>JAFELO010000800.1:194675-222990 GCA_017140195.1 Eumaeus atala
TCGGTTGTTCATCATCAAAATTGTTGTTTTAATTTAATTTCTATGATGCAATTTTTTTTAAAATCTTGTTTAGTGTTTTAAAAATAACCATGTATTAATATACATAATTGTTACAAGTGTAACATAATTGTTATAAGTGTAACATAATTGTTATAAATGTAACATAATTGTTATAAGTGTAACATAATTGTTATAAATGTAACATAATTGTTACAAGTGTAACATAATTGTTATAAGTGTAACATAATTGTTATAAGTGTAACATAATCGTTACAAGTGTAACATAATTGTTATAAATGTAACATAATTGTTACAAGTGTAACATAATTGTTATAAATGTAACATAATTGTTATAAGTGTAACATAATTGTATAGAATTCCTTATAAACGAAACGGGATAAGCCGTCGGTGGAAAGCGAGAAGCAATATATGAAAGATTAAATTTAAATTTACAGTAGTAAAATTTAAATTAATAATTTCAATACGTTAAGATATATTCTCAGTTGACCACCAGCACCAGCCGCCAAACTCTCCTCACCCCTAATTATAAAACAAGTAATGATACTATGTATAGGAAATTATAATTTAACATTAAATTTACTTACTGTGACGCCTTGAGGTAAAATATATGAACTGAGGATGTGGTGAGTTGAGGGAAGTGGGGTTGAATTAAGTTACAGTCTGCAGATTGATTTTTACATGTTTTTAACTAGAGCTAGAGTACCGAATAATAGTAGTAGTCAACTCTCCGAACAACTATATCACTAGTAATTATCTTGTGGATGGCAAAATAATTCTTAATATAACAAATCATATTGAGTAAAGTAACTTTAATAAAGCTTTATTATATATATATATTTATACTGTACATAACTCTTTATACGTAACGTTCTATCCATGCTACAAAAGTTTAATATCTAAAAGTATCCGGTTCTAACATACCTAAGTGTACGTTCTATGATTAGGTATACCTGTTATAGGTAGGTAAAATAGAATACTTATTCTATGATAAATATCATTTTAAACAATGATACTTATTAATAAACCTTTTTTAATTGCTAAGATTTCAAAAGAAATTAACATTATGAGAGGTGACTCGGTGACTTTTAAATTACACCCATTACAAATAATGTTAAGATTAAGTTGCCACATGCCCATTAAATCAGGTACGACAGGGTTGTCATGTCCTTGTTGGATAAAACCCCAAACTAAAATAAACATTAAAAAAAAACATATTACAAATATCCAATTTCATGTTGGCGGCAGTGAACGAAGAAAGCGCATGCCTTTTCGTAATAACGCGAAAATTTTGAGCTACTTGATTAATTACGGTAGTAATTTTACCTTTAACTTTACATTAATAATTTAACCTTTATCCTTAACCTTACTAAAATTCTCATAAATCTAATTTTAATAGTTTTCTGGAGAATAGATAAGTAACCGTTTTGTACAATTGTCGAAACGGATGTCTTATTAAAAGAAATAAAACATCGCTTTAAACGATGATAAACGGTACACAGTTTTATGTTTATTGTATCAAAAATGCCTGGCCAACGTTTACAAGGTTAATTTTGTGAGCAGAATGTATTTTCTATTGATAACGCTTATCATATAATTTGACCGTCGATCGTTACCTGTTAATGATTTATTTAGTTATAATGTTCTGTATTAACAATTGCTCAGGTCCGTACTTTTTTTCGTATGTTATAAGATGTGAGACAGTTGTATCTATGTTGTACAGTGTACTTAATTATTTTTGTCTATGAGTGGTATAGATAATGCAATTCTCTATAATTTGTGAATTTGAGTCTTATATTTTAATTGAATTTAATTAGGTGTGTTCATTTACAATAATCATATATTGTAAATGTAGAAATTACTAATTCTGCTTAAATTTTAACTGCAGAAATATAGTAAGTAGATACATTATTTAATAATGAGGTAATGTAAAACCTATACTATTAAATGTATCCATAAATCATAATTAAAAGTAGATCATAGAATATTCACTGGCTTATTTTGAAATAGGTACGTGTCGGTATCCAAATAGTAGATAGGTACTTGTTTTCATCCAGAAATAGTTGAAGAAAGAAATCCTATTTTTTAAACCTCATTTTTGTGATATGACACTAAATATTATATTTATATCATCAGTAAACGCCTTTCTAGAGTTATTTACCTACCCACGGGTATAACTAGATACCTATTAGTAATAAGAACCTACAAAACTTGGATAATCAGCTCTCTTATTATAGAGATCTTTGTGAGTACTTTTATCCTAGTAGGTACTTACCATAAATCTGCTTACTCAATATTTTCTATAAATAATAATTATTTTGAAAGTTAGAGAAACTATAAAAATGGAGATAATTTTACAGTATTTATCTCGGCGTTAAGATACCTATATACTTCTTTCATTAAAGATATTAGATTCTAAACTAAATATGGCTTTGATATATACCTACTTGTTGTAATAAGATCTTTAGAAACAGTAATAGACAATCAATTCAGAAGCAACGGTTAGTATTGTGCAGTGATAGTACGTCCCAGTGATTTTTCTGACCCTCACTGAATTTGTAGTCTTGAGTTTGAGACTTCTCCTGGCCACACGCTTGTGATAAGTCTTCCCTGCCTACCACATGGACACATTGTAGGTGTCGCAACTCGTCAGGCATAACCAACAAACGTTACAATATCTACCCACCGTTGTGACAATAGCAGCGGCTATTTAGTATCGCAGTTGAGGTCGTTTCAGTTCGTTGTTCCTCAGATTTTTCACAGAGCTGGTACACGAAATCCGCTGATATCCGTCATAATCTGATACAAGCCGCAGGATTACGCGTCCACGCTGCCCGTCACCCACTAACGTAAACACCAGAACAAACCGATACCGATAAATCAAAGCGCACGAACCGCGACGGCAATCCGTTAAATCCTTGCGGGGATCGCGTAAAAAATACTAGTATTAAAAACAGTCTTAAGTGGGCTTACGAACGCGCCGCGGAACGGGCCGCACTGGCTCTAATCTCGGCCACTTCCCGACGCAATTTGAACCTAACTCCACCACTCTATACATCATCTGGCGGCGCCCGCCCACCGCGCCGTTGCATCCCAATATAGCTGTCTCCCTTGCACGCAGCACTTTTCCGACTCTGTCTGTTTCGCTCGCCCTGAAATCTCGTGCGGAGTTTTCGGTGCGTGCGGGCGAGGGGGAAGCAGTCAGCTGGCCGAACTTATGCGGATAAAATCGACTTTTTATCGGCTTACTGTGACGCCTCGTGACGTCACTGTTTACATCGGCTGAACGTGAACACTATTCCATTGAATGATTTATGACATTTATCATTTTAATAAACTACGTTAATAACACTTTTTTACTTTTAATAAGTTATGTCGGCGGTAAAATGTTGTCAAGTGTACCAAACTACCGTGTAATAGTTAGAAATAATGAGTATATATATATATATATATATATATATATATATAAGAAAACGTTTAATGGAGTTGTTATATTAATAATAACTGTACTAAATGTATAGTTTTATGTTTCAATTGTATTGAATACGGCGCTCAGTAAATATTTTCCTAAATCCTCTTTAGGCATATTATGATATAGAATGCTATTTTAAATCTCGCAATACGTTATTCTCGGCGTACAAATAATTGCAGTTTAAATCGCGTTCTATGCAGCGACGGCCGCAATAAATAAACGGGCGTTCGCAACGTAAACAGATCGGACGTATTAACTGCGCCGGCATATATAAAGAGAGCGATATAAATATAAAGTTCCCGCTCGCTACCGCGCAAACTTAGCTAAACAACGCCATAATTGCCTTCATTACTTAAATTACTGAAATTATTTATTCAAAAAGCTGGCAACATTTAGGCGCAGGAGGCCCCGCCCGCAACGTGTTAGTCGGCCAATGGCAGCGCAGTTTGAGGAAGTGGGTGGGGCGCGGGACAATATGGCGGATTGAGAGGGAACCTTCTTGAAACGGTTGCAGCGGAAACTCGCCGTCGCTTCGTGTGTTCCGTTTTACAGTCAACACTATGTGTTTAATTGTAGCTGATTAATTAGACGTACTCGGTTAATTGATAAGGGATAATCGTATCTCGATAGATGTTCACTTTATAGAATTTTCGAACAGTGAATCTAAGGAATCCTTTCGTTAATACACGGAGGGGAACTTGACCGACGGAGGCCGCGTACCGCACCCGACCATTTATCTCTATAGTCAATAAATCGTAAGTTATTCTACAATATTCCTATTTATCTATCTCTAAAAAAGTATCTCATCGAGCCTATCAAAATTGTAATAAAATACACTAGAAAATTCTAAAACAAAACATTTAGGCACAAAATCAAACGTTATTAGTTACCAATTATAAATATAAATAAAAAAACTATTTTGAAGAACACACAATTATAACAAATGCCTACTTGTGAATAGGATGTTCTTGTGAGTAAAATATCAGGATGTTCATATCTTAGTACTAAGAGTCTAAGTGTTTTAAATAATCTAATTTATTTTTTTAATATTCATATAGGGTACCTAAATATTAGTACTGAACTTGCTATTGTATTTATAATATTTATGTTTTAGATGAAATATCTCATAGAATAATTAATTTAATTAAGGAATCTTAAGGGTTTGGTTAGACGCCACCTTCATCTAGGCACTTACTTACCTAGACTTTTTGTCATGGCCTATTGGAGAGAAGGGGAAGGGAGGGCAACACATCTACATAACAATTGTGAGAGATTTCTTTGGGTGTCGGTAGCCATCAGAATGCTGTCCCGTCGTTTGTCCTTTTCTACAATAAACAAAAGAAGCGATGAGTATTCAGTTAATTAAAATAATTACCAACAAAAATCTACTCTATACTCTTTTTACACAATGGGTTCACCTCATTGCTGTGGTATATTTACTTGCATGATGTTACTGTTTTAAAGTTGCTTTCTTTATACAAAGAAATAAATTATTATAAGTATAATGTATACATACAACCAGTGGCAGCTGCTTCGGAAATAAAATGGGTAACGCCTACATTATTGGTAGGTATCCGTCACGGATTATCCCCTTATTCTATGCTTTAGGCCCCGTTCGCATGAGAGGTATTATAACGCGTGTTGGAAAAGCCATACATCGTGGCCCAATTTATTTTAATCATACTTTCCTACGTATGTTGAGTTACTTAGGTGCACTACGCACTCATATATAGGTTTTTTTTAATCTATTGTTACCTGGATTACCGATCTTTTCTTGTTATCTTAGGGGCTGTCAATAATAGTTTTACTCACAAAAGAATTAATTTCAATGAAGTGGACAATATGAATTTGACTGGAGAATACTCGAACCGGAGTCTTCTGGTTTCCTCAACCACCTGAGGTATTATAACCACGTAAGACATTCACCGTCGTGTTCTAATGTTATTGTAACACTTTTTCACCGACTGGAAACAGATCAATTTATCCTCCCGGAATAATGAATTGCAAGAAAATGTTTGGAGCCGTTTTCGGGATCCAGATTATCTATTCATATATATTCTGCAAGAGTTGTTCGTTTTTAATAAGATAAATATATAAAGTTAGGTAATAAGATAACGTAAATATTGATACATTACCTATATAAATTGTTGTGAAAGAAAATTTAATTCATTTTAACACACGAAAATGGGAAATTCCTAAACTTTTAAACTAAAAATATATTTTAAATAACATCTCTACTTTCAAAATGCCGTGATGAGAATATTTTTGTGATAAAATATACCTGCAATCATGACTACTTAGTCATGGACACCGGTTTGGCTCGGCTCGTACGGGACAGTGACCACTTCTGTCACATTTCACCACCAGGAAGATTTTTATTTACTATAAGGGATAAATGGGCATCGAAGCCTTTTATTAACTACCCACGACCAAAAACATCCGCACAATAGTTACGCAAATGCGTTGTCTTCTTTTCTCCTCCCTCCCTTCAATTCGTTTTATGCCTATTGCGTAGCTAGCGGAAACTAAAAAGCCACGCTTTCTCCACCTGTCGCGAGATATACTTCCGTAACAGGTAGTGCTATGTTGTACTGCAGCCGAATTCGGCCGGCACGACCGGGGAGGTACCTCCCGCTCACACGACACCACCGTAGAGTGACAGCGACAGTGTCGTGTTCGATCGGCTTGTAAGTAGCCGGTGGCCCATAGGACTGAATGTGGAAAGGAGGGCAACGTGCATTTCTGCGGATGCCTGTGGACGTAGGTAGTCTGCAAAATGCTTTGATTGCACGTTTACCGAGGGGCAAACAATGTGTTATATGTAGAACGTTGTAAAATATCCAATGAACGAACGAAAATAAAGTTGTCATTTCTCGTAAAATGCCTCACGACTTCAAACACCTTGGTATCTCGTAATGTGTCGCGAGACAAATGTCCCCTATTCAACACGATATTTTAATAACGTTTAATTGAAATACTTGGTGTACTATATAATTTATATAAACTTACTTGTCTTGGTCCTTTTTTATGGAATAGAGGGCCAAACGAGCAATCGGAGCCTTTTTACGACTACCGACGCCCATGAACATCCATATAATTACTCTATCCTTTCTAATCTCTTTTTTTTTGTATCGCCTGTTAAGATCGTTAACCGCATGGGGTTCTGGGTTCGATCCCCAGGTCGGGCAACCTAGTCCTAGACGAAGTTATCCTAGGCTTGCCACCTATGACATCGTGGGCCTCAGTACCTCGGCTGATCGTGGGTGTGTGTATATCTACAGCACTTACACGTTGTGAATGTACTAGCACACCTCCGCCTACCTCTTCGGGGATAACAGGCGTCAAGGTACTTTACCTTACTTTTTTAGTATTTATATAGCAAACATACATGTTTAATCCATAATGAGAGCTTTGGAACTGGATAGAACTGCCTCTTAGACAAGCAACATTAAAAAATACGATAAATACTATTTCCCAAACATTGTCATGAAAGCCGCATGCTGTACATCGCTACAACATAAATATATTCTAGCACCTGTCTATCACGCTTGAAATAATACATGCTTCAATGTGGGAAAGAGAAGCTACAGTAAGGATATAGTTATAGCCATTGTCGTTGTCTGCCTCGCAGCCAGTCCTCGCAGAAACATGTTCAACCACATTCGGCAGGTCCTGGGTTCAAGTCGAGGTTCGGAGTTTATTCGGATCTTTCAATTTCTAGTAACTATCCGAAGCTGGCTTTATTACACGCCCGTGCCTCGGAGAACATGTTAAGCCGACATTATAGTTTGTACAAATGTCTTAATTATACCCTCCTTCACTTTACGCCCTTAGGTCTAAAAAAAAAAACTATTTGAAGTATCACGAAATTGAAAATAAATTTCAGACTTAACGCCCGTGTTCTTTTTTCAGATGCACAGTTTTCGGGCAGGCTTCGAGTAGACTCTTGGAGGATTATTAGCATACGAGTGCTCTAAAGATATATTTTTTTATTTGTTGTTTATATAAAGAAAATTTGAAATAAAAACAATAAAAAATCTTTTTTTAATATCCTACCTACGACCAGTTAACCGGCCCCGCCCTGGCTGAATCTTTCATCTTTTTGAGGTGCTATAATAATGCCTTCTGTGTCCACCACCAACTGGAGGTTACGTGATGCCTTTGTAAGTAGTTATTAATGCTGCAAAACCCTAGATGTGTAGTCTTTCGTAAAAAATCTATGACGATGCGTTACCCTACTTTCCTCCAATGGGCCATCGGCTACTCACGATCCGCACGACACGCGACACTGAAGGTGTCACTTTACAGCGGTATTACGTGTGCGCGAGGTACCTTCCCGGTCGTGCCAGTCCAATCCCGTTGCATAGGAGGATGTAGTGTCATGCACTATGCATGGCACTGCCTTCTCCTATGCAGCATGGAACTACCTCTTCCTAAGACTACTTATTTTACACGTGACTTTCAATCTTCAAGCAATATATACTTCAATCAGGGAAATAAAGTGCGTGACGGTCACTAAACAGCTCTACATAGCTCCACATGTTAACAATTTCTTTCGTGCCCTTCCCTTGCCGTGTCTCAGCAACCACTTTATGTGCTCTGTACGAGTTAAAATAGCTAGTGTTGTAGTCACTACTATGCCGTAATGCAGCCGAATTGGGCAGATTTGATTGGGGAGCCACAGTCAACATCATAAGTAGCGTAATAAACACAGATTTTCGATAGAGCCTAACAACCCAAACCTATTCAGTGATATTTGTATTCTGGACCGTTATGTAATTTTGTCGTTTTGGATCTGCTACGTAAGTGTATTGGGTTTGGGAAATAAGAGAAAAAATCTCTACTTATGCCTTTACTTTGATAGAATTGCATTATAACTATTGAGATTGATAGAGATGTTTCTAGTCAGAAGCCACCAGAAGACTCAGAGCGCGCGTTTGCCTCCACTATAAAGAAACTTCTTTCCAATATAAAACAGAAATATCGTATTATTTAGACTGTTGGATATTCTACTAAATCACGCGTAAATGACAAACAATGGACAGTCGCGTAAATGATTCATCAGACCAGTCGTACGGCGTGCGGCGCGCCCCGCCGCAGATGCCTCGACAGTATATGCGACCAGGATAGGTAAAGAGTGCGAAATGAATGCGCAGGCCCCTCTGTCTCTGTGTTAATACTTTATACTGTTTACTTCTGTTTTTTTATCAAGTAATACCGGTAGTCGTTCAAAAATTTCTTTGTTGTTCAGGTACTCCTTAAGAAATTATTTATGGCGTGCAGTACAAAAATATGGGGAGAGAAACCGCATTGTGTGTAACGGCTACCGGCAGAATGTAATATCAGTGTAACACTGCTTCTTTATGATGTGGTTGCGATTATTCGTTTGTGACAAGCCGTTGTTTAATTGAATTGACATCATGACACAACCGGAGCCATTTGGTGACTACCGACGCCCCTAACAGCCGCATATGCAGATGCGAAGATCCCCCAACGGGGTACCAAATATTCACAAACTGCATGAAACGTGACATTATAGCGATCACTTTTAAGGCGGTATCATGTGAGCGACGTAATTATTAATACATATCTTCCCAGTCACTTTTCAACTTCGAATTACATTTGTTCCTAAGGAGTAATATCCAGTCACGTAAAGGAGCTGACACACCCAATTTCTTAACAGGGAATATACATATTGATCGTCATCATCATCATCATCATCGTCATCATCGTCATCATCATTATCATCATCATCGTCATCATCATTTTCATCATCATCATCGTCATCATCATCATCACCATCATCGTCATCATCGTCATCATAGTCATCATCATCATCATCATCATCATCGTCATCATCATCATCATTATCATATCATCGTCATCATCATCATCATCATCGTCATCATCATCATCATCGTCATCGTCGTCGTCGTCGCCATCATCATCATCATCAACATCATCATCATCATCATCATCGTCATCATCGTCATCATCGCCATCATCATCATCATCATCGTCGTCGTCATCATCATCATCATCATTATCATCCTCATCATTATCATAATCATCATCGTCATCGTCATCATCATCATCATCATCATCATCATCATCGTCGTCGACGTCGTCATCATCATCATAATCATCATCATCATCATCATCATAGTCATCATCATCATCATCGTCATCATCGTCATCATCGTCATCATCGTCATCATCATCATCATAATTGGTACACACCGAGTGCTTGGTATATTGAGATTGGTAGATACTCAGTGTTCCGATAGTACATGTGTAACTCTACGTTTTTATTTCAATCTTCTCGATCTGATCCTTTCTTCGCCCACTTTGTGATAAGACACATTTTATAGAGAGCCGGATATCACCTCAACAATTTGGTGGTTATCACTGTGAAAGGGCTTTATCTAATTGGTGGCTATATTAACGTTAGGTCCCCTACACATGGAATTGGCGTTCATACATGAGAGGAACAAAAGTCGAATATTTTTTTAATATAACATATTTAATTAGTCAAAGTATGAACTATCGTTTTGTAAACATTTTAAATTCAATACTTGTTTTATGTCAAACTAAGCTAATATAGTAATTTTTGTTTTTAAGAAAACATTTTAAAAAAATGTTACAGTATGGCGAGAATATCTTAGCTGAACACAAATGTTTGTAATTTTTTTGGACTAAATACAAATGAAAAAAAATGTACTTTTGCCACCTCATGGATCTTTTTACTAAAAAACTCAATCGGCCGGGAATCAATAAAATCTTTGGAGGCGATTTGGGCTGCCCCATAGGAGTTGAATTTTTCTCCTTGCAGTAATTTACCCAAATTTCGAAAAAAAATGGTGGTCTGTTGAAGCAAGATACGGGGAGTACGGAGAATGTCTCAGACTTTCAAATTAAAGCTCCTCTAATTTGGTAGCCGCCTGTTGCACAGTGTGTGGTCTAGCTTTGTCATGAAGCATTTTAGTATTATTTTTTTAAGCATTTAGCCGCTAGCTTTTCCACCATGGTCTGCAATTGCTGTAAAATTTTAATTTTTTTGATTTTTTCACGTCAATTTTTGCTTGTGGCTGGATATGGCTGGCTGGCCAGGATTCAACCATTGCGCTGAGCGCTTCCAATTATCGTAAAGAATCTATTTTTCATCACAGGTAATGACTCAGTTTAATTAACTTCATTATTGTGCCGGTTTAGTAATGTAACGCAGCAGTCGACACGCGTTTGCCAGTCTGCTTCAGTCAATTCGCGAGGTAATCATCTCTTTTTAACCTTCCCAATTTGCTTCCACGTGAATTAAAACAGTTTTATTACTAACGTCGCAGCCTACAGCTAACTCGGACGTGGTTTGCGATGGATCCGCTTCCACAATAAATAACCTTCAAATCTTCATTGTCAAGTTGGGTCTCAGGCCGTCCACGGGGCTTGTCCTGCAGGTCGAAATTTCCAGAATGAAAATGTTGGAAACAAAAACGAGCTATGATTTCTTTTACAACACAATCGCGATACAGATAATTCACCCTTCGAGTCCTTTCCGTGGCACTAATGCCTCGGCGGAACACAATAAATGAATAAATAATGCGGTATTTTAAGTTTTCCATTATGTAAAATGAGTGGCGAAAACAGAAAAAAAAAACAAAAGAAAAGACAAATAAATGACGGTAAGGCACAAATATATGAGTAAATAGCTGTACAAAATTGAATTTGGAAGTCCTTACCAAAGAGAAGTAATTCGTGATTAAAATGGCCAGTACGAAAAACGCCAATTTCATATGTAAGGACTAATATTACCAGTACACTTAGGTTTGGAGCTGCGTGGGATCCACTAGGCTTTGTGAAACTTTCAAAGAATTAGCACGTGGCAACTTACGTTAACATACGTCATTTTGTTTTTAGCGTCTTGTTGTCAGTGCAAAAAGTTGCCTATTACAGGAACAAATTTAACAATAAAAAGTCCATGCAAAAATAACCCATAGGCAAACGAGCAGGCGGAACCTTTTCATTACTAGCCCCACAGACATTGTCAACTGTAATAAGGACATGGTTCCCTCCTTCCCTCTGATTGGATTGGAGGGGAGGACACCCCCAATAGACCATCGCAAACTTACACACCGCACGAAATCACTTTGCATGTGATCGACAGGCACCTTCCCCGGTCGTGCTAGCCCAATTTGTCTGCAATGCCGCATGGTATGTTACTGAAAATTAACTGCATAAGAAGTTTTTCCTGTCGAGTGTTCTATTTGTCTGTATCGCTATAATGTGCTCGTCCTGTACGCGCCGCGGTAAGATTATACATAGATAAAGGATGAGCGCATAATCCTCTGTAAGCCATTACTTGAACTTGATCATTGTCAGTTCAAGCGAAGCTGGATAGGAGTAAAATATTCAGTGATTCTTTTGTTGCCGGAGACTTTGACATACAATCAACGGCCATAAACATTCGCACAACGTGTGAGATCCAACCAGAGTTTGTCGACCGGCTGGCTCGCCAGAGATCGCGGGTTCGAATCCCGCCTAGGTCATGATTGTTTGTCTATATATTATATGTGTTTCCATAAAAAATCTTAAATATATAAGATTTCTTAAATTTATAAAAAATATTAAATATACTTTCGTTGTCTAATACCTGCAACACAAGTCCCTACGGTGCGTACCACGGGGTACACCCATGTGATGTGATAAGTCCACGGGCATTATATTACTATACAGACATCTTTTGTATCAGTACTTATACCGGTAATATGTGAGGGAGCGGTACCTCGTGCCGGCCTGATTCAGTTACGGAGCAGCGGTGGCAGTACGCAAATATAATATGCCGAAGCGAGAAATATTTATTTTGTAATTTTTTTATCATAAAATGCAATATTGCGGTCGAAATATGATAGAACACATAGATAACCGACGCACGAGAGGTCTACGGTTTAATAAACCTTATGCACACTGTGAAATTCCCGCTGTTAAGATCCCAATATTATTTTAATTGATTTATTCCGCACCATAGTACTTAACGTCAAATACCTGGTCTTGCCATAAACATTATAATAAAGATAACATTTATTACTTTTAGTTGTGCGTTGGTTTAATACACAAATATAAAGGAATTAAAATTATAAAAAGTTTCCTTGAAGTGGAGTGTACAGTCTTTAAAGGTTGAGGACAAATATCAGTACAGGCACGCACTCTTTCCATGGAGTAATTATTCACAGGTAGCCGTATGGATCGTTTCAGCGTCTCCAAATTATCATGGCGTTTAGAGCAAACTATACTCTCTAAAACAGATCATAAATCATAATCCAGTGGATTAAGGTCGGGACTGGAGAAGCCAGTCTTCAGCTCCGATGAAGGCCGAGGCGTTCGCTTATAAGCAAGACTGCGTGGACCGAGCTTTATGATCCGTTTCCGAGTCTCGCTGGTAGGTACATACAGAGTTATTGAGGGGCTTAAGTACCTTCTCATGAAAGGTATCTTGATACACTTGTTCCGATATTTTGATAACTTTTAATACACAAAAATATGGCTCAGTCACTCCTTTATGACTAACACCCCACCACACCATCACTGAAGTCGGAAAATGCCCAGACTGCACTCTGTCGGATAATTGGGAAGCTTCCTTAGAGTTTTGGCCTTATATAACGTGGTGGTAAAATCTAATTATTAATAAATTAAAGATGAATAGGGTTATTTATCTTTAATTTATCAGTTCAGATATTACCAGTGCATCTCTTATAGGCTGCAAGTTCTAGGTCACCTCTTAAAATACGTGGCATTGTTTATAGGTGCTATCTTCATTTCCCAACATAAAGTATTTTAGACAGAAGTTCTTCGAATTCTTTCTCTTACTGCTCTGAACAGAATCCAAATCCAGACTGGACCAAGGATAATACACAAGCCTTTAAAGTCCTAATAAGTAATATAATATTCATAAATATTTTTATTTGCATTTCAATACTTCTTCTAAATTCTTAGTACATCCTCTTTTTCAAAACAATCGGGGGGGAAAGAGCTAGTCGAAATATGTAAGTGTATGCTTAGATAATAAAATAAAACAAGATTACTTTTTCACGAATGGAAATTGACGACGCCCATGAACATCAGCATAACATAATGACTATGACGATGCGTTGCCCTCCTTTTAACTTCCCCAATGAGCCCCTCCCCCCCCCCACCAGCTACTCATTAACCGAAGAACTTTACGCCCGTAGCCTATCAGCGCGAACCCCACACCCCCGCAATGCAGCATGGCATAGTAAGAGGTATCACTAAAATATTTTCATTCTATGAGATGGATTCAAGTGATATTTTCTCCACACAGATCTATACTAAAGTACTTCATTATGTCCGTCTGTGCGTGCGACGGACATGTGTACGCAATCGTCACCCTGACACAAAATTTTCGTATCAACAGATAAGTGCCGCAATAAAAGGATTAAAATTGGTTTGCGTTTCGTTTCGTTCGCGCCGGAGTTATCGCCAGTCATAAAATAAATCTTGACCGTTATCATTGCCACTGGAGTTTATTTTTGTTGCAGAGACCATAGATACGAACGGGCAGTGAGAACATGTGGTGGTAAGGGAGTGAAAACGCTGAAATATTACGCTATAGTTGTGTATAGTGCTTATCCATACTTTCTCTATTCCTATCTGTATATCCCATGATCTGGTGGGGTTCGTGATCCTAATTTTAGAGTAAGAGCTGGAGTACGTGACATTCACCCTCGGCAATAGTAGAGATGTAAACAATTCAATATTTTCATGTTCTTTTTTTGCATGACGCCTAACAATTAAAAAAAGAAACATTTATTTATATAGATGATTCAAAAGGTATTAGTAAAACAAAAATAATAAACATAATGATAACATAACAGCAGTTTTTTTTATAGTAGAAGGGGCAAACAAACAGTCTGAGGTTATAAAGACTACTGACACTTATAGACATCCGCATAGCCACTGTTATGCAGAAGACACTAGACCGATAGCACTAACCAATACTATTTCCAAAATATTTTTTAGTATAGTACAAACAAAAATGATGTAGTTTATGTTAATCAATAGGTATTTCAGGCCCAATCACCAGAAAGGGTTCTTGCCCGGTATTTCTGAATGCCTGGAACACAACACTTTACTGGCGGAAAGTTTGAAAGATGCCAGAACTCATGAAAGGCAAATAGCGGTCTGCTGGATAGACCTTGAAAATGCGTTTGGTTCAGTGCAGCACGAACTGATGATCTTTGCCATGAAATGGTACGACTTTCCGGATGTGGTTATCGATATAATCACATCATACTACTCAATTTTAAAATTCACCAAAGCAGAAACAAAGAACACTCAAAACCCTTGCAATACAATATGTTCCAAGGCTGCTGCTTGTCACCATTAATTTTTAATATAGTGATTAACATATTAACGGACAAACTTATTAGTCATGAGAAAAAATGGGGCTATCGGTTTAAAATAAATAACAAATACACAGAGTCCATCTTAGCCTTTGCAGACGACCTTGCCATTCTGACACGGAATCCTAAACAATGTCAGAATCTTTTAAATGAAATCGATGAGTACTGTACATGGACTGACGGACTGACAAAACCAAGTAAATTCCAGAGTCTGTGTCTGGGTAGACGAGACACTAAATATACCACTTACGATCCGGAACTCTCAATAAGGGGACAGAAGGTTACCACCGTTGCTGAAGGAGTGCCTTTCAAATTCCTTGGTAGAAAGATAGATTACAAAGGACGCACACCATCTTTAGAAACAGTTGTTGAAAATTTCCTGAACGATCTTGATAAGGTAGACGAACAACCCTTAAGTAATATTAAAAAGGTTTGGATATACAACAACTATCTGACATCCCGCTTGACTTGGCCTTTCCTTCCATGACATTGGTAAAACCCTCTTGACAAAGTTAGATGCAAATGCACTTACATCACTTCCCAAAGCTAAATGTGCCAAGGAGCTTGAATCAAGACTTCAATTCCACAAACAATTTATGGCAGGTGCTCAAGCAAACAGAGTCGGGTTGGGTTCGAGAAAGACAGTGGAAGATCGAGATATAATAAAATCTTTTTTACAGCAAGACGAAAATGACAATTACAGAGTGCACGCAATGAACCTGGAAATGCAGAGTGAGTGGTTAACCATTGGCGAGTTTTGCATCCCATTAGCTTTGAAGTGGCGGACCTTATTATATGACTGGTCACCCGCCTTACTGAAATTCTACCTAAATGCCTCCCAAATGACCCTCCCAGATCAGAGTAACTTAGTAACATGGGGAAAAGCTTCTGAAAAATCTTGCTATACCTGTGGTGAGGCAATAGGTACAGCC
This sequence comes from Eumaeus atala, assembly GCA_017140195.1. Taxonomy (NCBI): domain Eukaryota; kingdom Metazoa; phylum Arthropoda; class Insecta; order Lepidoptera; family Lycaenidae; genus Eumaeus; species Eumaeus atala. Next base: position 210,509 of record JAFELO010000800.1, read on the forward strand.
AGGCATTTATTGGTGGGGTGTAAGGTGCTTCTAGATAGGGGTCATTACTCACGTCGCCATGATAGAGCACTACAAATCATACGTGAAGCTGTAAGTCTCTCGGTAGCTAGAGCACAAAAAGGATTGACTACAAACAGAAGCGAAATTCGCTTTGTAAAAACAGGCTCATCTGTACACTCTATGAGTAATAAGCCCTTCTCAGTCCTAGGTCCTGCACCGGATTGGATCATCTTGATGGACACGTAAGAACAGCACTATAAAATTCCTAAGCTCTACCTTAGAACGGGTACCTAAAGCTGCATTAGCAGGCTCCTATGTAATCCTAATTTGGCTAGGTAGGGGGGGGGGTAAACCTGAGTAGTGAAGGTGAGTGTTGATGCTCATCACAAAGAGGCCTCTTAAACCTACACCCGGAATCACAAGTCCCGGGGCTACTGGGGTTTACTCCTACTACCACGCGATGGACCCGGCACCCGCACGGCATCCATGGAATGCTAAGAAGTTCGTCTCTCTTGAAGGAGGGTAAAACATCTGCACAGCAACTATGCTGTTGTCTGTGGGCGTCGTTAGTAATGATAAGGCGTCGATGCTCGTATTGTGTTCGATGGCCTCGTCTGATCCCACGTAGTAGGATGAGGTAGTGCCATGCATATGCATAGAGCAATACAGTACATCCTCCTACGCAACGGAATTGGGTCGGCACGACCGGGGAGGTTTGTGAGTAGCCGGTGGCCCATCGAGGGGGGGGAGGAAGGTAGGCAACGCCTCCGATTCCTCGTTTGCCCCGCTATTTATAATATATTATAAAAAAGTATAAAAGTAAAAATTTTGCAATGGAATATAATAAAAATGGGTCTCTCTCTAACAAAAATAGCTCCGATGCCCATTAACATCCGGACATGCAAATTCGTTGCACATGCGGGTGTCACATTCACCTCCCAAAGAGCCACCGGCTACTCACAAAATGACGAATATGCGACAGCATAGCTGACACTTTCCAGGCCGATTGTACCGACCCAATTCACCTACAATGCAACACGGCATTATCTCTTACTATACATTTAATACCTATTTGAATGTTTTAAGCGCTGTTATTATATTACAGACTAGTCCCTTACTTAAATCGTTTGACCCTGCATTATATTTAAACAAAAATTTATTCTTGTTGAATATTCATGGCTACTCAATACTGATTTAATTTTCTAATTTAGAGAATAACAGCTCGAAGATGGCATTTAGTGAAAATCGCAAGGGTAACTCGTAGAGGTTCAGGGTGGCCATGATTTTATAACAATTTAATTTTCTGATACGAGGGTGGATCTAAAATTTCGTGGCCTAACCTACATGGAGCTATGACATCTTTTTAAATCTACCGTCATTTGTTAGTATGTGTCATATTGATTTATTGTGCGCAGTTTCATTCCGATACTGCACAATATAAATTTTCTTTGATAATTTGTTTGAAGCAATCTGACGCAATTTTCAATAATAGAGAAAATTGAACACCGTGCAGTCATTAAGTACCTCAATAAAAAAGGCCTATCTCCAAAAGACATCCATCAAATTATGGTGAGCACTTTGGGGGAGTCTGCTCCATCGTATTCCAGTGTCAAGAAGTGGGTAGCTGAGTTTAAGCGCGGTCGTAAGAACATTAAAGATGATCCTAGGAGTGGAAGGCCTACATCCTCTACCACGAAAGAAAACACCGATAAAATTTGTGATCTCGTACTGGGTGACCGACGTTTGACCATTGGTAAGATATCTGAGATAACAAACATTAGTTATGGCCGGGTGTAACACATAATGACGGAAGAGTTGGGGTTTCATAAGGTTTCTGCTCGCTGGGTCCCGAGGTTGCTTTCAGCTGAACAAAAACGAGTTCGATACACAATTTCGCGAGACTGTTTCGAACTTTTTGAGACTGATCCCGAGGACTTTTTGTCTAGACTTGTTACCATGGATGAAAGCTGGGTTCACCACCATACTCCTGAATCAAAGCAACAATCCAAACAGTGGAAAAGATCAGACTCCTACACCGAAAAAGGCTAAGGTCGTTTTGTCGACTAACAAAGTCATGGCTTCTGTTTTTTGGGATGCGAAGGGCATTATTTTTGTAGATTACTTACCGAAAGGTCAAACTATAAATTCTAGTTATTATTGTAACCTTTTACGAAGACTCCGGGAAGAAATAAAAGAAAAAAGGCCGGGAATGTTGCGTAAGAAAGTGTTGTTTCATCAAGACAATGCACGTGTTCACACTTCGGTTGAAACAATGTCTGTAATCCATGATTGTGGCTACGAATTGCTGCCCCACCCACCTTATTTGCCGGATTTAGCCCCCTCGGATTATCATTTATTTCCAAATTTAAAAAAACATTTGGGTAAATTTTTGACCGAAGATGAGGTGATAGTCGCAGTAAACGATTATTTCGCCGACCTTCCGGAATCTTTTTTTTTCGAGGGGATAAACAAGTTGCAGGTCAGGTGGAAGAAGTGTGTTGAACTAGATGGAGACTGTCGAAAAATAAAAATAAATTTAGATCCACTTTTCTTTCATTTTCTTGGTCGGGCTTAGAACTTTTAGATCCACCCTCGTAATTATAAACTAACGTGATATGTATCAATAAGGTGAAGTTAAAAATGCTGTAAAATGAATGTATACCTTCTTCATACTTTCTCTATTAACATTTTTTATTCGATCGATTACCCCAGCGGCATTTTGATGATTTAGATTATATATACTCAATCTTAAGTAATTAACGAATTGAATGTATTGTAAGGAAAAGAAACCTTTAATTTATATATTTTAAGTTAATTACATAAAGCTTTTATACGAATAATAATAATTTTTAATCGTATCTTATGGAGTACATTATATAGTGGACACTTGCATACACAAAATAGCAGATATGCTAAATAGAATGTCGTTTTTATTTAGCCGATTCTAAAGTTCCGCTTCTAAGGAAACTGTGAAAAATGCAAGAAATATCTACATAAATTATTACATTAAATTATATTTTTTAGCTACCTACGGTAAGTGTCGTTAGGTGCCATTTTATAAATGCAAAATAACTGCTACTGCTACTATTTATTTATTACTATTTATTATTATTATACTGCTATATTAGGTTTTTTACTTTCAGTAGTTCAGAATTTATTTCTAGCCCTAAAAAACGAAGAATATTTATGTGTCATCATTTCATTACACTATATTTTTGCTGCTTGTCCCATTCTTGTCATTGTCCTACTTATTGAACAAATATGGTCACATTTAAATTAAGATCCCTGTTATTAATCATTTCATTGCTTTAATGAAGCGAAATTATACAGATTGTGAACACAAAAGGTGCGATTTTGTGCGCGATCCCGCACTAAGATAAAGGCTTTGTCTTAATTCCGCTATTTGAAACATTTCAACGAATTGTACTTTATAATAAACTTTACACCGCGCCTTCGGACCACTTCTCCGTAATTACAATTATTTATTTATAATTTTAATTATGGAAAATCTTAGTGGTTCAATTCTGAAGTACACATTAAAGTACACATCATCTGGTATAGTTGCTTACATTGGGAGCGAATCCATAAGGAGGCCCTTATCGATTGATATGTACCTGATACAAATATGAACACTACCTACCTACCTAAGGGTAGGTGCTACCTATCAAAGATATGTACACGAAGCACGAGTAGCCGAGCCTAATGAGACCTGCGTCAGATGGACAGAAAATTAAAGCCGTCATCAAAATGTTTTAATTGTGTATGGATTATTGGACTTATTATTAGACCTATAACATAGAAAGTACACATAAGTATCACGTTTTTATAATGAAAAAAAAACCTGGCAACACCAAATCCCATAATCTATGTACAAAGGCCAATAAAAGTAGATTTAATTACCGTTACGAATCAGCAAAATGGCGACGTCTCAAGTTAATAGAATAGTTAGAGTCAATCACACGGCTCGTAAAGCTGCGATAGTTCAGCCCGATGTTACTTCCACTACATATAATTACGATTCAATTTATGGCTCATGTTATTGTTCCAGGGTACTGGCTGCTGCCTGACGCTAGCGCTCGTGTCGTATTTAATAACGGTTTCAGTCCTTGAGGTTTAAAGTTTGGAATTAATAGTTTACACTATACTTACATTAGTTTGTTTCAATAATAAATGACTAGATGTTAGACGTTTTAAATGGGCATTTTCTAAAGGAAGCAGACTAGCTTATAGAATAGTTTGGAAGGATGAAATTGATTAACCAATAGTCGGCCATCGATCAATCTTAGAATTACAATCTCGGTGCGGTAGCCAGTCTAGAATTAGATCTGAGTAGTATGAACGAAAAAGATAAGTTGTGGTTTACTTAAAGATGTATATGACGCCAGCTTATCTGTGGACGTCTGGTGATGTTTGACATGTCAGTAATGGACACACGAGTCCTGAAACGTTGTTTCAACATCATCATCACCATTATCAGCCCCTATCGGTCCACCGCTGGACATAGGCCTCTCTCAATGAACGTCAAGACGACTGATCTCCTGCTACTCGGATCCATCCCGGTTGCCGTTTAAATGGTGTTTATTATTATGCAAAGAAAGAAAAGAGTCCGGAATCAAAACTTGGATGTCGTTTTCCAACGCATAACTGCCAACCCTAGCCTCTGCCTATTACTCACCTGTTCTTTTGAATATTACAAATATACCAGACTAGTTGATAACTGGCCGAACCGTCAAACTTAAAAAAAAACAAAAGCATAGCAACCCAGATTAAAGTCAAGCAAGGCAGTGTTTTAGGTAATGCCGCTCCTGCATTGAGTACAATTCACACCTGGGTGACCGATTTTTAAGCGTGGGAGACAGAGTTTCGAATACGCCAACAGGTCTGGCCGTCTAAATGAAGCCACGAATCCGAATATGACCAAAAATTCAAAAAATCGTTTTGTGATCGGCGTTTAAAGTTGCGGCAGATAGCAGAGATGGTAAGCATTTCCTCTATACGCGATTTTAACAGTTTACACCAACATTTGCGAATGAAAAAGCTTTGAGCGCTATGGGTGACACGTTCGCTCACTATTAACCAAAAGCAACGTCGAGTGGACGATCCGTCGGAGTGTTTGGCGCTGTTTCAGCGCGATACTAACGAGTTTTTGCGGCGTTATGTGACAGTAGATGATACACGGATACATCAGTATACTCCCGAAACAAAAGCACGTGATGTGATGGCGACTGTTTTTGGGATGCATAGAGGATTATTTTAGTGGATTATTTACAAAGAAGAAAAACAATAAATGGAGAGTATTATACAAGCTTGTCGCAAAAAATTTGTGAAGAATTCCGTAAGAAACGGCCTCATTAAGCCAAAAAAAAGTTCTATTCCACCACGACGACGCACTTGTGCACTCGTCAAGGGTCACAGTTGCCAAACTCCATGAGTTACGGTTCGAATAGTTATAGCATCCCCCCGTATTCCCCAGATTTGGCCCCGTGCGACTTCCACTTATTTCCGAATCTCAAGAAATGTTTAGGTGGCCGAAGATTTTCATTGTTGCCGTAGACGAGTATTTTGAGGGTTGAGAGAAAACATTTTATCAAACTGGTGTAACGGCTATGGAGAAGCGCTGGACTAAATGCGCCGAGGTAGAAGAGGTAAAAAATAAAATTATTTAAATAGATTATTAAAATTTGTAACCGGGTTGGTACTCGGTGTGTGAGAAACGAATATATTTAACCGAGTAGCTAAATCTGGTTGCAATGCGATAAAGAAACTACGTGTATGAGGAAGACAAAATAAAATTATAAAAGTAATGCAACAATCGTTAACTAGATACACCCACACACACCACAATATCAATTTATACCACAAACGTTTGGAAATTAGCGTGTAATATTTCCTGTTGGAATTATAAATTACCAGGATTTCTCGCAAAAACATTGTCGCGGGATTGCTATTGAATAGGGGAGTGCGCGGGCGGCGCACGCGGCGGACACACGACGTCGCGTGGCTTCGGCGCGCCCACCGCGAGGCATTACACACCCCCTTGAGCAGTATTTATTCTGCTCCTGTCTCATTGTGCGCTGGTGTCATCCCATGGACGCAACAATTTAAATTCCGTTCCACCCCCCCGTCATCACGCTCGCTAAACAAACAGATTTCCAGATTGTATTATTATTTAATTGTCTTAAGTGCTTCCTTTTAGGAATTTTGAATGAGTGTTATTTTTGTAGAGAATGCAAAGGAGTACGTGAAGTGAGTAGCAAAATCACGAACTGAACAAATACGAACACGGTCATAACATCCACAACTGTTATAAAACAAATTTCCCAACTGCTCGCTGTCTGTATTCGATCGTTTTTCTCAAAATATTCAGAAAGGACTTTCAAGCGGTATACCCATGGATCTCTCTCTATCCATGGTAATCCCTCTGGATTTCCTCGGAAGATTTTAGTGGAGAAGTTGATAAAGTAGCAATCACCAGTGTTAGTAACGGACGTAGCCGGGCGTATTTATTGTGACGTAGTAAATTATAGAAGATAAATTATTATCCCTGATTACTATTAATTTAAGTTCTCCAATGAAGCTAGAACAACAAGACTTACCTATCCTAGAGCAGCATCAAAAAACTATGTATTGCTCAGTTCTTTTATAAGATCAACACTTATAGCTAGGTACATATACCACCAATTGCATACTCAATATGCATGGCATTGACTTTGGTTTGAAAAAAACCCGCCCCATCTTCGTCCGCGAATAACAGGGGTCTGGTAGATTCCTTAATAAACAGTACGCTCTATCCATTGGTGAAAAACTGCTTGAAAATACGATTTATAGATTTAGAGAAAATCGATGACACATCAAATATACAGACAAACAGCTTTTGTTGACTTTAGTTCATAACATGTTCAAATTTCGACCTTTATCGTCATCAGCATCCGGACGACGTCTGCTGCTGGACATAGGTTGCAGCATCCGGACGGCGTCTGCTGCTGGACATAGGTTGCAGCATCCGGACGACGTCTGCTGCTGGACATAGGTTGCAGCATTTATGTTTTGCTAATTAAATATTTTATAAAAAAAAGTATAACTGGCATCTTTAACTGTTACACCGATGGTGTGCCCTGTGTCGAAGAAATGTCACTCTTTTCCTTTTCTCTAAGAGGTGGACGGAGCTATTTCTTAAAAAATGTTAATTAAATAGTTTTTTCTCTTCCGCCGGGAACTACTCGTGATATAGAATATATCAAATATATCACGTTGCACGAAATATTTCACATAAAAGGAGCTCTACTCTTTTTCCTTTTTTTAATAAATTGAGATTTAATATAAAGATATGAAGTCATTGTAACCTTCCCACTATTGGATATAAGGAAGGAAGAACAACAACAACCGCCAACAGAGATTGGGAAACCGCTAACGGGAAGTCTCTAACAGGAAATCTCTGACAGGAAGTCTCTAACAGGTACTCTAACAGGAAGTCTCTAACAGGAAGTCTCTGACAGCCGCCAGATAGACAGATCCCTTCATACCCTCACTTTCTACTAATCCTCATTAAAAACTGTATTGATTCCATTGTTTGTTTCTGGTACTATTTTAAGCCTGTCCTGGATTGTGAATGTGGAGAGATCACAATTGTATAAATGTATTTGAAAATCTAACTAAACCTCTAATAGTCCTTTACCCCCTATTGTTGGTAATTCCCTATATAGAATAGAATAAATTAGCACAAGGTCCTCCCCCCTAGAGCGCCATAGCCGACGGTCACAAGCCACATACAACTATAACATATGCATATCATTGACATTAGTACAAAGGAGGGCAAACAAACTATCGCCTTATTGCCCTCCTCTCCTCGTACTCTCCAGCGGCTCTCCAACGCCTACTCACAAACCGGACGTACCTCGACATGGCTATGACTTCAAAGTGACATGTGAGCTTGAGGTACCTCCGATCCGTGGCGGCCAGATTCAGCTGCAACACGGAACTACCTCTGATTAACATTGACTTTACTCTAAAAATCAAATGAACAACAATTTTTTTATTAAAACAATTTTAGCAGAGCAACATGAATGGCCTTTACAAAAATCAATCAAATATTATAGCCTTATCATTATCTTTCGACGAATACAATATGAAATGGCCAACCCCATGTTTTCAACCTGGTGTAATACTCCACGACCATACATCAGCCGCTTCCATTCTAATGGTAATGCAGGATATACGCGCCCGATATTGTGGCCGCCGTCCCTTCTGCCATAACAAATGTTTATTTTATACACAACGCCACTAACAATAGTGTGCAAATACCTAAACACCGTAAATGGCGAGATACGATTTAGATGATAATGCTTCAACACAAATAAATGACGCCGTTTGTAATTTACTGAATGTTTGCGCTCGCGGTTTTGCAATTATTGGTTTTGCTGATTCTTTTTTAAATTGCTAAAAGGAAAAAAACAATATTGTTGTGCATTTTTTTATCTTGTTTGTGGAGTGTTCCTACGTTTTTCTTCTGTGGCTACTAAGTAACACTTCGTAATTGATAAATATTTAAAAATTGCGTAGGCAAATTGCGTACCTGTACGAGCTTATCGTTTTCTAATGAGTTCCTAGGTGGTCCTACACATTTTCTCTTCTGCTGTGTCAACAGTATTGACAGCGCAATCGCTTATTTACATTGATCGTTCTATCTTTTTTCTTTTTTTTTTAACGTAAGGAAAATGCTTTATGCACCGTCCAACAGGGCCCGGGTGGGCCGGAAGGGTGTGTCGGACTCAGCACATGTACTGCTATCGAACAAAAACCACTGCGAGAGCCTTCGGCTGCCGTGGTGGGGTGTCACGGATCTTTCAGCGACGGGACAATTTGATAGATATACCTTAGCCGATCGGACAAGCTAAAGACTGTATTGGGGTCCCATGGGGATGGCGAGTTCATAGAGAAGAAATAAGTTGTTTTTTTTTTTTAGAATACAATCGACTAATTATTAAGCCGTTTCTCGTTCGGTGTGGATACGCCTATTCACTAAATTTTATCAAAATTATAAATCATCCACAAAAAAGGGTAACAGATAGACACACAGACTTCGCGGTAGCAGTAAGCTTCAAGTAGTAGCAGTTATTTAGCTTAACATATTTAATGACAGTTTTAAATAGAGCCTTTACCATTAGACATTTAAGACTAAAAAAAGCAAAATAACAATCGTATGGATTTGGAAATTAGGAAGTAAATGGAACTTTTTATGCACATGACCAATTTTTACAGTTACAGAAAACTGGCATGTGCCAAAGTTACTTTACTTTTCATCTGTAAGATTTCTTCACTTTATATAAGTCTGTAAACTTGAGAGTTCTAGAGGCTACATTTAGGTGGTACATTAGGTAAACTATTTTTGCTAACTACTTAGTTACCCCATCATGGTAGGACTCAGCTCTTTGGTGAATCTTTGTACATCTTTTTATTGTCAACAAAAGTGTCTCATATTTTTGATGTTACTTCGCCAGTATCGGTATGGTGCAACCATGTAGTATGAATAAAATCTACTTTTTGGTAGAAGTAAGTAAAAAAAACAAATATGGCATAAGCGCCAAGAGATGATCTCTGTACCTTACAAAACAATGTCGTAAAGTGACATCTTAATTTTACTATTGCCATGTGATCCAACCGAGGGACTTTGGCAAATAACGACGAAGCACATTAAATAAAAAATCTATGATGATGTATGATGCAAACGAGGGATATCTTCCCTGTTGCGGCAGACCAATTCTGTAAATCGCATTATAGCAGCAGTGACGTTACCTTTATGTCATTAGTATTTCGTACTACAACAATATTTACCAGCAACTAATATTAATAAACGTTAACATATTTTACAAGTCACGCGCAAATCCCGTAGATCACATAGAATATAATTTATACATATTGCCCGGGCACAAGGAGCCGTACATGTTTAATTAGATATTTAAAGGTGGGCTCGAGTGACAGCCCTAACGCTCATGTATATTCATGAGGCATGATTAATCATACCCCGGCCCACCCCTGCTGAAACACCTACAAGATACAAAATGCTGATGTGAAACTGTATAGCCAAGTATTATGTGGATATGTTTATTTAAATTTTCGTATTCCATAATATGGTAGATAATATGTTAGATAGGAAAGTAAATTCGATTGTGTGACTTTTGTATGCAACAATAATAACTGAAGGAAAACAAGAAAAAGCTGATGGAAATAGGGATGAAAAAGTTATATAAAACTTTATTGTTTAGGATCCTACATTCCCATCATCACAGCAACAGGAAGAGGCGCTATTGCTGCACGGGGCAAGCGATGATGGGAACCTCACCCCATTGCACTGCCCCAAGGTTGGTAGGGTTGCCATGTGGTACGCGGTAACCCTGCTGTGGAGGAGACGTCGGTCCCTTAGGGGGCTGACTACACGTCGCGGAGCCCTAATGATTTTTCGTTCCGGGGCACCTCACCAAAGGCCGCACTGATGGTTTTTGTGGGTATTCGGCACTCTGATGTGCCACGAGCCCCACACACTACTAGACCCCACCCAGGGCCAGTGAAGGCGAGTAAATGCGTTTCCCCGCGTAAACAAAAAAAAAGTTATTGTTACCTATAAGTCTGATTTAAATTGCCTTTAGGATGAGTTACATACCTAAATAAGTATGTTACAAACCATTTATATGTAAATTTAAGAGTAACATATATGCCTCATATTAACCCTTACATAAAAACTTTTTGTTACCTGATGATAAGTCAAAACCGGCCGTAGATGTAAATTGAAAAATAAATTAATTGTGAAAAAGTATATTATATATATATAGTAAAGTTCATTTATGGATTTCCATCTAGAAGTGACAGTACAATCAATCAAGTATACCTTATATTAAGAAGAAGTGGTGCCATGCTGCATAGGAGGAGTTAGTGCTACGCATAATGCATGAGACTACATTCTCCTATGAAACGGAATTAGGCCGGCACGACCGAGCTACCTCTTCCTAAGCTAAGTTCCTAAGTACTATTGGTCTCGCTAACGTATGAATGTCCCCGTGACCGAAATTCGGCTACTGCAACCACCAAAGAGACTGGCTGTGTATGCACACACACAAGCGCACACTGTATTAACCTCCTATTCCGATGGCACGGCAATCCTGCCCGGATCCTACCGGAGAGAGATAAGGCGCAGGACAACAGGCTAACGTGTTGCCTGAGGCACAGGGTTGCGACACCGCCAACTGCCTGGTTTGAATTGAAAAACCCAATAACTCCTTTTGGTCCGACCCGGAGTACGGACACGGGATCTGTGGTTGAACATAAACATTATGTCAACGTTAGCCACGACTAAGAGATGCATATGCAAGATAAGAGACTGAACTCAGAAGATGTAATTCGTAGCCAGCAAAGTCTAATCGTATAACAGGATAAATTTTTGAGAGGTTTTATATCATTTACAGTCGAATATGAATGCTTTTTACTTTTTTATTGGATGCAAAATGAACGGTAATTTCATGGATGACGATTACATTCCAAAAAAAAGCTCTTTTCTCTACTTTTTTTTAGCTTCTGCTGGTTTACCCATTTCGTAGGTACAAAAAGTATGAATAAATGAATGAATGAAATATTCTTGATTGTGCATATTACAAAAAAAAATGCATTTAAAAGAACTTATTAATGAAAATATTTTTTTAAATATACCACAAATCATTTCAATAACTCGCCCCAAATGTAATTAATATAGAATTAGCATAGTAACTATATTTTACAGTAAAACGTGGGTAACCGCTTTTTGCGCGCGTGCCCACGTTTTTTTGTTACACACAAAAAAATAGTTTACAATGTCAAAGTTTAATCTCGAAAGGGTTTTTTCACTATTAGCATATGGAGCTTGTGTGCGATGGAAGTACATCTGCCAGGGGGCGTGGATGTCGTAAGACGCATATGCGTTTTATGCAAATACCCGCTAACGCGTTGTGATGACGATTAGCGAATGCGTTTACAATGTCTCGCCCCCCAACTATTTGTGTCGTCGAAATTACAATAAAAGCTCGATATATTATCAGGAATAAGTACCTGCTATTTTCTTTCAAATAATATAAGTAGTAGATTATATCAAAAAGTTTTACTGCTCTATGCTGACTGAAGTGTCCAGTGCAGCTTCATCGGTGACTATAAGGCACGTCAGCCGACGGCTTTGGTGAGGTTGTAAAAGTATTTGGAAGTTACCGCAAGACTTGCTTGATATATAATTCTGTACAGCGCCAGTCAAAATAGTATGTATTGCAAAACTTTTTTCTCGGGAACCCGAGCCAGGATCGAACTGAAATTTATGCATATACTCTTGAGGCACGGAAAATTAAAATTTTAAGTCAACTGTCAGTGCAAACAAGAGATACAGGCGTTTATGTGTAATTATCTATGGGATCTCCCTAAATCCAAACTCTTTTGCCCCATAAAGCATAAAAGAATTAACAGCCGGTTAA
>JAFELO010000800.1:223131-301484 GCA_017140195.1 Eumaeus atala
TAGCTAGGGCAGCCTAGCTGAAAATCAATCGTTCAGACTTATCAGAATATCAGTTCAGAATATCATTTGCATTAAAGTACTTAGAAGCCCATTTACATTTCCATAGCACACTTTTGGAAACTAAAATGTAATTGATGATGTTTATAATTGCAATTATAATTATTATCTAGCCAAATTTGTTAAGAGTTATTCTTCAATTCTCTAAGGAACGACAAGCGGAGCCAGGGTGGGTGTGTAGTGTAATAAACAAAACGACGAACTGTCGGCAACATCAAGTTTATCAGCGAGACACAAAGCGACGGTGACATGTGTCGGTAGCGCGCGCCTCACGTCAGGGCAATCGCGCGACAATCAGTCAGTGGCCGACAGGCCCGAGGGAGTCGACGCGTGGCGGCACCCTGTCGCACTGTCGATATCACGACCTCACTAATTTGTCCGATAACTTTAAAGAAGACACGTCGCGCTTCGTTACCAATCATCAGTATCAACCGGTGGCGTAAAAATAGAGGGGCAACACAACTAAATGCCACGAGAAGAGAGCGGCTTCCGGTCAGAGATGACATGATGAGGATTCTAATGTTTTTTTGGTTTGTTCAAAGAAGGCTTTTTAACATATGTCGTTGCAGCGTTGCGGAGGACACAGTCCAGCACTCAACAATCCCTTTAAATGTGTCCTGCGAGTACATTATAGCGACATGACCTACTGTCGCTCTGTCGAGCATCGTCGACTCTAAGTTAGAGATGGTCTCCTCGTGCGAACCTATCATGTCACAGAAGGAGGCTGCGGAGAGAGTTAGGGAGGTGGCGGCGGATGGCCACCCGCGTCTCAGACCACGAGACTGTGTTCGTTCCATCCAGCGGACCTTCTCTACTACTACCAAATTATCAGCATTAGGTACCTATCATTTTATGCATAGGTGTTATGTGTATGTGAGCCTATTTTTCTTTTTATTTTTTATTAAAGAATAAGTAACATCGTTTAAAGTATTATCTACACATTTACTTATATATCATTACTTCGTTGGCCCTTAATCACATAGCTTGCATGCTTTTTCAAGACATTTAGATGACGCCCTCTAGCGGTGGAAGTATTGTGTAACAACTGAGTGATATTACTGTTGCTTGTGTAGCGCGACATCTAGTATCGGATAAAATAAACATATACAATTTACTCTATGTGACACTAGAGGTCACTATAATTTATTTACAAGTCTTTAATCTCATGATAAAAAAAATGTATTTGTCAAGTCTGAGATGTGTTCTACCAAATAGATATACCACGAGTACAGTTTATAGTTATTAATTGCTACTGTTAGTAAATAATTTAGTAAGCAATTTATCATATATCATATCAAGGCATCTAGCGGCCATAAAAAGAAGCTTCAGAACAAGAAGTGTGCCATATAATTTATAAACATAAAATAAAGCTTTCGATAAGTTACTGTACAGATGCAATGAAGTATTTATACTAGAAAATTATCTTATTGAGTTCGCCAGTTCATAAATGCCACAAACTACATAGTAATACTACGTATGCAACACAACACATTCCGCTATACTAACGACAACTCATTGACACAATTGAAATTGACTTTTTTAAATTTTTTTTCTACATTTACAGGCCAAAGAACGATTACTATGATGCCTTTCATATTAAGTAGGTAGAGTACATACTTATTATGTTTATAATGATATATATAATAAATAAAATGTATAAAGCAAACTAATATAAATTTTATAATAATTTTATATTTGTTCAAGTTACGATTAATTTCATATTGTGTGGTGAGCTTGCTGTTGACACATCCCGATTTGTTGTCATACATTTAAACCGTAAGCTTGTTTGACCTAAGGAGGTCATCTATTCTTGTCTTTTCAGTTATTCTCCTTTTCTTTCTTATATTTTTCTCATCGCATAACATGATTGCTAATAATCTGAAACAAATTAAAAAAATAAAATGTTTCAAAAAAAAATATTATTTACTGAATTGTTGCGCTTTAGGGAAGACGCTGAGGAATTTGTTCTATTATTTTATACTACTAGTTTTTTATATTTTAGTTCTTCTTATTAGATGCTACACCTTATAAAAAATATCGTGAAATTGTTATTTGGTAAAAAATCAAAAAATAATTTTGCTAGCTTTAATGAAATATCTAAATTAAAATAATAGAAGAAATTTTAATTTCTAAGATTATTAAAAAGTAAGTAAGTAGGTCCCTCCTGCAGAGGTAGGCAGAGCTGTGCTACTTGCTTACGAGTTGTGGATATACATCCACAACACGTAAGTTCAGTAGATGTACTAGAACACCCTCGATTAGCCAAGGTACTGAGGCCCTTCCAAACCAATTGAACCGAGTAGGTGGCGGCTCTTAGTACCCCTTCTATAAGAAGAGGTGACTAAAAAGCAGGAGTAGGTTCTTATAAGAAAAATTTTTTTTGCGCACGGGGCAAGGGTCGAGGATGGGAACTTCACCCCCATTGCACTGTCCCAAGTGGGTGTCGGTGGGGTTGTCATGTGGTGCGGGACCTCATCTGTGGAGGTGGCGTCGGTCGCTTCGGGAGCTGACTTGCCGCCGAGGTGCCCTGATTTGCGGTGGTTTTTGTGGGTATTCGGCACTATATAATGTGTCGTAAGCTTCACACACCACTGGACCCCACCCAGGACCAGTGAAGGCGCGTCAATGCGTTTCCCCGCGTCAACAAAAAAAAAAGAAAACAAAAGGTACTGATACATTTAGGCTTGTGAATGTGATCTATGATAATTGTGTTGATATAAAATATATTACTTAAAGGTCTCCATACTCTTGGATTTTCTATATGTTATATATAGACGGTAATTTGTCTGAAATTGGAAAAGATCTATGATGATGAACTGTTTCAAGCGTTAATGATATCTACTTACTAAATTGAGCACAGAAAAATAAAAGTTTAATAGTTTATATATTGCTGCAATAATTTAATAAAATACCTGTCGATCACAATTAGTATGATGCAGCCATTTTCAAAGTCTGTCCTCACAAGTACTACTAGTTCCTCGCTTACTTCAGCGACCTAGTTTAGAGCATTTACGATAAGGCATATTGAATACCTCAAGAAACGTATGGATATGGGAAACTGATATATGGAACGAAAATGTATGAAATTTTTATTTTTTTCCGCTGAACATACATGACACAAGTAGTAAAGACAGAAATGTGGCGGCATTATTTGAATGCATGCTATTGGTTGTTTTGTGGGTCGTTGACGTTATTGGTGGATTAGGAGAAGTTTCATTTTTGGCCACGGCGTAGCACAAAACGATAAAGCAACTGTCAAATATATTAAGATTACGCCCCGTGATGTGTACATAGTAATTGAGTAGTAATTCCAATCATTACCAGGAAAGTCTTCACACGGAAATGCTTTAGTTCTAACAGCAGCCTCTAGATGTCACCAGGACAACTTACTATTTATTAACAAATCGATTATATTATTTTTATATAGTCATGATACTACTGGGCAGATTATAAAGGAACTAAAATCTGTAAACTCAAAAACCAGTAGTTTAATTTGTTTTTGGTAACGGATTTCTAGTCAATATTTTAGCCCGTCGTCCACTCTTAATTCACTCTCTTTTTATGCTGACAACGTAGCAGACGATCTAGGTAGGAACCACATAAACCTCCTATCATTCCGCTTCTACAGGTTTTGCAACTGTTTCCGCTGAAAAACGTATAAAAATATACTTATGAACATGAAAACTCGCTCATAAGAAGTCTGATAAAACACCCAAAATTCTACACGACCGCTTCCGCTTTGGTTGTAATGATAACTCAATTTTTTTGTGTTAAGCAATAAGCCTTCCTGTACTTAGTCTTTATTTGTTTTTATAGCATAAGCTGTAAGAAAAGTGTAAGTAGACGAGGCTATTTGTTGTTACCAACGCTCGGAACAATCAACACAGCCATAGCTTACGCATTTGCATTGCCCCTTTCATCTTAATTATCTCCCAAAAACTCACCCGAGCCTCGTGAGCCGCACAAAACGCGACATGACAGTATTTGAAATAAAACAATTGCTTTAAAACAAAAATATATTTTTACTAATCCCGTTCCGTGTCCCAAAATATAAAAAAATAAAATTACAATGAGATTTAAAATGCTTATGGAATGCTTGTGGAATTTTCGTACAACATTTTATTAATAATAACATATAATAATTTATACATTCACCGCATGCGCCTGGAGCGCAGGAAAACAAAAAAACATAAAAACAAAGAGTGGTGATAGTTCTCGCGTCTTAGTTATAGCATTTGGGGACAAACGAGAAATCGGAGCCTTTTAGTGACTGCTAACACCCGCAAAAATCCGCAAGGTTAACGCAGACGTGTTCTTCTGCGCCACCCCATTCCTCTCCAATAGGCCACCGGCTACTCACAAACTTATGGTGGTATCATAAACATTACTGTTGATACTCCATCAGGGGGTACGTTAAAATTTACTTAATTTTGGATTTTCACTTTGTATCCGGCGTGTGCGTGCGTGTGTTCGGCGAAAGTTAAGTAAAGACGCCCTCTGCCTAATGGATGCTAAAACGTACTTGTTGGCCGTTCCTACTGGCTATTAGACTCGATTCACACTGAAACGGTCTCCGAGAATACTGTAAAGAGCCACATAGTCTTAAGCTTGACATATCGCTTATCCCCGTCAGAATGACCATTCCAGCTGTGTTATAATTAAGTTAAAATCATATAACACTAAAATCATGTATTATAATTAAGTTAAAATCATATAACACTAAAACTACACTTTGTTCTACGTACAGATCATGTTACTGTGTGAATTGAGCCTTACATTTCATAAAAAAAATTGAAATACTCAATGTTTGAATTTAAAAAATGCGTTTGTATCTGAAGGGAACATGGAGGAGAAATCGAAGGCGCTGCGCTGTTCGACCTGTATTATATTACCTATTTATTGAACTCCATACAAGAGAGCACACACATACACACACAGAACAATGTACACAAATATATCTCAAGTTCTATAAATAAAATAAAAAAGTAGAGAGACAGAAGAAAAGAAATAGAGAGAAGAGAGAGAAAGGACGTGCTTTTCTTTTAACTAAAAGTTAAAATTGGGAATGTTGAGCCTTTATTGATTTTTAGACCTGTTTAGATTTACTCTCAATTAATAGGCAATATCAAAACAATATGTAGTATAAAAAAAATGTGTTCCAATAGAAACAATGACACTTATATTACTTAAATTATCTATGAGATACATCAAGATACTATTGTAGTGTCTCGTATTTGGAATAATGTCGTATAGACATGAAAAATGTATAGTCAGCGTTAAAAATGTCACTATCACATTCTTTATCTATCACAAAATTTTCTATAAATATACAAATAGCAAAGAATAAGTAAATAAAATCCAAGTGGCTGATGTTAAAACCTGCGTAACCATTTATGTAGAACAATAGTAATTTCCTTGTTAATGTGAGTTTTGTAGAATTGATTGATTAACAAGGTGATGAATGCAAATCATTCATGTTAAAATCGGGGTATATGAGTCATCACAACTTATTTTTCCACAATTTTAGTCGCTTTTTCCCTCAATGTGTAGCAAGACAAAAAGCAGCGTTTCGATTGACTATGTAGATTGTGGACTTTGGTTTCTATATGCAGCGGAATTTAACTAGACTTGTAAACAATGTTATATATTCCCTTAATTCTCTCATGTGTCATGGAGTTGGCGTGAGATTTGAAAGGCACGTAACACTTTCGTCAGCTGAAGGTAAGCGCGGACCAGTGGAGTTTGTAAATCGTCTGAAACTTGTGGCAAATGAATCAGATGGGCCCCTCTCTCTGCCAACATGAGGGTGAGGACCCTATGTACGTTAGGAACCTCCCGCCCCCTTCGCGCCTGCCGCGGTCTGTGATCTGGGGATTGTCTAGAATATCCTCATGCTGTTGGCGCAGCCGTGGTTCATGCGGTACTGCACGTAGATCATGGCGGAGTTGTGCCAGTAGTAGAGCGCGCCCAGCACCAGCACGTGCCACCACTGGTGCGAGTGGCCGATGTAGTCCACCTTGCCGGGGAACCAGCGCTCCGGCACCTACAACACGCGTACGGCCTAGTCATAGCTCTTATGTTACACTACAGACGCCCATTAATATCCGCATGATTACACAGACGCTTGCCCCTCTTAACACCACACCCCAATGGCCTAACTTATATTCTTTGTGCTTATGCACATATATATTTATACTAATATTATGAAGTGGTAAAATTTGTAATATTACATATAATCATATAGAACGTATTTTGAATATTTTCACCACTAATAAGCTATATTATGCCTGACTATATAAACACTTCTTTGTACTCCTCGTGCGAAGCGTGGCAGGTCTGGTGCATAACATACATTTTTTAAGTATTCCCTAATGCAGTGATAAAATTATTTAAAAACCAATTTTGAAGTGGTGCCATTGCTACATTGCTAAGGTATCGTGTGTGAGCGAGGGTCTCCCTCAACCTTCCTCACAAAATGAACTGCTCTGTTTCTCTCTCTGTATTATAAAAGAAGTAGGGGCGATGTTGTGGAGAGCAAAGAATATACTGTCAGTCCTAAAGGTGTGAACATCGCAATTCACTTATCATTAAAAGACTTCAACTGTTTTTTTTTGTGTAGTTATCATAAGATTTAATCCGAATGCTCCTTTACTATAAAGTAAAGGAGCATTCGGAGCCTCATGGCGCCCATAGACATCCACACGCTTGTTACGGCGTTGTAGTCCTTACCACCTGCCCCTCGCTCGGGCCATCAGAAACTACGCAACGCTAGATTTTCGGATTTATTACCTCCCCGGAAGTGCCAAACTATTTAAAGAATCTTTTATTTTATGAGTTAATTAATTAGCAGTTTGGGCAATAAAATTGTAGGTACCTTGAAGGCGTATATCGCGAAGGCGGACCCGCTGATCACGTACATGCCTATGACTCTGGGGAAGAACAGCTGAAACAAACGATTAAAAGAATAATTAATATAAATAAAAATCAATGCCGTACTCTGTATTACTCAGATGAATATCGTTAAATAACTATCTCTGTTCACATTGATTCCATAATCATACCTAAGGAAAGGATAACTTTCTCCGCCGTGAGCCTTCCTGTACCGTCAGGGCTCTAGGATCCGTTATGACTTTTTGAGAGATTCTGAATCGTCATAACAGCAGTTAAACATAAGTTTAAACGCAAGTTAGCCGATAAGCGTTTCCGTTCGGTTTACACATACACAACCTAGTCTCTTCGTTTTACACATAACGTGTAAAACGAAGAGACTAGGGCCAAAAAGGAACCTACAGCTATATTTTATACTTCCAAATCACACCCACCCAGAGTTATGTCGTCTAGTTTTCGGCAAGTTCAGGGATGGCGAACATTCATTGTGTGAATGAAATCATTGTCACATTATTTGTGTATCTCGCTGGAATGAGATGCCTCTCCCCGTTCCCCTTTCACCGTACCTTACCAGAGCACCGACTTGCATTTCATCGACGTCAGGTCTACAGGTATTGTATCCGAGATATACATTGCATGACCCACGGGTTTCGGTGGTGATTTAATAACTTATTAGCTACAGTTATCTCACCTGCACCATGGGATTATCGAATCCCCCCATGACGTATGTCCAATGTAAAGTGGGAAGCACACCATAGGCCGCCCATGCGATGAAGACGCACATCTTCACCATGTAAGGAACTTGGAACCTCGGGACCTGCAGCGCCATTGCTACCACGAATATCAGCGTCACTGACATCATGTAGAATGTCTTCAGCTCCTGGAATAGTTTAAGATATAATGTAGTATATAATTAGTAGCGTTAGATATACCGCTCCTATTTATACAGATAGATATCTACCATATAGCTCATAACCGTACTCGGTAAATGGGCTCTCTAACACGGAAACAATTTTGCAAATCCTACTAATACTCGGAATTTTTGGTCCGGGCATTTTGGATTTTAGCGCGTTCAACGACACAAATTTTTCAGCTTTATAATATAAGTATATGCCTACGTAACATCTAGTAAGAGGTAGCGCCAAGCTACATTGAAGCTGAATTAGTCCGGCAGGACCGGGGAGGTACCTCTCGCTCACATGATACCTGCGTAATTTGTAATATTCATTGTTTGTAAAAAGTCCCATTAAAGGGGAGGAAGAAATGAGAGCAACGCATCGACATAGTAATGATGCGAATGTTTATGACGTCAGTGGTCTTAAAAGGATCCAATTTCCCCATTTGTCTACTATATAAAAATAATTTGACTAGCCATAAGATTTTAGTAACAGGTAAGGTTATATTTCAAAGCATTTGATCTAAAATATGAACTAGTACCCAAACATCTTCCGATCCGCAATCAAACGGCAAAGGACTCGTTGTCACGCTGACAGCTGTGCCATATATCACTGCGAGGTTTACGTAGTTTAAATAGAACCGTTTATATTTGTTTTTATGTACTCGAGAAGGGCCATCTGCGTGGGACATATTCAAGTGCACAAGTATTTCCGCAGACACAAGCGCACTCTCTATTCCTTCCCCGACACGACCGGAAAGAAATCAGGTGCAAGACCGATGGCTTATCGTGCTCTCCGAGGCACGGGGGTGTAACACCGCCAACTTCCTAACTCCTTACAGCGCCTTTTGGCCCGGGACCTCACGTCTGTGGCTGAGCATGCTTACCACTAGGACACGAGATAGTTCTTTATGTCCTACTGTTAATACGTGTAATTTTTCTATATATTTTTTTACAATTACTAATCATATTTTACTGTAGGCAGTTACCGGAATTAATATTGAATAATACATGACCTATATAGTAATCCCTATTAGAATTAATATAAAACATATTACAAACTCAGAAATAAAATAGATGATGATGATATGATGGTTAGGTATATTGAAAATTGTCGCGAAATTGACGGTTCTTATCTGTCACTTTCTTCATTTCGAGACAGGAACTAGAGATACATTTTCTGCACTAATTTATTACTTATATCTCGCGCAAGGGAAACAACAGACGTGATACATAATAATATGTAAGAATTGTACAATACGAGTATTCTAGCAATAGCGTTTACAAAACTGCAATTATGATATTTAGCCATGTTAGTTTAATTCAGATTTCCTCCAGGCACGTCTATAACTCAGATTTTCAAACAGCGGTTACTAACATTCTATCTATGGATTCGGCTACTGGTGATAGAATTTTGACGTATAGAATGTTTTGACGTAGAATTTGATCGTGGAGAAATATGTCAAGATTATATCTCCAGTAGGCAGAACCATATATAGATAAAACGGCCGCAAAAGAGTCGTTGCTTCATCGAAGGTGGCGCGAGGTACGGTGCAGTACGTCCGGCATAATACCAGCATTAGGTAACTATTGACTTGTTACATTGGTGCATTTAGTTCGACGTGAATGTCAAGACCACACCCACTGCCAATTTTAATAAGTGAAAAAACGCAAGGCAAAGCTCCGCGGTTTCACTCGCGTATCTCCGGTCACTATCCTTAGGAGGGGAATTTCCATAAATGTACGTATTAATCTCTTTGTAAACAAAAGCCTGGAGTCGTTTCAAGATTCTATCTTCGTAATTGGATGAATGTATATACGACCTGTCCGGCGCGTATTTCACCCCTTAGGAGTAAAATATTCAGGAACTCTTAAATACGTATGTACTTATTTTTAATCATCGTCCCAAAAAATAAAGTTTTATGTTGATCATTATAAAACTACTTTAATGGATTTTATCGCGGTTTATTAAACATTTCACGATCCCAACGTTTCAGAAGTTTGACAGTTACCACGGATGGACTGAGATGACAAATGTCCCGATGTCATAAGTTATTAAATGCCCCAAGATTTGATGTAATTAATTAGTTGTTCCGATTAACGCAGAAAGCACTTATTGTATCATGCAGCTGTGAGTTGTTATGTTTGGAATTTGACTTGATTGTGTTTATATCTGGGTCCCACGCAGAAAGAAAGACCCAGCTACGTCCTCTATTGAAATTTGGATGTTTCTTTTTAATTTCGATAGCCTAGGATAATCCAAGGATCTGTTCTATATCTGTGTTCTTTCACGAGGCTTTGTGCGTTTTCAAATCTAATGTAATGACAGGGGCCAACCTCAGTGTGTTCACAGACTGCAGATTTTTTAACGCAACGGTGTTTAATGTCTGCTATGTTCTCTCTGACGCGAGTTTTGATTGATCTTTTTGGTTGTTATATATAAGAGAGACCACATTCACAATCAAGTTTATATAACCCTGCTTCTTGTAGGGAAGGCAAAAGGAAGGGGGTGTGGCATTTCATTGGTGGTAAAAATATATCTTTTTTGACGGCTTAAAAAAATTATAACTAAAACTCTAATGTAATGTGTAACATTGGGATAAACCTAACCCCTATTTCACTGCCTTGGGGATATAAACTATAAAATTCCTTCCTTAGATGGTGTTTATAACAAGAGTCTATCTAGCTCTGTAGTATTAGTCCAACTCTGTGTGGTTAGATCGTGGCCATACCGGCTCACATCTACAATAAGATTCTATCTCACTCTACACTATTTGTCTAGCGCTCTGTGGCTGCGGCGTGGCCATACCGGCTCACATCTACAATAAGACTCTATCTAACTCTACACTATTTGTCTAGCGCTCTGTGACTGCCGCGTGGCCATACCGGCTCACATCTACAATAAGATGCTATCTAACACTACACTATTTGTCTAGCGCTCCGTGGATGACGCGTGGCCATACCGGCTTACATCTACAATAAGTGTCTATCTAACCGTATAGTATGAGAGTGGATTGAAAATTATTCGGCCTAACCAAGAAAATAAACGCATGCTAAATCAGTTATATTTTTATTTTTCTACATAATAACCATCAAGTTCGATGCACCTTTGCCATATTTTATTTAAAGCATTTAGACCGTTATTAGAAAGCAGTCGCGATTGTGGAAACCCAATTCGTTGACTATGGTGCTTTGAGCTCGTTCATAAGAGATGCCTATAATCTCGGCTATTTTTCTAGTTTTTAATCTGCGGTCTCCCGTAATTAAATCAAGTACATTTTGTGATATTATCGTCAGTAGTGGACATCATGGAGGGGGGTTCATCTTTCACACTCTCTCTACCACGCTTGAATTCTGCTATCCATTTTTTGACGGATGAATAAGACGGAGCAGAACCTCCAAAAGTACCGACCATCATGGGTGGCTTTAGGTGATAGCCTCTTCTTATGGCAGTACTTAAAGACGGCACGCTGGTCGATCTGCTCCATTTGCAGAAACTATGTCCGATTGCTTTGACAAAAAAAATGTAAAACCACAACTAGTTATCGCATGTTTCGAACTTCACACAATTAACTAGTCTGATCTTAACCAAATAATGGCGTAGATTTGATTTTTAGAATTGAATGAATCTGTATTAAGCCGTGTATTTTTTTTCCCCCACCATGGTTCAAGCCTTGTCGTGGCGGTGGGGCTTATTAATCTAGGGTGAACCCAGGCGAAGCCAATTGCACCCCTCTTATAAGAAGAGGAGGCTAAGCAACAGGAGGCGGCGCTTTGCGAACGAGGCAAGAGGCGAGGATGGGAACCTCACCCCATTCCAAAGTCGGTGGGGTAGAGGCCTGTCCCAAAGTCGGTGGGGTAGAGGCCTGTAGTGTGGGGCAACCCCATCTGTGGAGGTGGAGTCGGCCCCCTAGGGGGCTGACTAGCCATCCGGGTGCCCTGATGACTTGCAGTTCCGTGGCACCTCACCTAGGGCGGCACTGATGGCACTGTGGTGCTTTTTGTGGGTATTCGGCACTGTCATAAGCCGCGAGTCCCACACAACACTGGACCCACCTAGGGCCAGTGAAGGTGCGTAAACGCGTTTCCCCGCGTCAACAAAAAAAAAAGGGGCCGTGTACTTTTCAATCCACCTAGTATTTGTCCAACGGTCCGTGGCGGACGCGTGGCCATACCGGCTCACATCTGCAATAACAGTAATTGTACGGCAGTTATTACTGACTACGTGGGCCGTACTAAAATAGCTTTTCTATTGCTGCGATTATCTTCTCATAGCACTTTACATAGACTGCAACAATAGACCGCTTAGCGCAAGGTTGAAACCATTACGCCTAGTCATAAAGAGAGTTGGTATTATTGAAATTGGGAGTAGATTTTTAAAACTGAAAAATAATTTATGTAAGTATTTTATAGGTTATTATTAGCGACCCCGCCTCGGCTTCGTCCGTGAACAACAAAAGCCGTATTATTTATTACCTTCACAAATTATACACCAAAATATTCCTCGGGAATCGTACTATCCATGGGTGAAAACCACATGCAAATCAGTTGCGTAGATTTGAAAAAATCGATCACATACAGCTTTTGAGGACTTCTTATAACATGTATCAACTTATTAATAATACTTATTACCTACCTATATACAAAATCTAATTTGACTTATAAAAAATTTGTTTAGAATTATTTACATAAGAAATAAATATTGACGTATTGGCTGTGCCCCCTAGTTTCACACGCGTGAATTTCCATTCAGTAATATTTTTTACGTTAAAAAGTAGAAAATAATACTGTGCATTTGAAGTCACGAATGAAGTATACATTATTTTTTCAAGCACTGGCTAGGATAGAAGAAAATGTGTGCTCGCACCTCTCTCTCCTGCCCAATAATACATTTATGCACCATCCAACTGGCCCTGGGTGGACCAGAAGGGTGTGTCGGACTCATCACCGAGAGTTCTAGAACCTTCGACTAAAAGCCTTCAGCTGCCATGGCCACGCCACGTATCAGCAACAAGAGACCCGGCTCTCCCTTGCCCCTACGGCAATACGAATGTGCAGCAGCACGAATCGCAACTCTCCTTTCTCTCTCTCTCTCTCTCTCTCTTTCTCTCTCTCTCTCTCTCTCTCTCTCTCTCCCTCCCTGCATTAACTTATAAATTCCTTCAACTTCCGTGGGCGTTGTATTCGTAGCGCTCTCTCACGCATTCACCAGCTTACTCTCCAAGTCGACCCTGAGTAAAAAGTTTGACTATCTAAAAACCAATAGCAACCAAGTCAAGTTATACTACGAGGGTGGATATAAAAGTTCTAAGCCCGACCAAGAAAATGAAAGAAACGTGGATCTAAATTTATTTTTATTTTTCGACAGTCTCCATCTAGTTCAACACACTTCTTCCGCCTGACCTGCAACCTGTTTATCCCCTCGAAAATAAAAGATTCCGGAAGGTCGGCGAAATAATCGTTTACTGCGACTATAACCTCATCTTTGGTCGAAAATTTCGAGCCACACAAATGTTTTTTAAAATTTGGAAATAAATGATATTCCGAGGGGGCTAAATCCGGCGAATAAGGTGGATGGGGCAGCAATTCGTAGCCACAATCATGGATTACAGACATTGTTTCAACGGAAGTGTGAACACGTGCATTGTCTTGATGAAACAAAACTTTCTTACGGCCGGCCTTTTTTCTTTTATTTCTTCCCGGAGTCTTCGTAAAAGGTTACAATAATAACTAGAATTTATATCTACAAAAATAATGCTCTTTGCATCCCAAAAAACAGTAGCCATGACTTTGTTAGTCGACAAAACGACCTTAGCCTTTTTCGGTGTAGGAGAGTCTGATCTTTTCTCCAGGCAAAAAGTCCTCGGGATCAGTCTCAAAATGTTCCAAACAGTCTCGGAAATTGTGTATCGAACTCGTTTTGTTCAGCTGAAAGCAACCTCGGGACCCAGCGAGCAGAAACCTTATGGAACCCCAACTCTTCCGTTATTATGTGTTGCACCCGGCCATAATTAATGTTTGTTATCTCTGCTATCTTACCAATGGTCAAACGTCGGTCACCCAGTACGAGATCGCAAATTTTATCGATGTTTTCTTTCGTGGTAGAGGATGTAGGCCTTCCACTCCTAGGATCATCTTTAATGATCTCACGACCGCGCTTAAACTCACCTACCCAATTCTTGACACTGGAATACGATGGAGCAGACTCCCCCAAAGTGCTCACCATATCTTGATGGATGTCTTTTGGTGATAGGTCTTTTTTATTGAGGTACTTAATGGAGAAAATTGCGTCAGATTGCTTCAAACAAATAATCACAGAAAATTTATATTGTGCAGAATCGGAATGAAACTGCACACAATAAATCAATATGACACATACTAACAAATGACGGTAGATTTAAAAAGATGTCATAGCTCCATGTTGGTTAGGCCACGATCTTTTAGATCCACCCTAGTATATTAGTTTATAATCATTCAAACGGTTTTGCACAGTTGTTTATGATATAATTTTGTTTCGACTAACTCATCCGTAACAAAAAAAGCCAAAGAAGTCGCAGCAAGAACGAATGGTCTAAGCTCTTAGTAGTACAATACAAAAAACTACAAGACACGATGAGTCTATTTCTTCTTCTTTTCATGTGCCCTCCTAACCTTGTTAAGACATTTAAGTGAAAGCGGGTCATCTCGCAATGTATTTTTCAAAGAAAATTAAATGTTCTTACCCTATATTTGTAGACACTGAAAGCTAGCAAGCTGTCATTACAGCTCACACTCATTATATACTCATTAGTATACCATTACTGCTACTCTATATAATACATAGGCTCTAGAACGATCAAGGCTTAACCCAGACTTCTGCCTCTAGACAATTTTTGGGGGCATTATATGTATTTTTAATACATATAAAGCCTTATTTTGTTTTCAATTATAAATTATACTTTTTATAATATTGCTCCAAATTTTAATGGGGGGGGCCTTTCGGCTTACTCTCAAAAGTATGAAGAAGTCAGAAATGCAGACTAAACTAACGTTACACTACGAACATTACAATTTTTAACGACGTGTAAATTTTGCTTTCGCCGATGTAGTAGTGTCTTTCAGAAGAATTTAGCATCTTTTAGACCGTATGAGTTCGAGGGCAAAATTTGTGGATAATTTGTAATACGTTTTGGTGCACAATAACTATTTATTATTTCTCTGTTAAGTATATTATTTAACTTAACATGTCTTAGGATGTTTGAATATTTTATTTTAAAACTTGTTTTAATATTTTGTACGTTTATCATGAACTTTGTATCGATTACAATGATATTTCCCTTTGAGAATTTGTAATTCACAGTGTTTGGCTTAGCATTAGCTATATGTTTTTAAACTTGATTTCATTTAGGAACTTCCAGCATAAACTCTATGCCAGCTTAATCGTGGCTTATAATGGTATACAGAGATCTTTTAGCTGTTACTCAAAACGTGTCCTGCATTGAGCCGTCTAGTTTTAGAGCCTGTAGGCTTTTTTTTACACTTTACATAGTTGAATATAAACAAAGTGCATAATTTAACAATTGTTTATAAAATAGACACTTTTATGCACTATAAAGTATACTTTCATTTCTATTAAGGTATAGCATAGCACCCTGCAGGCAAAGAACCTGTTTACCTGTTACGGATAACCATGCAACATCCAAAGCTGAAGGTCAATGACGAGCTGATGTTGTAAGTTGCGGCGTCAAACGAATTGTTAAATAGGCACGATTTACAAATAGCCGTCTTATTTGTACAATTTTTGCATGTGCCGATGGACACGGCTGCTTCAGGACATCTCTTACTTACTATTCTATTAGAGAGACATAAGTCCTACACAGAGATGCTTGCACGTTACTAACCAATAGACAAAGAATACCTCGTTCTCATAGACAGCTGACAGGTATTAGAAACCTTATTATTATATATCTACAAGGCACCTTGTAGAAATTTTCTAGAAGCAAGTACATGTACGTATACATTTATGCATATATACTTCGTGTGAAGTCAAAAGTTTAATGTGTCATCAAATTATTTCAAAATGCTTAGCAGCAGCTGCTACGCTTACCAACTGATAATAAAGGTATAAGCTTAAGGTAGGGCTTAGGTGTCTGATAAAAAATACTAAAATTTGGTATAATTTGCCACAACCACCGAAAAGGATAAAATACTATACGATAAACACGGTCATTGTACCATTTGAATTCCTCGCTTTCTCTCTATTGTTGAAAAGCGGAAATTCTGTGCTGCAGAAGGTGTATTTATTCATTTTTTGGCAATCATCGTACTAATTTTAAAATCTTTTTCTATCTATACCTATTTACATTTATCACGTAACGTCGGCCGTTACACGTTAAAGATACTTATTTAAGTTATACATTCGTTCGTAAACATACAAAAAGATCCGTTTGGATTTTGTAAATAGAATGCAAGCTAATTTGTCGCAGATGAAGCACTTATTTAGCGCAGATAGATTGAGCAGATTAAAACCAAAACGAAGAGAGAAATTTCCCTTTCACTTGCCAATAAGACCATAACTTTTACTTGCGTGCAAGCATCTCTACACATACGCACTGATGTTCAAATGCTACGGTATCTTGTGAGTACAATAAATGTATGTAATGTTTTTGTAAAATATGCGGTATGAAATATTTTTTATATTTTTATATAATTTTTGTTTGGAATGTTTTGGAATTATCTTTTATACAATGACGTACTTTATGTGATTTCTGTCTACATTCATTGTAACGGTCACTTTCCCAGAAATTTATGTTACGTCTTTACCGTTTTGAGGATAATTTTCCTGGGGTATAGTTTAAGCTTATGTTAGGTTATAT
Source organism: Eumaeus atala (assembly GCA_017140195.1). Classification (NCBI taxonomy): domain Eukaryota; kingdom Metazoa; phylum Arthropoda; class Insecta; order Lepidoptera; family Lycaenidae; genus Eumaeus; species Eumaeus atala. The sequence continues at coordinate 239,827 of JAFELO010000800.1, forward strand.
TCATATCCGGCTCTGATCCAGTTTATATACAAACATGAAATACAATCTTATGAATGTATTAAAAGTAGACTTGGTAACACGTAAAAATAACAGCCAGATCTTTACTTGTTATCTGAAATGACTTTCCCATTAAAGGAGCTTATTTGACGGCCATTATAATAACCGTTCGAGGTGTACGAATTCAGAATTATGAAAATTAAGAGGCCTTATCGTTTAAATAACATTGATTAACCAATTTAAATATTTGACAGCTACAATAGGAAAATCAAAATCTTAACTACCGTGGAAACAAACCGTAATAACAAAAACAGACCAACCTCTATTATATGACAATAATAATAAATTACATTTGTGATTATTACATGATTAGGATATTTTTATACAATAACTAACTCAGCAAACGTTGCTTTGTCATATAAATTATTTCTAGATAATTTCTAGTGTGTGTGTGTGTGTGCGCGCGCGCGTGCGCGCCTGCGTGCGTGCGTGCGTGCGTGCGTGCGTGTGTATGTGTGTGTGTGTGTTAAGGGTGAACAGCCCTTATCACTTATAATATATAGTAGCCGATTCTCAGACCTACTGAATATGCATATAAAATTTGGTAAAAATCGGTAAAGCCGTTTCGGCGGGTTAAAATAACACTGTAACTGTGTAAAAACATTGTAACACGAGAATTTTATGTATAGGATGTACATCATCATGTTAGGAGTTTCGAAAGACAGCCATAACGTTGGTTCACTATCAACACGTAATTGCGTAGAAACCTTACTATAATTGCAGCAACCATTACACGCTACGCTCTACTAACACAGAATGTTGTCTCACATTGGACTATCATACAAAAATCAATCCAATAAATGGAACGTTCTACAAATAATACACTTGAAGGGAAGATTCTGCTTATATGCAATTTATGATTGAATCGTTGTTATAGAAATCGTTGTCTAATTTTCTTGTACTAGTATGTTTTTTTAGCGCTAAAGGTTTATAACATGAATAACAGTAATCCTTATGCCAAAATCCGTTGTAACAGCTATACATACCTCTATTCTACTAGTGACGGTTCTTGTGGCACTGCCAAACCTACTTTTTATAATATGATTTAACAGATGATAATTATGTGTATTAAACGTAAACACGTATGATTATAAATTATAATTATATTTAAAATGCACACATTCATCTAACTCACTATTCTGATTTTACTTCGTGTGCCACTGAACTCTAAAAATGTTACAAATACGCAACATCAATGACAAATCATGTTAGAAAGGCAAGCAAATACGTCGGAGCAACTCATTATTCATCGAAGAAAGTTAAAAAGTATATTTGAGAACTTTAGATCAACTAAATGATCTAAGAAAACCCTTAAATAAAACAACTTTTGATGTATTATAAATATTCGTTTCTTTTAGGATTTTTTTAAGGCAAACTTAAGTTCCATTTTCAGATCTTCAAGATTTCGATGCAAGGTAATGTTACGTTATAAGAAACGGAATCTAAAACACTTGAAAACGGAACTTGACACTTTGGCAATACCCAATGTATGCAAATTGAAATTCGAATTAGTTTTTTTTTTTTTTTTGCGTGTTTATCGCCATTAAATTATTAGACCTTAATAACTTCTTGTCGAATGCAGAGAAACGACTCTCTTTACGTTTATTAAAAGGACGCGTCCTAGAGAAAGCGGATCTTGCTGAAATTACATTCTGACAAGGACATTTTTTATAACAATTTTGACTTTATCAACGCAATGGCATTTTGTCAAATGCATCATCCATCATATTCAGCAATTGATAACATTTAGATTAAGAGTTATGATATCAATTATTAAAGCAATTATTTTTTTCTAATTTTTATATTGTGGTCTGTCTTATTATTTGTGTTCTGTGCTATGAACTTTTTTTTTAAGAATACAAGCGTGGATTGAAATTATGCGGCATAACCAAAAAAATAAACGCATACTAAATTACTTATATTTTTATTTTTCTATATAATCACCATCATGTTCGATGCACTTTTGCCATCTAGATTTTAGATTGAATTTAGACCGTTCCAAAAAATGATTCTTCCTCAGAGTCAAAATATTCGTCTACTGCTGTTTTGACCTCGTCATTTGTGGAAAATCTTTGATCTCCCAAGTTCTTTTTTAGGTTAGAGAACAGAGAGAAGTCTGACGGTGCCAAATCAGGTGAATAAGGCAGCTGCGGTAATAGTTCGAGGCCACAGTTGTGGATTTCAGCCATTGATTGCACAGACGTGTGAACACGGGCGTTATCTTGATGAATTCCTGGACGCTTGTCTTTTGTTTCCTCTAGTAAACGACGTCGAAGACATAGTAGCAATCAGAGTTTATAGTCGAAGCCCTTTCGAGATAATCAATCCTAATCACACCCTTTGAGTCCCAAAATACTGAAGCCATTACCTTATTTACCGACAAAATCGCCTTAACCTTTTTAGGTGGTGGTGAATCAGGACTTCGCCACTGTTTCGATTGTTGTTTTGTTTGTGGCGTACAGTAATGGACCCATGTTACGTCCATTATAACAAACCTATTCAAAAAATCATCTGCATCGGCTTCAGATAACTCCAAACAGTCATGAGATATAGTTAATCGCGTCTTTTTTGTTCAAAGGAAAGCAGACGCGGAACCCGCCTCGCAGACACCTTGTGGAAACCCAATGTGTTGACTATGATGTTTTGAGTTCGTCCATAAGAGATGTCTATAATCTCGGCTATCTCCTAATTTTTGATCTGTCCATAATTTAAAAGTTTCCCAAGGTCAGTCAATAATTAAATGAAGTATTTTTAAATATTTTCATCAGTTTTGGACGTCGAAGGTCTTCCAGAGTGGAGTTCGTCTTTCACACTTTCACTACCGTGCTTGAATTCTGCTATCCATCTTTTAACGGACGAATTCGACAGACCAGATTCTCTTAAAGTACTGACCATATCACAATGGATGGCTTTCGGTGATAGCCTCTTCTTTTGGAGGTACTTAATGACAGCTCCCTGCTCGATTTGCTCCATTTGCAGAAACTATCTTCGAATGATTTGTTTTTAACAATTATAAAATAACTAAAAAACAATTATAAAATCACAACTAATTATCGCGCACGTTTCGAAGTTCGCATAATTAACTAGTCTGAACTGAACTAAACAATGTGGGCAGATTTGATTTTAGGATTGAATGAATCTGTGTTAGGCTGAGTACTTTTCAATCCAACCTCGTATAACAAATAAATATTGGAAAAATTGTGAAAGTTTTAAAATTTCTGCTGTTTCACAACAATGGAAAAAAAACAATGATATATCCTCTCTGAACCCGCATCTAAAATGTATAAAGGCTATAAAACGCCTTACCGGCGTGGGCATTCCAACTTCGCATAAAATATTTCTTACCATACTTTATCATGACATTTAATATGAGACTAATTAAAATAACTTCTTTTGACATACCTTATCTGAAAAGGCCTATGTCCAGCAGTGGGATGATAGCGGTCGACAATGATGATGATGATATTGACGCTGATATCATGATGTTGATGCTTATGACGAAGTTAATCTTGATGATGATGATATTGACGCTGATATCATGATGTTGATGCTTATGACGAAGTTAATCTTGATGATGATGATGATGATGATGATGATATCATGATGTTGATGCTTATGACGAAGTTAATCTTGATGATGATGATGATGATGATATCATGATGATGATGATATCATGATGTTGATGCTTATGACGAAGTTAATCTTGATGGTGATGATGATGATGATATCATGCTGTTGATGCTTATGACGAAGTTAATCTTGATGATGATGATGATGATGATATCATGATGTTGATGCTTATGACGAAGTTAATCTTGATGATGATGATGATGATGATGATATCATGATGTTGATGCTTATGACGAAGTTAATCTTGATGATGATGATGATGATATCATGATGTTGATGCTTATGACCAAGTTAATCTTGATGATGATGATGATGATGATGATATCATGATGTTGATGCTTATGACGAAGTTAATCTTGATGATGATGATGATGATGATATCATGATGTTGATGCTTATGACGAAGTTAATCTTGATGATGATGATGATGATGATGATATCATGATGTTGATACTTATGACGAAGTTAATCTTGATGATGATGATGATGATATCATGATGTTGATGCTTATGACGAAGTTAATCTTGATGATGATGATGATGATGATGATATCATGACCTTTTTATTCGGTAAACTGTCGACATCAAAAAGAGCAGAGGAAGTGAAATAACTCATAACGTGACCTCTATTATGCCGTTTCATTCGTATAACATGCGCACGTACAAATATAAAATATTAGGTAATCCAAATACATAACATATATTTTTTGAGCTCATGCCAATTTCACTTATTACAACAAAATCCTACGGGTAAACTAAGGTCGGGTTTAGATACATTTGTATGACGACCAGAGAGAGGTACCTGCTCGCGTGATACCGGCGTAAAGTAACAGCTTAGCTGTCGCGTTTCGTGCTATTTGTGAGTAGCCGGTGGCTCATTGGAGGGGAGGAGGAAGCGAGGATAACGGATTTGCATAACTATATCTGATAAAAAGCAGAATAATAAACTAATCAAAAGCTGACTTCTCGTTTCCCCCTATGGTATATATAAAAACGTTCCCATTTACTGGTTATTCCAGACGCTTCAAATGCTCTACACCAGTCAAGTCATTACAGAAAATTACTCGTGTACCAGTCCGGGAAAATAATCACAAATCTTTACTCGCGTTTTTGCGGTTTGTGAGCTTCCAGAACATTGCAATAGTGTGGATGTAGTGTAGACGCCGGTAGTCTCCACAAGGCTTCGCCTACTCATTTGCTACCAAAATAAAAAATACCAAAATCTAGGCATGGTAGAGTACGATGTAAAATTAAGTCATTACCAAGTGCTTTACATGTAGACTGCAGTGATGAAATACTTTCCCGCCACTCCGTCCATGTTGACCAACCACTTAGCATCAACTATGACGTCAATATATAATGCGACTGTACATTTTCATATAATATTGTTATTGTATATTCTATGGAACGGTTTGGAAATAACGAAATTACTTCTAAATAAATAGAAATTTCTCTTAAGGGACAACATAAAACACGTCCTTGTTATTAAGGATTAATTTTTGCAAAATTTTAGACAATATCGTAAACAGGCCAATGTCTACCTTAAGGTCGGGGACAAAAAGCATTCCTGCACTGGCTAATCAATTTTGTATCTAAAATTTAAAATTATGCCTGACGTCTTCCCGTCGATGTTTTTCTTTTATTATAATCTGGAGTCCGCTGAAAATCACACATAGTACCTACGTAAATCACACATATTACCTACGTAAATCACACATAGTACCTACGTAAATAAAATTGCTACCTCTGTGATGGATGATCGCATCTGTGTGTGTGCTAAGAAACAAAACACGAGGAACAAAGTAGCCAATATTACCCGATATAACCGCTAATAATGTGTTTAACATGTTAATACATAATTATAAACCGGAACTAAATTCGGTCAATTGATTTCTTTTTTTTATTTAATTCTCAGAATACACTTCTATCATCATAATATCATATTATAGAGTTCTAGTTTTAAGCTGATTAGCCACATGACTTTCGTTATAACGGAGTTTGATACGTGATTTGAACGTAAATCATTGCAAAGACGTGCACTTTCCTTGAAAATTTGAATACATACGAGGGAACGATGACAATACAGTTTTATATTGATTAAGATTAAAAGAAAGCGTCAGAACTAGATTAATGAATGTATGCACTAATTAATGAAGACAATAACATCATATATAACCAGAAGTTATAAAAAACGCCGACTTACGAAGCCTAAATGTTAAGTTTATGGTTAATTTCTATTGTTCAAACTAAGAGGGGCAATGTATCTTTATCCCAGTAACATTTTATATTTAACACGGAATAAAATTAAATGATTAAGTTCGACTAGTCGTTGAACCATCTTTGTTAGGTTTACGAACATTATCTATAATTTATACGTTCATATGATGTATAATGCTGTGTTTTTGCTATATTGGGTATAAGGGAGTAGGTACATTATATATTATGTAATTAATGTACATACTCATCATTATCGCGATAACACATCTCGTTTTATTCGTCTTGATCCCACATAGTGCTATTGCTGTAGTAACGAGTCTTACAGTGTAGAATATCTACATAGAATACAAATCAAAGACCACCCATCGTTTTACACCGCCTTAAGTTAGAATGTAACGTATAAATTCATATCACTTACGTGATGACACCAGAATGCGTAATAGACTCCGGAGGTGTAGATCGCCAGCAGGGACAGGGCGATGCCGAACAGGTCGTACATCAGAAATGTGTTGTAGTCGTGTTCCGACCTACAGGAGAACGTGTGATACAACGCTGACAGTGCCATGCATATCTGTAACAAACGTAATTAGTTCCTTTATTGTGCTATGTCATAATAGTGTATTTGACAACCAGTATAAGTGTTCAATCTGTGTATAACCCTATGCCTACCGCCTAGGGTATTGCCACAGCCAGTTTGGCGATGGTCTAGAAAAAATATCAAACTACAGATGCTTGTGCCAAACTGAGTTTATGAATTGTCATAGTGAATCCTGCAATAAAAAAAACACAGACTGCAAATTCGTAATCAATAAAATTATTTGACAAATCATGCCAAAAAGATTGACGAGCCCTGGTTCCTTTCAACAGGACGACACTCTAGTCGTAGCTAGAAGCTCATCACAGAGACAGGCCACTTGCGACGGCAGCAGTCGCTCAAGTGGTACGTAGCATCCGCGCTCTGGGTTTGGAGGTGGCAAGGGCGAAATCTGAGTCTCTGTGCTTGCACGGCCCGCGCAACAGACCACCGCGAGCGCTGGAAATAGAGGTCGCAGGGACTAAAATTGTTGTAGGGACCACTATGAATTACCTGGGACTTTTAACAATTATTTTGTCCGGTTATCACAACGGGTGTCGAAATCTGCATGCGGTCTGGCCTGGCTTCTGCTTAATTCAGGCCTCATTTCATTCGAATAGTTTTAGTCGTGATCCGGTCAATGGCGATATACGGTGCGCCAGTATGGACAGAAGTAACATCCAGCCACAGCCGGATAATATTAGCAAGAATTTACCGAATCTTGGCCATTCGGGCGATTTCAGGCGGCGCGCGGCATGTGTCCTGGCAGGCAGTGTCCCCTGCGATTTGGATGCAAGAGTGCTAGCTGACGCCTGTTGGCAGTGCGTAGTTGTACGTGAAGTAGAGGATAGAAATTCGACACGTGAAGAGCTGCGTATATGGAAGAGAATTGGCCGAGAAAATTCAAATCAAATGTGGGAAGAAGGGCTAGCCGGAGGCGCCGCGAGTCAGTGCCGAACTACTAACAGCCATGCGTCCTGTTCCTAGAAAGTGGATGGAGCGCCCAGGTAGAGCGCTTTCACTTCACATGACACAGATTTTGACTGGACACGGCTGCTTTGGTCCTTACCTGTGTGAGGTGGTTTAGTTGGAATCCACACGGTCTACTCAAATGTTTAATATGGCCTGAGACATTGCTCGGCATACCTTGGCGGAATGCCCTGCTTGGGCAGAGTAAAGGGCTACCCTCTTTTCAGTCGTAGGCGTAGACTTCCCGCTGTCAGTATTATTTATTTCAATGCTGGACAGTGAGGAAGCCTGGAACGCGGTGGTCTCCTTCGCAAACTGCGACATACCATGCAAAAGAGAGGTGAGCCGTTTGTGAGGCGGACATTCAGTCCACCTCAAGACGTCCTAGGCGAAGACACATCATGGGGCCTTAGGAGGGGTCAGAGGGCGACGGCTTGGGGTAGTCGTCTTCCGCTTAGGTGGCCCGAGTTGATAGGTGTGCATCACATCACTGTTGAATACATTACACTTACTAGACTTTTATTTTTCATCCTCAATTTATCCACTTGAATGTTTCTCTCTCACTCTCGTGTTTGGATATACCTATCGCCACCATACCACAATTTTTTATTTTTTATTCTTTTACGTATCTTACGATGGTTTAAACCCCTGTCTGTACATTGGCTCCAAGTGTTAGAGCATGTGTTTAGTGTACTGTAATTATATCTCTAGTACTAGTCATCTCTATAGGGACTATCCATCTGCACAGGATATGTTATAATGTGTGTGTGGCGCAGACTATATTCCATTATTTTCGTTTCCTAATGGAACGGCAGTCCAAATCGACCGAAGAAAAATAAGGCACAGGACTGACTGCTTAATGTGCTATCAGGGGCATGCTAGTTTAAATCTGCCAACTTCCTGATTTCAGAAAAATATTTAAGAAATTTAAAAATCCTAACTAAACTTTTTGGTTTGGGTCAAGACTCTGATCTGGGTCCTCGTGACCTGAGGCTGAACGTGCTAATCATAGCCTACAAGGTAGTCAAAGTTTTTTTTATCGCATGAAGGGAGTATTAAAACGGGAATTCGAGGTCATTTACTGACTTCCGACGACGTTATGCTGATCCATCGGCTCGTCTTAAATCGCAGAAAACGCGCCATATTATCACTACAATTGCAAAAGATAAAGCAATTTTAGAGGAAGGTTTTAGTATACAATTTGTTACGGTATTGTATCCATTTGTATTATAAATATAATCAGAAATAATAATCAGAAAGTCAGAAAAAAACAATTCGTCTGTGAGCTTTCATAAAAACGCCATCTAATACCTTTCATCTCATAAAAATCTATAAAAAGCGGGCCACAACTGACGCATCATATTACAAAACATACCTGTGGAGTGGAATAGTGTAACAAGAATATAAATATCAGCTGAGGACCAAAAGAATATCGTGTTACAACAATAAAAACGGGTTTCAAGACATTCAACGCCTGGTGCAAAAATTTATTAAAATTACAACACGTCTTACGCCGGCTGTCTCCCACAATGACTTCCGGCGGGCACGGCCCACTGACAGCGAAAGTCTCGGGGAGAACACTGCCTAATGACGTAATGAACACGCGAAATGTCTATAAGATACGCATTTAGACAAACTGGTTCCTATAAGAATCTCTTTGACGTTGAAATTCATGAAAAGCAAGTAGTAGTAGTAAGGAGCGCGAGCGAAGACCAAGATTAAGTTATTGTCGCTACAAATCGAGTGAAAAGGAATACGATTTTTTTGTAGTTTTACAGATTCTACTATTCTAGGCAGCTCGCGCATGGTAGCTAAAATGCTCTCGGCACAGACGCAAATGAGTAGCTCACGGAGATGATCATTTCTGGGGTTCGTTACACTGTCATCATAACTGAACTAACCCTCTTCCTCTTATGCTCACATCTACTTTTCCATTCTGGCTAATTGATGAATTAACCCGTTCGCTTTGGCGTTCATTGGCAGAGGTAGACTACAGTCCTTTTATGTTGATGACGCGCCGCCACTGATGGGGCTCGCGGCACTAGGTACATCCAAATACCCACAAAAAACCGCCTAGCTCCGAGACTATTAATCACCAGGGCACCTCGACGACTAATCAGTCCAGACGTCACCTCCGTCGAGGGATTGTCCCGCACCATAAATGAACTCCACTATGTACGGGACAATGTAATGGGATAAGGTTTCACTCCATGTCCATTGGTCTCGTCCTCGGAAGCGCTTCTTCCCCCTGCTCCTTATTTAATGCCCTGTTCTTCCGCTCAAGACGTCTGGATCCACAGTAAATTTTTAACGCTTCTCAACAGAAACCTATGTTCAATTAATGGACTGGTGTAAATTGGTTATGATGAAAGTATTTCCATGTCGCGAAATAGTAGGTAGAAATAATTGTTTGTTTTTTTTTTTTTGTAAAATTTATGAAATAACAATCGTAATCTTAGTTAGATGTTTGCAATTTCCTTGGCGATTACCAAATCAGAAGTAACATAACATTGAAGGATGAGTGCCTCGAGGCTGTATATTTTTTTGTGAGCGCGAACACTTTCACTGAGATGAAACAGGTTGAATGACAGTACCACCGCCAGCGCATAGCGATGCGTCGTATTTCGCAATACATTTGTGTACAAAGCCACAGTGCCGTTATTTTATGAAGCTGTAACTTAGTAACCTATCAATACACAATTCATGTCCATTCATAAGGTGGTTACAGCCGAATTGGATCGGCACGTTTTTGAGTAGCCGGTGGCCTATTCGAGGCGAACAGGAAAGGAAGGCATCGTCAAAAGTCTTCAATTACTCGATTGTTCTTGTATATATAGTATAAAAATAATTCTATATATAGTATATATGTACTGTAAAAAAAATTCGTCGACCGCCAAGACGTCCTACATATATACTAATATACGAGTACATACATAATCAGTTTTTGTTTTTAAATGAACTTCGTTTTTAAAGTTTTATTTATTTTCATTACACACTACTGCTATTTGTTTAATGTTAAAAATATCTACTGGTACTGGCCTATTGGTAAATAAATGAAAGAGCTATTCATTTTAATGTTTTACGATTTCAGGTAAGATAAATACTTATAGATAGTACCTATTATTAAATATATATACTACATACACACACCAGGTCTTGATTGGATTCAAACTTGTGATTACTTGAGTACCAAGACTATACTAGACAGTAAAACCTATATGTGGACAGATTTGTATAATGTATACATTCATAAAATGAAATTTGGTTTGTATTAAATTCAAAACAACTAGCCGAGCGCGGGGAGGTGAAAATAATGACTGTGTACTAAGAAATAGTTGTCAACTGCAAGTAATTTATACAGGTAGGTAAACGACAGCCACATTGAGTAACAATTAACATACAATTTACACACCTAGTTTTCCTTGAGTCCAAGAAAGCAATTGTAGCCTCCGACATCACGCATCACTGATGTCTCGTATGATATCGCTTTTTTTTCATAATATGAGGGGACAAATGATCAGTCTTAGCCTTAATTCACAAAACTGTTTCGAAATGGGCTAACATTTACAAGTCACTCGAAAGTAGACTTGTGTAGATGTCTGTTTATAAGCGTGCTATGTGAGCGAGAGGTATCTCTCTGGTTGTGCTGGCTCAATCAGCTGCAAAGCTGCATATTTTGCTTTGCAGCAGAATTGGTACTATTATTGCTGCATGAGGCTTGTTAGTATAGATATTAAGATATGGTGAAGGTTTTCACTCTCTCCTGCCCTACAGATACCTGACAGATATACAGAGGATATAAGAGAGCAGATGCATGTGGCTACACGTGTGCCTGCTAGCTATCACAGGAGGAGGAGGTAGTGGGTACCTTATTGTATTAATAGCTTCTGATACAAGCATGTTACAACATACTAAGCTGTCACGGATTTCCAAAAAATGGTACCATCTCTAAACTACTTTAAAACTAGACTGGCCAACAAGAAATCTTAAATCATTTAAAACACATGCACCAGCTGCCAGTGTTGTTTCAAAATAATAATAATAAATGGAACTTACCAAAAAACATGAAAAAAGAATTGCCGCTACAGTCCTGTCGGTCATTGTAGCATGAATGTTTATGATGGCAAGATCATTGATTGTTAGAGAGAGCAGAAGAAAAAAACCAAAAATATGTGTCCAAATGTTCATTGTTTCATTTGTCCACCAAAATATGCTGTAACATAAATAAAAGGATATCTATATAAATACATATTAAGGAAATTCAGTACTGTGTATGTATACATATTATTAATTCTTTTTACTTTTACTTTGCTTATGGAAGTAAAAGTAAAAAAAATCTAATATACATAACATAATACAATACATTTTTTTTTCTAAAAATGTACTCACCTTTCCCAACACAACCTTGTAGGTAATAACTTTCTGTATCCATCCCTGATGTATGGGTTATGTTTAATGTATTCTGGTGCTTCCTCATACTTTAACAACTGTCTGTAGTTTAAATATTCAACATCATCCTCGGTGACATTGTTATTGTCTTCTAATTTCTTGCCACGTCGCAATAAATTATTTCCACAGCACTCATTATCTTGTATGTGATCTATCTGTACAAAAAATACATAAAATTCATATATTTCATTTACTAATGGGTAATTATACATGCAAAAAAAAAATATTTAAAAGAGTATTTACTTTTTCAATGGGCATAAACTGTACAGTCTCAGCTTGGCACTCACTAATCTTTTTTGTCATAGTCAGCGTCATATTTTTAATATTTATTTTAATATTAAAATATTAATATCACAGTTTCAAATTTAATCACAAACTTATTTAATTTAAAATTTAGAGTCTGGGACGTGGATATTATCATTTTATTAATCTGCTCGCTCCATGATATGTCGGGGAGAATTTAAAACATTTCAATGAACTTTGCAAATACAATTAAACACTACTTCATATACAGTTCACTTATTTATCCACTTTGTATCAATCAAGTTGTATCAACTTTACGCTACAACGCAAGTTTTTGATTAGTTTAGATGGAATATAATGCTATCTACATTCCGTGTAGTATATAAAGTATATATTATGAGAATATAACAAATGAGTTCATTTACATTTTCTTTTTTAAATTTATTAAAAAAATTCAACAACGCTACTACATTCAACAATGAATGGCAATTCACAACTGGAAATTGGAAAAAAGAATCAAGGAATTGACAATGACACTGACATCGATGTCTGACAAGACTTTTTACACTTGATGACATCTGACGCAGATACAGTGCCACCTTGACAACCTTAAAAATAAGAATAGAATTAAAAATTAAGATTAATTGTCTAGAACTACGTCAATCAGTTCACTGACTGATATAAGTATATAAGTACTGATTTATTACTATAAAGTAATAAATCAGTAGTTATATCACATATAAAAAATCAGTATATCAGTTAATAGAAACGTATTTTCATTTTACTCAATCCAAATTGTAACGTGACAATACATGAGTCGTCACATTAATTCTTCAATAACATAAAAGTGCACAAAGTATGATGTCGTGTTTTTTGAGTATTAAGCCAAATTTAGTAACCACGTCCTTACTGGTATGGGGATTGCTCTAGTACCTTTGGCAGAGCTACAAGAGCAATGGCCGTACTGATAAGGTCGTCTAATTCCCTCACGGCCTGCGTCATTTGACTACTTAGTTTTGAGTAATACATCACTTTATCATGTCACTTCGGTTTCAAAACACTTCCCTAATGGCCTCAGCTAGCATCGGAATACTTGGTGTCGAAATCGTGGGTAACGTTCAGTTCCACGGTCACTTGGAATTAAAGGCTAAATTTGCCTCCCACAGTCTAGGTGTGCTTTGTAGGGCGGAGCAGTATTTCACACAGGTCGGTGGCTGACACTTTACAAAGCGCAGAGACGACTGCACATGGAGTACTGCTCTCGCCTTTGGGCTGGAGACCCGCAATATCATCTAATTCCATTTGACCATATTCATTGATCTTGGCTATCGTCGATAGCCAAGATCTATCCAACCAGCTTGTTACGCTTGCCTTGCCAGGGATTTCACTGTGCATATTCTGTAGCACTTATCACGCGAAGTGTTCTAAGAAATTTTACGGACTAATACATGTAGCTGGATTCCATTCCAGGACTTCGCGTCAAAATTCTCAATTTCATCGGCACCGTCACGATGTTCTGAAATCCTCTAGAAAAATGCGCTTAATGCGCACGGCATTAAGTGTATTTTTTCTCCCAGCACTGTTATTTTATGTAATACTACCCCTATATTTAAGGAAAGAGCGTATTTATCATTAAAAGACCGGCGACGCATTTGCGAGTCCTCTTATGTTGCGGATGTATATACCGTTGGTGATCACTTACTTACAAGTTGACCAACTTCTCGTTTACATCCTATGCTATAAAGAACACCAATAAAAGTGGCTGTCAGCGGCAACGTCTATACAGAAAAGCCTGCCAATTTCAGCATGAAACGATGTATCCGCCTAATATCGCAATGTTTGACACTAAAAAGTATACATACAGGGAAATATACATACGGGATGCCACTGGCAGTTTTATGTCGATGAGTAGCAGTTTTGGTTATCAGCGAAAGAAAATGAGATTTGTCTATCCTATCTCGCATGCACATCGTGCAGAGAGAAATTAATAAGTAAAGAGAGAAAGAAAGTAAACTACATTTGTTTTCCCTTTCGACTTAGAAAACCGCGTTTTAGACCGGATCCCCTTCTCTATCTACAGTATCTTTGTTCTCTCTGACATTTGACGTGCGATGCTTTGTTTTGCAAACTGTGCAGACATCGGCATTATTAGACAGAATAAGTTTTTTTGTCTAAAATTAAAAGTGAAAACTAAATAGATTAATTTAATTTTAAATCCGAATATAAATTTAAAATCACGTCTATTTATGTATCTCCACGCCAGCTCCCTTATGAGGTAGGCATAGACCAGGATGACGACAAAAAATGGTTACAATTTAAACACTATTTCAAATTTCATAAATATATGGGCAGTTTAAGCGCTTCATTTTTGTCGCGCACACCAATTATCCCATTATCATATTCTAGCACATGTTTATATTAAATATAAAAAAAATATATACACTTTGGTAACAATAATTCAATTAACTAGATTTCGATACATTTTAACACGAAAGGTATTTTATTGAAGTTGCAGTTTGCTGTGACATCATATGTCATTCAATTATATCATTAGTGTTGCTTGATTTTATAAATGTAATGCCGCGCTCACTTTGCGTTGTCATATTAATTGTTTAAGTATTTAGGAAAGATTATAATATGTGAATATTTGTTTTACTATATTATCATAGGTCAACAAGAAATTAATATTAATTAAAACATGCATATTTCCTTTGCAGAAAAACATGTATACATAATATTTCAATTTTGTTCAGTTGCGGTGTTTCATTTATTTCTTTTTAGAACATAAAAAAGCCAATCAAAAAGAATATAATAAGCTAAATATTGATGAATAAGCTAATATGCCTCCTATTATTAGTTCATATGACATTAATAATTTTATGTAATTATAGGTATCTTTTTTGTAGTCTTACGTTTGTTGAACCTGGGAAAGTTTCATATTGCAAAAATGTGATTGAAAATAACCCTATCCTTTGCTATCCAAAAATAGCGCCTAGAATTCCCGTTTTATACGTCACATCCGAAATGTACGTGTTAAAGTTGCCATTTTTCTAACTTAAATTATTTTTAACTGGAATAATAAAATATTATAAAAAATATATTTATTTCTATATTTTAAAAAAATCTAAAGAATATTATAAATTATTACAATAATAAACTGATAACAACTTTTAAACTAAAGTAACTCATATACATTTATGAGTGCCTAAAACATGCGAGTTTAGTTGCTTTTAATAAAAGTTTACGAGATTGTGAACGTTCTTCGTAAATGTTCGATTTTCCTGTTTGCTGTTCTCAATTCGTCGCGAGTGTGCTAATTTTGCTAGAACCTGCGCTTTGTTCTAATTATTATTATTTGTTAATATTCGTTATTATTTTTTTTACCTAAGTCTTGAAAAAAAACGACATAATTATCATTTTTTCATTAATATTGCATAAAACGACTTATGTGATACTTTTGAGTTTAGACGGGAGCCATCTTGCAATCTCTAATCAAAGGTCCTTGGCTCACAGTTTCGTTGAATAGTTTAAAGTCAGTTTATTGAATTATAAAGTAATCAAATGGCGTTAAAACGAATTAATAGGGTACGTATTATAATATTGATTTGTTTTATACGCATTTGATATAAAACCATGTTACGATGTAAAATCCAGACCTCATAGTGAATGTTTCGTCATTGTGAATACCTATTCTCGAATTTTCTTCTGTATATGCCTTTGTGTGTGATAATTAGAAGCATATAATGATTTTTTATAACTGTGCTATCATAATTTATTGGTTATTACAGTGATTTTGAACCTAAAGTAGGCGACAATTTTATGCACACGGCGTACATAAAATGTCGGAAATATGAACCTATTTTGAGGTTTGATCATCATAAAATATCCATAGAAACAATAAACAAGTCGGTGGATCATGGTTTTGTGTTGTGTTATTAGATACGTTGAAAAAAAATCTTGTATTGCAATAGTAAGAAATGTTGGTCATCTGTCTTTTTACGACTGATGATGTGTTTGCAGTTTGACATGTTTTACTCTATTTGGTATTGCTTAAAAAAATAAATGGTGATCTTTGGTGTTACAGGAATTACAAGATTTGGGTAGAGACCCACCAGCACAATGTTCTGCAGGACCACACGGAGAAGATCGTGAGTATTTACTCTTATTTTAACGTGGTAGTTAATTTGTGAGTCATCCTATCCATTTTAATTTTATAATAACCTCTTATAACGAGAGAAACTTTTTTTGTACAATTATAAAAACATATTTAGCAATAGTGTGTATAAGGTATATAAATAAATTAAAAGAAAACGTGTATGTCTTTTTAAGTTATTCAATATCTATATTGGTACAATTTTCTTTTCAGTATTCCATTGGCAAGCCACAATAATGGGCCCAGTAAGTATATTCTTTATATTTGAATTTAAACAAGGAAACTAGGTTATTTTTATAAATAGTTAAGATTTTTTTACTATTAGGTGTTTTTTTATTTATGAACATATGTTTGCTAAATTTAACATAGAGCAAAACTGATTGCAATTGGTAACAAGAATAATTTTTCATTCCACAATAAGTAGTGGCCTTTTTAAAGTGAATTACAATAAACATGATGATGAAAATCATAACATTGATATATGTCCTATTCTGACCAAACATAAATTTTGACTATTATCTCTAATTGCCTGTTTTCTGGTCCCAATCAAGTTGTTTGTTATTGTATGGGAATGACATTGCACATCAAAATAGAAATATGAAAATTACACAAATACTGTCAATAAAAGATTTACCATAGAAATGTTAAGTTGTGTTATCTATGTTTATTATGATGTGTATAAAATTAACAGTCATGATTTATGGAATAATGGTCAATGTTCCTATATTATAAGGATGGATGTAAATTGTCGAATTTTATCTTTTCAGGTCGACAGTCCTTATCAAGGTGGAGTCTTTTTTCTGACTATACACTTCCCTACAGACTATCCGTTCAAACCACCAAAAGTTGCATTCACAACACGTATTTATCACCCTAATATAAACAGTAATGGTTCTATTTGTTTGGATATTCTACGTGCACAGTGGTCTCCAGCTCTTACCATATCCAAAGGTAAGCTTATCCTATGACACATAATGTTAATCAAATTTGAATATCTTTGTAAATGTGTATCTATATTATTATTTATCATTTCAGTGCTGCTTTCAATTTGCTCACTGCTATGCGATCCAAACCCAGACGATCCTTTGGTACCAGAAATTGCTAGGATCTACAAAACTGACAGAGAAAAGTACAATGAATTAGCCCGAGAGTGGACAAGGAAGTATGCCATGTGATGAGTCAAACGTGACACCTGTAAAACATATACAAACACATCGCCACAGCCCGGGCTATACCCCCTCCACTTATTCCCAGTCCCAATTTCTGAATCCTTACAAATCAAATGAATGTAAAAAATGAGTAAAAGTCAATGTGATCTCTCAAAATCTGTCTCATTTTTGTCTTTTCTAAATGATTATTCATCTAAGTAAACATACATGTGCAATTAGTTTTGTTCATCTAAAGTGTAAGTTACATTTTCTATAAGAGAAATTAAAAAAAATTGTTAAATGATTGTGTCGGTAGATGTCTTATCGCATACATTCGTTTAGTTCAAGTTAAATTAGTTAAATTTATGTTCTTTTGAGTTCAGGTTCAACTAAAGAGTTTGTACTTTAAGTAGGTATAAATTTCATTGTGAAAATGTACAATAGCCATACATAATGTTTTAGAATGTGAAGCGTAATCCCTATGAGTAAGTCCTGGTCGTATCACTTGCGAAACTGTATTTAAAGCTCATCTAACAAAACATGCTGGTTAATGAAATTGATGAGCTTGTTGGACAATGTTAAGGGTGTTATTTTTTTTTATAAATCTCTATTAAGTTAGAAAATGTAGAACTTGCTGACAGACTGACACTTGTGTAAGTGGTCAGTTTTCTTTCATCCACAATATTGAGAGAGAAATGTTCCGGATAGTTGTGCAGTATAAATTGCAGTGTATCTCATAAGATAATAAGTTAAATTTAATCTAGACTTTTTTTTAACGGCGACCTTTATATTATAATTTTATCTAATATATATTGTGGTTGTAAGGATACCAGCGTTATGATTTCCACAAAATGAAGTCCCTTCCGCAACAACCATCCTGGTTTCCTTTCTTTTGTTTATCAGTTTGGCATTTTTATCTCATTTCATGGCACGAGTGGCAATTATGGTGTGTCCTTTACAGCTGCAAGATGAAGCTTTCGTTTATTTGGTTAACACAGGGAGCGAGAAACTTTAAAGGCTTTTCAAACTGTAATCGATTGACAAGATGTATTTTAGCTTCACTAAATTGTAAGAAACAATAAATTATTGTGTATGTAAATAACACCGTGCGATTTATTTAGGCTTGTTAATCCTAAAATATGCAGCCATTAACTCAAATGAGGTGCTGCACTTACGGTGATTCTGACACAGCTGTAGATAACATATTTATTGTTTGACAACAAATATCGGTCACATTAATTAATTATTACAAATTAAATTAAGCTAAATGAGCAAGTGTCTTATTAGTCATTACTTAGGGGAAGCTATGCTAAAGTACTATAAACCATACTGTGGTTTTACATGGGCCACACTGGCTCTTGTGTCCTTTGTTTTCCTGGAGATTTCTGATGACAACCTACCTTTTGCACTCTAATCACATCCGGCCAATTAGATGTCTCACCAAACGACGAAGATTCTATTACCCACCTGTCTTATTTACCTATTATGATGGGTCATGCATACAATTACAATAGACCCAATTTTACGGATTTTATTTCGGTTTATTAAAGTAAAATCCGTAAAAGTAGTTTTATTGTAATGACTAACATTCGCGTAAACTTAAGACATCAATCATGTATACAATCTGAATTTTAACATTTTTATACCCCCATGACTTAAATTCGACAGCATGGCAATCTTCCCTCTGCATTTCCCTTATATGGATTATCCGGAATACGAGTCGTACGAAACGCCACTGTCTCTCCTTGTCATGGGTTTTATAGCATAAGTAGGCAAGCTAAAAGTTGGAGACCAGGGGATATTTAAATCGTGCCCCCTCCATGGGTCAACGAATTCTCACAATCAGTTGTCACTTCACGGATATTGGATACGAGAGCTAAAGGTTTTTTTTTACCCAAGTTGCATAGTCTTTTCTAAAATTTGTTTTTCATGTATTTCAAACGAACTGTCCGAATTTGCTTAATTGAGCGTGGCTCAATATTATCATCAGCATTAACCCGGCACATTGCTGGACATACCTCATTCAATAGACGTTAAGACGAGTAATCTCCCACTCGCGTCCATTCCGGATGTGATGAATATTTTAGTTTTAATTCCTGTATGTAGTATTAGGAGCAAACGAGTATAGTCATCGTAGCAAGCACAGACGTGGGCTAAGCACATGTAGGATTTACGTTTCATCCAATTCGTGTTCGCGGTATTGTTTAGGACACCTATATGATGGCTCGGCGGGATACCAACTCTGAAGCCGTGGTCCTCATGCTCATAGGCTAATTAGAGAAATACTTCACGGCTCCCAATGCCTAGAACATCGCACAAGAGTTGCCAGCCTATCGAATTTTTACCGAATACATTTCTTTAGGAACAGCTTCAAGTCAAGTCGAAATTCCACCTGTAAACAAAAACGTTCCTGGTCTAAATTTATTCTGCTTAGATACAACGGGTAGCTCTGCTTTTTTACCAGGAGGTCAAATGCAGGCCTATAAAAAAAATAAGTCTGAAATGCGACAGCGTTTATTTGTGTCGCTAACTGTTATGAACGAAATGGGTACCTGGCACTTACCTGTCCAATTCGGCTGCAATAGTTAGTCAGCAGCGTTAGGCAGTGTGAATAATTATCAAGTTTGCATCATCAAACATTACACTTTTTACGAACAGGTCTTTTAGGTAGGTATATAGTCTACGTTATTGTTAGTTCTTTTAAAAATTGTATCTATTCAATATTAATAATGTTAATTATAAATAATATTAAAGGGCACTTAATCATTGTCTATAATTTGCATCACATGTCTTCAGTCGGCATTTGACACTCAAAATAAGCACTCCTAATTAAGACTGCTTACGGCTACTATTCATTCGACTAATCGGTATAATTTTTAAATTTACAACTTAAGAATTAAATCTTTTTTTTCATTTAAAATCGTACAGATAATCTTATCAACACTGAAAATCGATTTAGATTTTCACTAAACTGAAGCCATTTACAGATAAATGATTGCCAAGAACTATACTTATCAAGTTTGAGCATCAAACAATACATTACTGCATAAAACAGCATCTATTTTTTCTCTATCGTATCGCGGGAAATGCAATTACCCGCCGTTACCGGCCCTCTGTCGTGTAGTGTGATTTTGGTAATATAATTATTAGTGTAGCACTCCTTACATGTAACAGGGGTGAACATTTTTTTGAGGTAGCACAGTAAGGTTTCATTGATTAGGTCCTTTTAAATGGTATGTAAGTTACTTGTAAAAAGAGTATCCACTGAAAAAAATAATACTGCTGCGACTAAAGTGATGGCTATGCAGTATGCTGTCGCGTTTCTTGTCGTTATATATATATATAGTGAACTGAATAACCATGCAATCGTATGTAACTAGACAGATATAAAGGGTCGCCACGACGGCGAGTGTTAATCTTGGCTAATAGAGAAGGAAGATGAGAGCGCATTACTGTCTTTGTCTATCTTCTCGCGAAAAAGGGAGTCAGGGACAGAGGTTGAATCATACTTGCTGTCTCTTTCGACTTAGACAATCACGTTTCAGGCTGCTTTCCCTTCTCTCTCTATGTTATCTCTGTGATCGGTCGTTCGGAGTGGCATCGATTTCTTGTTGGATCACACGGCTGAGGTATAACTACTATACTGATTTAACTTCATTTCGTGCACTCTCTCTCGTGTATGAGAGAAAGAAAATGTTTAGCACTTCCCTCTTGTCCCTACAGTAATATGTGAAACGCAATTCTCTATCTTTTCCCTTTCCCTCTCGACTTCCGTCGGCCTCCTTTTCGTGGTACTCGTCACGCATTCACCAGCTACTCCTCTAGCTTATCTATCTATACTACAACGTAAAGAACTTTTACTTCAAAAATATAAATAAAACAAAGTAGGTAATCAACGGCTGAACATAGCAAATTAGGTATTCAGTAAGTACTAAAGTACCTTAGCCATTTCATATACATTAGAAGTGAGGAACTTTTTTTGTAACTATCTCTAACTATAGATGTCGACTAAATATTGATATTGTACCCACTGTAGTTCGCCATTTCCACAACTTAAAACAATCGATGATCAGCGCACCGTGGACGTAGCGCATGAACCAAAAAAACCGTGGGTCTTAAGTTCCGCAAACTAATAGTTAAAATACGAACTTTTATGTAATAATATTGAAATCCATGAGTCTTATACTTAAAAATGACTTGTACGTATATTTAATTTTTGGGCATGTAGATTTTACTATCGAAATGAATCTACATATGGGTCATCTACGCGGTGATTCGAAAAATGGCATTTATATATTATGAAAACTCATTCGAGCATATTTTTAATTGTTCATTTTTACTCGTTGTAGATCTACATCTAACAGCCCCAGGCTTGCGACATGCTGCTTAAGTGGTGCCTCTATATTTCGTGCACGCTCTATACAGCACATGCGCTTCAATGTTCTGGCAGTTCATTTTCAATTTATAAATATTCTGTAGCTTGAGACACCTCGATGTAGTGAGTACTAAAGTACTTTAAGGTACAAAATACGCGTAATATACTAAGCTTGGTCTCCTTGGTGTAATAATGCCTTTCATGGATGCAACTTTGATGTGAGAGAGTTAATGATTATCTTTATTTAAGAGATCAGATTAGTTATGTGTGGACATCAACATTTATTATCACTTGTTTCGTAATCGTCGCTTCGTATATCTGTCATATTGCTGATGCATGCCCGCTGCATAAAAATTTATACACACACACACACTTAATATATATCCGACTCCAGTCCGACAAAATTTTTAGATTCTCTTAAAGTGATAAATCACGTTATAAAAATTGGTCATCAGCTCTTGGGCCAAGGCGTGAGCCAAACACAGGGGGCACAGCTAACCACAGCCGAGGTTGGTCTTGCCGCTGTGAACATGAAACGAGTACCAACTTAGTAGTTTAAATATACGAGCAACATCAATAAACCGTGTAGGTCGAATAAGAATAAGATGAGATTTGGTATAACTTTGACAAAGTAAAACACATCAATAAATTTATATCTATTAAAGAAATAACTTGGTATGTCTTATATTGTTTACTTAATCAGGTCAAATTAGTTTTAATTAAATGATAACATATCTTGAGATATATAAGTTTATCTTCATAATAATATAATTTATGTACTAGACTAAGTAAAGCTACAAAATATAATTTAAATTACTTTTCTATATAATATGACAGATAAATTAGGCACGATTGTTTATGTAGAACTCTTATCTCATACCCACTTTGTTTTTAGAGGCCTAGAGATAACAGATCTATGTACAAAATTACAAATACTATGTCTAGTCTTACACATGATTATTATATTTTATTACAACAATATGTTTTACATTTTACACTCTATTTATTGTATTTATATTATTAGGTAAATGTTTTCACAAATGTGTCAACTTAACATATAGAATATTAGGTGTAAAACAATATTCTAGTCTCTCGTATGTTGTACTCCAAACATACATAAGTCGAAATCGTACCTATTTTTGTAAAAGAAAACTCTTTTATCATTTGTAGTTTAGGGGTCAAATGAGGAATCGACGCCTTTTGACATCCGCATTATTGTCGCTATGCGAATGCGTTGCCCTTCTTTTCTACTCCCCACCGATGGGCCACCGTCTACTAATAGACTGCACCAAACGCGCCAGCATATTGGTCGCTTTACGGCGTTGTGTGCGAGAGGTAGCTTCAGTCGTGCGGGCCCAATTCGGCTGCAATGCAGCATGACACCACAGCTAATCTCGGGGTATCGCAAAATATTGATAACACTCAACATACGACAATGTATATCGTGTAAACTCGAGTTCTACACCGGGAAACGTTTGCCCACAATCCATCCGGTAGTTTACACAAGATACGTGAACAAACGCGATTGAAATCACACCACAGATGGTAATTGAATTATTACAATTGTTTCAATCTTGTTATGTAAATATTGTAAACGAACATAATGAGATGCAATCCAGAACATACAAACACTTACTGAGTAATTGAGTTAGTTATTCGTAACAACGGGAGTAATTGTATTATGTATAGGTACGTATGCAGACTAATCTTCGCATTATGTTGCGGTTTATTAATATCTCACCTTCACGTTTCTACATAGAAACCACGGCCATAAGACAACTAGCCGTAAAGGATTTCGCACATACTACGCCCACGAGCTTTTGAGTCACCCTAATTAAGTGTAACTACTTGTGTAATTTCGACTGGTTTCAGCTGCTTTGGCTAGCCAGAAAACAAAAAAATTACGCATCGGCACATTACGAGATCGATGTTATGTAATAGAGAGGTTACTTTACCCATGCTGTGAAATAGCAATACTACTAAATTTAGTGTGGCCTGCCCTGAATTGATTTCCAACTTGTAGCTGAAACGTGCACTTTTCGGGTGAAATTTGTAACCTAGCAAGTAGGTAGCTCGTAATTCTGTTGATAAATTTACTATCAATTTGCACTGATAGTAAATTTATAAACATATCTATTGTCTTTCTTTGACATTGTTTTCCCACTTTATGTCTAAACTAACTGGCCTGACAGACGTCCTGTCATAATTGCCAATTTTGTATATATAGTAACGTATAATATTACATTGCGGAATTGGCACACCAGTTTCCTTACTCTGAAAAATCGTAATTTTTCATCCCGTCTTTGTATATTTCCGCACGAGTTTTCAAATATATTTCTACATAAAAGCCTTGACCCTGCCATAACATAAAAATAAAATTATTATCAAATTCGGCACAGCCGTTCTTAAGTTATGGGCTTACATACTTTTGGGGGTTTCACCAGAGCGCGATATTCTGCGAAAATGATGCCCATCTAATGCTTTACTCATATTTAAAATTAGTACTTAACTTTCAAATATGTTTTATTTTTTGCCAAATTATATGTATATTTTGTAATCGTTTTAGGTTATTTGCCTCATTATGAGACAATTGTATTATTAAGTTATGATAATACCCTTTTTAACAGTATAGGACAAAGGAGCGATTGCTCGTTTGTCCTCCTATACTAGCCTTTCAATGACTACCGACGCCCACGATCATCAGCATAATTATGCCTATGCGTTGCACTCTATTTCTCCTTCCCCCTAATGGGCCACCGGCTATTCACAACTGATCACAGTTCTGTAGTTTCCATATTCTTAGCGTTCTTCATCTGCTCCAACTGCTGGTAGAAGTTGAAGTTGTCCTGATTGTTCTCGTCCGTCTCGCTCTGTATGGACGGGAAGTTGGAAGTTATGAAGTAGGGCTTGTCCCCTGTGTCCTGGTCTACGGCGTTCTCGTCCAGCGAGTCACGCTCCGAGCGGCTGATGTCGTCGGCCTTGTACCAGTCGTTCTCGTACGCGTGCAGCCAGATCGGGTTGGAGCCTTTGCTGCTGTGCTTGTTCGTGTTCGGTACTCGTTCTGTAGAGCTGCGTATCGTCATGCCGGATTCACCGGGATTAGACGCTGTGAAAAGGAATTATGGAACAAATGTTTGAACATGTTAAATCATAATATTTTTTTATTTGAAATGTAATGACTCGTTTTTATAATCTTAACGGGTAGCTCGAAAACAGTGTTATTTAAAGTTTAAGTTAATCTACCTGTAAGGTAAGAAATTTAGCTTGTGTCGATATATCGTTCTGGTTACTGTTAACACACCGGGCTATGACGCGGTAAACGCGGTGGGGATTGCAAGCCAGAAGCTATGACGGCTCCGTGTTCAGTACTCACAGTAGGCAGTAGTGGTCGCCGCCTTCAGCTTGCGGCCGAAGTCGGCGCGCTGCGACAGACACGTGAGCACAGTCAGCACGAGCAGTACGGCCAGGAACAGCGCCGTCCACGCGAGCCAGTACACCGCGTGGTTGGACGAGACATCCGCTAGCAGCGGCTGGTACTCCGCGGGCTGGGTGTCCAGTACGTTGAACTCCTAAGAAAAGGATTGTAGTAAGCTTAGATGTTCATTTTCATTGGTCCCTTACACGTTTGTTATACATCTAACAATAAGTTAAATTTATCGTAATGTCTCGTTGAGTCTCCGCACCGTGCTTACCATGGTGCGGAGACTCAGTTTATGAATGAAATGATCTTCTAAGACAGGCTCCAAATCTAAAGACTATTGAAAGCTCTTACCGTATGTGGTCCCTATGGCATGCGTGCACAAATCACAAAACCTTCGTTGTTCGATTGCTTTTTTTTTTCAGTACAATAAAAAGTCCCTATCTGTACAATATGAGATATATTTTAGAATAAAAGTCTAACCTACTCACATTCACTTCAAACAAAAGCCGAATTGATTATTTTTATTATTTAATACTGTTAGAAGATCACACAAACTACTAAAGACAGTGAACGCTGGTTTTTACAATTGAATCGATGCTGGTATGTACGCCGCTTGGAACCACATAATTAGAAATAAACTTCAAAATTTCACACGTGTACAGTTGCGGGTAAACCGAGACTAAAATAAAATAATTACCTTGAACAGCTCATCCAGCTGTTCTATATTCTTATCCACGAGCCGCAACACCTGGTCCACTTCCAACACCGAGTGGTCCTGGCCGTTGACCAGATGTAGATACAGGTCGGTCTTGGTATTGTCCACCGAGCCGTCTTTGTTCTCGTGCACTCTCAGGTCATCTATATTCACTACGGACTCGGTGACGCGCGCGAGATGCTCGCAGAAGGCCCCTATCCTGTCTCGCACTTCGGATGGGTGCGCTCGTAGCACGAAGCGCACGCGCTGGTCCTCTCGCAGCAGGTATATGAACACGTGCGCCTCGTCTTCTAATCCGTACGTGTCGTTCGCCAAAACCTGCACAGTGTTATAATGTGAGAAAACTAGCAGCGACCTGCGTGTTCAACAATGCAAATTCGTTATTTGTATATTAAGTTCTAACTCTTCAGACTTCTTCCCCAGGACTCTCAAACACAACGATACATTATCATTTCTCGTTGGTTACATGTGCGCAAGAAATACTTAGAGACATTTTACAACTAGGTAAGCTAACAAAGACACCAAGCACCTTAAAATCGAAATAGCCTTTCATCCCTTTCTGCGGGTCGAAGTTTAATGATACGGCGCCGGTGTCTGCGTCGATGAGAAAGGGCGACACGGACAAGTTCTCCAGCCCTTCAGTTAGCGTCTCTTTAACATCACCGCTCAAATAGTAAGTTATTTTAGAGTTGATCCCTTCGTCCAAATCTACAGCCTGTAGAAAGAAATACATGTCGAGGTTGATTAAAGCATATAGTGGTATTATAAAAATTACGGGCAGCATTTATAATTACTATGACGAGACTTCAAGTTAACATAAACTTTATAAGTCCTACTGGCATGTGACACACGACCGGGTTGGTACCTATCACTCACATAATACTGTGGTAGAGTCACATCTTCAGTGTCGCGTTTCATGGGGTTTGTGATTAGCCGGTGGCCCTTTGGGGGGGGGCGGTGGGGAACACATCGATGTAGTAATTTTGTGGATGTTCATGGGTGTCGGTAGTCGTAAAAAGGCTCCGATTTCTTTTTTGTCCCCTATTATATTAAAATAAAAAATTGATGTTTTTGTGAGGTGGATATTTTAAAGTTTAGTGCATATCTATAAAAACTCAATACACATTTACTTGTTTTTTGTACATTCAGCTAATTTGCTGTAATTAATTTTTAAAATTAATATTTATTATTGTTTAAACAAGCCTTTCTAGTACTCCCTACCTTGACATACATAAACTCAATTCCAAAGTTAGCCTCCGTCGTAATACCGCCTGTGAAGATCTTCCTCACAAACTGCGGCCGGTTGTCATTCACATCTTGTACGTGCACGTGCACGTACAATGCGCTCACTGCGTCTGAACTCTTGTCGTACGTCGGCGTGTTGAGACAGTCTTCGGTCGCTAGCACCGTAAGTGTGTATTCCGGGGTCTCCTCTCTATCCAGGGACTTTGATATCAGTCTGTGGAAAATAGGAACATATTGCTGGAAATGAGGACATCGTTATTACATTACTTATAAATAGCTGTTTATTAGTTTGGATTAGGAAAATTAGAGGTAAAAATTTATTGATTGTGGCAATGTTGGAGTTATTTAATGTTTTTTCATGTAAAATTTCTATCAGCGTACGGATACAATTTTGAGTACAAGGAAATTAATATTATTTTTGTAATTTGATATAATTCATTGCTATCGACTATTTTTATAATGTATGAATTGATGAATTACATGATAAGTATATCTTACTTGTGAGTGTTCGGAACCAGTTCAAACATTCCATCCTCGTTCCCCTCCACGATATAGAAGCACACCGGCAGCACTGGCTCGTCACCCCTGTCAATTTCGTCGCGCTCGATGACGCTGGGCAGGTAGGTGCTGTGGTTGCGGACGTTCTCTGTCAGGTTCAGGTGCACGGCCGGGTAGGGGAACCGCGGCCGGTAGTTGTCCACGTCTTGAACGTAGATCGTTAGGTCCAGGTCCGAACTGAGCGGCGTTGGCAGTCCTAGATCGTATGCTTCTATTCTCAGCTGAAGAGGAAAAAAAAATTATAAGCTTATAGATTGCAGCCGTCTGGCCATGTTATCGGCTATAATTATCACGAAGACTAAAATATTCGTCCCAAGGTGTTCGCACAATCAAAACTCATGTAGGCCGAATCTAATGATTTAATTTTTCGTTAAATTACTATTTGTAAATGCGATTAACAGAGCCACGTATCCCTACCACCAAATCATCTTGGTTTGGCCAAAACAAAATTCAATTCCAGCACTTGCTCTCGCATATACAATCAATGAGTTTATTTTAAAAATATTTTTGTAACCTGGTATAGCCGCTGGTGGTCACGGTCCAGTGGCACGGCGGTGCGTAGGGTGCCGCTAGCCGCATGTAGCGCGAACGCCCTCGCAGCGGGCGCGGATCGCAGGCGGTACCGTACGGCGCCGTTGGGCCCCACGTCTGCATCTATGGCGCGCACCTCCACCACGGTAGTTCCCACTGTTGCATTCTACAAATATAATTGTCGCGGCAAATTTTAAATCGTACTGAAAAAACAGGAGTCATATGCATATATTCGTTTAACCCCGAATACTAGTACGTGGTTTTTGTAGTCTACAACACAAAGGCGCATCACACTGTGTGCGGACAGGGCGTGCTCATCCAAGTCACGCGAGTAGTTACCGAAGCGATCTCGCAAAGATGTTCGAGGGTACAATCGAACAAAGAGACCCGTGCAATGCGAGTAGAAAATACGTACAGAGTGCTTATTTTAAATACTACCAAGTACTCACCTCTGGTACTTTGATTGTGACGTTCTGCGGCGGGTAGACAAACACAGGCGCGTGGTCGTTATAGTCGGTGACACAGAGGCGCAGCACGCCACGCGCAGACATAGCGGGCTCGCCTAAGTCACGTGCCTCTACCGCTAGTGAGTAGTTACCGAAGCGGTCTTGTAGCGATGTGCGAGCGTACAGACGCGCGGACAGAGCGGCCCCGCCCACTTGTTCAAGTCTGAATAGATCTGTGGCGGGGAAAGGGATTATTATTCTATCTGTTCAATATCGTTATTAAATTAAATGGCCCATCTGACGTATGCCGTTTTACACTTAGCTTGCGTGGAGAGCTAAGTGAGCGATGGGTTGCGGCGCTCATATATCTCTTATATATCATATATATGTTGGACATAATGAAAAACCATTTTTTATGCCATGCGTAATATGTAAAAAAAAAATTAGAAATTTCGGTTAAACACCATTGTAACTAGTTCGAGGTCTGTAGATTTTGTTGTAAAAAAAAAACAAAAGAAAATAAATCATTACCACTTCCTTGAGTCGGCATCAAGTCGAACTGCACGCGTCCGTTGGGTAGCGTGGGGTCGTCGGCGTCGCTGGCCGATATCGCCACGATGGGCTCCCTGTGGTTGTGGAACTCGGAGATGGTGGTACATTCTGACGGCAGGTTTAGTACTGGAGCGTTGTCATTCACGTCTTCTATGGTAACTCTGGAAAGTAAATATTATTTTATCGTTTTTCAGCGGAGATAACGGAGCATTCGCGTCACCTGATCAGAAATGGCAGACATGCCTTTGGGAAAACCTCTGCTTAATTTTGCTTCAAATATTTATATATTCTGGCCAGTATCTATAGAAAATCTGTCGAAACTAAACTGAACTAAATTAAACCAAAGGGTCATACAACTAAACAATAGTTAACATTATACAAATAAAATGAAAGTGCTTCTTCTTTGTCTGAAATGAAGTAGGAAACATCTAAAGGAATAAGGCGATTTTCTAAATAATGTACTATTGTTTGTACACTCCTAGACTACTTATATTTTTATACATTTTACTGTTTGTGTTGGGCGGTTGAGGGCAGGCTAGCTAGCTATACAATAGGTTTGATACTTACGTAATCTGCTTGAACGCATTGCGACTCTCGCCGCTGAGGTAGCCGAACTGGTAGTTGTCCCACGCCTCCACCACCAGGTTGTACATGGGCTGCGTCTCGCGGTCCAGCCAGTCTGACACCGTCAATGCACCCGTGTCGGCGTTTATCAGAAACTTGCCCTGAAATTCCAAATTTTACAGGATATACATATAATAACACAGGAAAACAATACTTATAGCTCTGTGAGAAGTATATGCGATAGTCGCGATAGTAGTTAGTAGTCATAGTAAGTTCTTTATATACATTAGAAATGACAATTATTTTTTAACATATTTCTTATAACATTTTCAAACGTGTTTGGTTACAGCATTTTGCTTTCTCCTCCTTCATGCGATTTTCACTGATCGCCCACCCGAACTTTTACAATTCACGTAAAACCACGATACACAGGCAATATTTATCCGCGTCCTTATACTTTTAGTAATCCCACTATGTCTTACACCCTACAATTACTATGTAAAATGTAGTGTAGAATATAGGTTAAAATGTGTGCATTATAATTTTTCTTTCTATAATGCTTTCCAAAGGCAAAATATAAATCGCAAGTTCATGATAATACATATCTAGTATACTTATATTTGTATTCTCACACCTTTAAGGCACTATCTTTGTAGTACCTGTGGACTGTAGATATACAGGAGGATCAACTAATATTAGGGTTAGACTCGAAACATCTGAACATCTGTGTAAAACAGCGCTATTTAAAAAAAATCTAAACTTGGCACCACAACGTAGCTCGAAATTAAAAATTGATATTTACAATGACGCCGTCTGTTCAATATTTTTTGTTGGCTGTTCTTCATAGTCTGCACCCTAGAGTATTACCACGTCTACCACGTCCGTACCTGTGTCGCCATGCGGTCCAGCAGATAAGTGATCTTGCTGTAGTCTCCCGAGTCCATGTCTACGGCGCTGATGTTGGCCACGACGGTGCCGGGCGCCGCGTCCTCGCGCACGCGGTACTCGAACGCGGAAGACGTCCACACCGGACTGTTGTCGTTCTCATCCAGCACCTGGTGGCATTGTTTTGATAATTATCATTTAACTTAACCGTAGCTGTGTAAGTTTGCTGTTCCCATTAATTAAACTTAGGGCCGATTTCACAGGAATGGGTTTGAGGTTACAAATACAAAACATTTGTGTGGTAGTGGAGAATTTAGTATTTAGACGTAATTTAATATCGAATACATAATTGTCTGCGAACGAATCTACGTCTCATCACCTGGTTAATGATTTACCATCATTATCTTTTCTTAAACAATTTTCTAGGATAGCGGTGATGTCATATGGCAGCAGCAGTACAGCGACGAATGACGTTACTAAGACGTTGAGTATGTAAAACAAACGAACCGCCCCGCGAATTTAGTTAGTTTTAGTTAGTTTACGTAATAAAAATTACAGCGATTTCATCCGGTTTGTAACGTGACCGCTGTCGTAGGAAGTCGGTGCTTTAGTGACTAACCCACTGCCACCCATATATTGTGTTCTATAAGCTTTACTTCTGTTACATTAGTTCTTTAAGTCAGTGCTGGTTCGTTAAGCATTTGGTTTGCTTCATTAAGAATTTGTCTGCCTATTCTTTAAATATTTATTAATTTTACAGTGTGTTAGTTAAGTACACAAACATAAAACAATTAAATATTTATTAATTTTACAGTGTGTTAGTTAAGTACACAAACATAAAACAATTAAATATTCATTAATTTTACAGTGTGTTAGTTAAGTACACAAACATAAAACAATTAAATATTTATTAATTTTACAGTGTGTTAGTTAAGTACACAAACATAAAACAATTAAATATTCATTAATTTTACAGTGTGTTAGTTAAGTACACAAACATAAAACAATTAAAAATTTAAAAATCTTATTCGAAGTAGTCTCCATTGGCTTGCAATACAGTCCTTTAAACGTCGAGGCCAGTTATCAATAGAAGTACGCAATCTTTCCATGGGGAAATTCGTCTCCGCCATTCATGTGGATTGTTTAAGGGACTCCAAATTATTATGGCGTTTAGAGTTTGGTATACTCTCTACCATGTATCATCAACCAATGAATTCAGAACGGGACTAGACGATGGCCAATCTTGAGCTCTGACGAAGTCCGGAACGTTCGTTTCTAATCAAGATTGGGTGGATCGAACTTTATGATCCGGGGCTGAGCCTTGCTGGAAGGACCATACCTGGTTATTGAACCTGGTGTTATTATGGGACTTGACTACCTTCTCAAGAGTGATATCTTGATACACTTGTGCCGATATTTTGATACCTTTTTCACAAAAGTATGGTCAGTCATTCCTTCATAACTAATAGTGTAAATTGGGAGGGCCCACCAAACCATCACTCACTTCGGATATTTTTTTTGCAAAACGGATGCTCGCGTCATCCGATCTGCACAAAGTTTGTGTGCATGTGCGTAATTGCGTACACGTGTATGTGTATAATGATATAGACCCTACCTGTATAGCGATATCGACTACGTCGTACCGCGGCGGCACGCCGCTGTCCAGTGCCTTGACTGTCAGGTTGAGCCACGGCAGCTGCTCGTGGTCGATACGCCCGCCAACCACCAGCGAGCCGGTACTCGCGTCCAGGTGCACCAGACTGCGGACTTCCTCCCTTCCTGTGACATTATAAACATTAGCGTAGCCCACGGATTTCTGTCTGATGATACTGAAGTAGCCACCGACGCAACTTGAACATGCTTCACATGTAGCGATTTACTTGCGCTGGTTTAGACTTGCATAAATAAAAAAAAACAATAAGATTTCAGCAAAAAACATTATATTTTTGAAACACTTTTATGTGTATTAGCCATCCGGGAGAATAAATAGAGAGAGAAGTAAATGTGTTTCCTTGAATAATATAACGTTTCAAGCGCGTTTAAGTGATTTTGTAGTGACATAACATTCACTAACCTTCTAATATATATGTGATAGTTCTATTCTTGTCCGCGTCGTCAGCTACGAGCGTCTCTATATGCGCGCCGTTCTTTGAGTTCTCGGGTACAGAGGTCTTATAGAAGGGTTTCCTGAACCGCGGGTTGTTGTCGTTCTCGTCGTCCACTAGTATGGAGAGCGTGGTGGTGGCGGTCTGAGCCACGCCGCCGGAAACCGCCGCCACGTCTTCCACCGCCAGTACGAGTTTGATGGTTTCTACTTTCTCACGGTCAAGCAATCTGTAAAAGTAGGGGCATGGTGTTCATGTATATAGTATTGAGAGTCGATTAACTATACTTCATAACGTTCGATTGTATTTTGTAGGTCTTTTGCCTTTTCAATTGTCTACTTTAATATTTTTTGCATTTAATTTGAGACAAATATGTACGGCGTCCACCTTTGGTTTCGGTGTTTTTAATTACTCTGTTGTTACATAATATTAGCAACATTTGTTGTGACCAATACAATAGAAATTCAGTCTCGGTAGTCGGGGTTTTGGTAAGCTTTTCAATCCAGAGACTATGGCGTGCTCTGAGTGCCCTAACGGCAAATCCAGACCTGCCAATAGAAGGAGATATATAGCACACTCACTTGACAATCCTCAGCGTGCCGTCGATGGTGTTCAAGTCCCACAAGCCGACGTAGTCGTACTCGGACTGCGGCACTACGACGCCGTCCTCGTTGCGCGCCGCACTGTCCGCGCCACGCACGCCAAAGCGCAGCACGGGCTGTTCGTCCGCGTCGTGTGCATGCAAGCGGTACACCACAGTGCCTACCTGCGCAAAATATTTAACTATTAAGGGTTCTAAAGACATTATATCGGTAATTATTGATCTGTACATTTATAATTATGTTGGACATAAAAAAACTAAAGGTTGTAATAAAGATAAATTGTTTGTTTGATTATTTACATTGAATAGGCTCCGAAGCCACTGGACTGATGATTTAAAAAAATATTTTACCATTAGAATTTTTTTGTCCATACCCGAGATGTGTTACCGCTGCGCCAGTTAATATAACAAAAAGGTAATGTTTTATATCATGCATGCAGCACGCACCACATAGTAACAGGGCAAGCACGATCTAGCTGTCACTTCAGAAAGTTAGTGCTAGTGTTATTTGATAGGTAGCATTGTCTCGATTCTCAGTGGCCTAATGTTATAATTTGCTTTTTGTTATATTATATTTTATGTAAAAAAGAGAATACCTGGGTATTTTCCTTGACCCGTATAGCTCCCGGTTCTGTGAACACGGGCGGCTTGTTGTTGACGTCGACGATGGTGATGTTAACTAGTACTGCGGCGCTCAGCTGCTGCTCGCCTATGCCGCCGTCCAGTGCCACCTACAATGTGCACGAAATATAACCATTAGTCAGTGTACGGGAGCACATTCTGACGACATTGAAGCGAGGATTGGGCGTGTACGTACAACTGTGAGCGCGTAGTGCGTGGCGCGCGGGTGCGCCAGGTCGGGGTCGAGGCTGGCGCCGGGCGCCACGGCGAGCTGGCCGCTCTGCGCGTCGATCACGAACTTGTCTCGCGCGCCGCGCACGCGGTACACCACCTGGTTGTTGGGCGCCGAGCCATCGCCGTCTCGGGCCTTGACCTGGATACACCTTATTAGCTAGCTGTCTACTTGTAAATGTCAACTTAAAATTATAAAATTCCGATATTCTTTTTCGTTTGACGTGACACTTGAGAAATCACACGATTTGAAAATGGACACAATCGCTAGGGCCATGCTCCCACGTACGTTTAAATTACATTCACATTCACTTTCATTGCTATACGAAGCTAATACTAAAAATTACTAAGAGTATTGATGTCTTAAGTTTACGCGAATGTTAGTCATCACAATAAAACTACTTTTACGGATTTTATCGCTGTTTATTTAAGTCCACCCGGGATCATGGTTGCTGTACAGCTTCTGAAACGTCGGGCATCATAAATAATTAAATAAACCGCGATAAAATCCGTAAAAGTAGTTTTATTGTAATTACTAAGAGTAGTAAACATTGATTATCTAACTTAATGATAACTCATGTAATATTAGTTAATTTAAACGAAGCCTTGTCATAACACATAAGCTGTTTACCTCTAGCACACTAGTTCCCCCCGGCATATCCTCTGGTATGGCGCGCTTGTAGATCATCTGAGCGAACATGGGGGCGTGGTCATTTACGTCCTGCACATAGATGGTTACAGGTACGGTCGACGACAGCGAAGGCACGCCGAAATCTCTCGCTCGCACCTTAAAA
Source organism: Eumaeus atala (assembly GCA_017140195.1). Taxonomy (NCBI): domain Eukaryota; kingdom Metazoa; phylum Arthropoda; class Insecta; order Lepidoptera; family Lycaenidae; genus Eumaeus; species Eumaeus atala. Next base: position 274,910 of record JAFELO010000800.1, read on the forward strand.
AATATATCCAATATTAACATGTATCACCAATTATATAACGTTTAATATTGCTATGATTGCGTGCCCAAGGTTAATATAGAAAAAAAAAGAAAAGTGAATAATCTTTTACATCGTTTCAGGAATAACAAAACAGTGAGGGTAAGCAGGGAAGGGCTTTGCTTGTTCGCCTTTCTAAGTGTACCTAACAACTATGTTACATATAATTATTAGGTAAAGTTCCATTAAAGATCTCGATATACATAATGATGATGGACGTTACCTCCCATCAGTTCCATGTTGAAAATGGATACAGATTAAGTACCTATATTTCAATTTAATTAGTAGTGTGCATTAGTTGAATATGGTATGAAGTAACGATCTTACTGTTAAATGTATAGGACGTATGTTGGAGTTATCGCCCGGTATCTGCTCGAAGTCCAGCCCGCCGCGAGGTATAATGATGCCCAGGTTTGGATCAATAGTGAAATTGTTCTTGTAGTCACCCCCGATGATAGAGTATTCTATGTGACTGTTCTTGGTTCCTGTTAACAAAGTGTTCACTTAACAAGCTAAGTTACAACTTGATTGTCGTACGTTAGTGAAAGTGAAATCAGAAGCAGTGCCATACTGACGTAACAGGCAGTGGTATGCGGCATTGCAGCCAAATTGGGTCGCCACGATTGTGAAAGTACTTTTCGCTCACATGATACCGCCGCAAAATGACAGTTATGCTGGAGCACGGAGATCGTAGCGTCTTCAACCGCAGCCTCTATTTCACTCCAGTTTAATTCATAATGTGCCGTTTGCCTTATTTTTTAATTTTTTTTATTCTTATAGCCTTACCATTTAAGTCAAGATCTCTCGCTTCCAAGACGAGTGGATATTCAAACTCCAATTCGTTCTCCAGCAGTCTCGCCTCGTACTTGTTAGCCAGAAACATCGGAGCATTGTCGTTAACATCCTCTATGTTAATGACTAGCTGTGCAGTATTCCGGTTGCCCTTACCCTGTGTATAAAATTATCTTACTTTAACATCTAATTGATGACAACATCTGTAAATATCTTGGGAGCATAAAACAAAATTCAACAACTGTAAGCGATGTAAAAAGCAATAATATATAATTTTTTTCATGTCTTAAGTTTACACGAATGTTACTCATTACAATAAAACTACGTTTACGGATGGTCCATGGTTGCTGTAAGGCTTCTGAAACGTCGGGCTGGTAAAATAACTAAATAAACCGCGATAGAATCCGTAAAATCATTATAATTTTTTTGCTTAGTCCGGCAGCCTATTTGTAGCTGGTTAATGTATAGAGTTCGATTTTGGTTCCAATAAAATGTATTACAAGATTTTAGGGAGAGGTAGTGCCATGCTGCATAAGCGGAAGTAGTGCCATACATGGTGCATGACACTACATTCTCCTATGCAACGGAATTGAGCCGGCACGACCGGGGAGGCACCTCTCGCTCCCATAATACCGCCGTAAAGAGGTATCTTCAGTGTCGCGTTTCGTGCGGTTTGTGAGCAGTCGGTGGCCCACTGGGGGGTGGGAAGGAGGGCAACGCATTGGCATGGTAATTATGAGGATGTTCATGGGCGTCGGTAGTCATACAACACTGATTTCTCGTTTGCTCCCTTTCTATCCTTACTAATTAAATTTTTCCTTAAAAATAATTAAATAAGTCCCCTTTCTATGAAGAAAACAAGATGCTCAATATGTACTTTGTGTTTTGCATCTATGCATGGCTTTGAAATATGCATGTGTAGTGCTTTAAAGTACACACGGTAGTTGGCTGCTTTGTGATGAAATCCGATTTTTGTAACTTTTATATTTATGATTTGATAAATGTCCACTATTCACAACTTGTAATTTTAACCATGTAAGGATTGTATTACATGATGCTGGTTAAAAAAGTGTTGGTCGACCGTTCACCAGGTGGATGCGAGTAGTAGGAGATCGGTCGTCTTGACGTTCCTTGAGAGAGGCCTGTGTCCAGGAGTTGACCGATAAGGGCTGATATTGATGATGAAGGATTTTAAAAAGACATTCGTCTAAAACATAGAATGAGTATGTACTCTCAAGAAAAACAGTAAAGGATTGTGAACCCATACCTGGTCATCTCGAGCCTCCACTGTAAGGTAGTGTCTAGAAATTAACTCCCTGTCAAAGTTCTCATCTCCTGCTTGTTTGACTGTTATTACACCCGACACTGGGTTGAGATGCAACCTAGAAAACGTGCAATGTTAAAGTTCACGATATTTTTTTTCGTACGTTTCACCTAGTTTTTACCTCAAAATTAGCGTGGTGAAAGTTAGCAAGCACTGACTTAAACTGAACTATGACCGTCCGTAGTCATTTACCAATAAGGGAACCATCCAAAACGAGTAAAGCTAAGCTTAACTTCTAAATTGTGGATGCGAGGTATTCCCCAGGTCACTGGTTCACCCCACCATGAGTTCAGCTTTGTCGTGGCAGTGGAGCTCAGTAGCCTGGGGTGAAACCAGACGGAGGCACTTGAACCGAGGTGGCTGCTCACTGTACCCCTTTTATAAGAGGAGGGTACTAAAGGAGGAGACGCTGTTTGTACCTTCTTATAAGACGGTACAAAAGAGCTAGACGAGCAGGCGCTTTTGCGCACGGGGCAAGGTACGGGGCGACGACGGGAATCTCGCCCCTTTGCACTGTCATAGTAGGTGGGGTTGTCCTGTGGAGTTAGAAACCCTACCGTGGAAGAGCCGTCGGTTCTTTGTCTACTCGGACTGACTAGGCGTCGAGGTGCCCTGATGATTCGTAGTTCCGGGGTATCTCACCAAAGGCGGCACTGATGGCACTCGCGGTGGTTTTTGGAGTATTCGGCACTACAATGTGCCGCGAGCCCCACACACCACTGGGTAGGGTCACCCGGGGCCGGTGTAGGGCTACTCACAAATCGCACGAAACGAGTCACCGTAGATGTCACTTTACGGCGGTATTATGTGAGTGAGAGGTACCTCCTCGGTCGTGCCGGCCTAATTTCGCTGCAATGAGGCATGGCACTACCTGTTGCTACAAATCTGTAATGCACAAGGACTAACATTTATAATCTATTTAAGAATGATCAATTATCATAAATATGCAACCTATAGTATCATCATAAGCAAAACAAGGTAATTACTCTACACATGAACACTATGGATAAGAAGCACTTACAGATGAGCAATGCCTCCACCCAGACTAGTGTATCTTATCCCTTTTGTGCCATAGTTTTCTGAGTCCTGGTCTGTTGCTTGCACCCACGCAACTGTAGTACCTACACCACTATTTTCAGGTATAGATACAGTGTAAAGTGATTCTGAAAATTCTGGAAAATTGTCATTTTCATCCTTTATATGAACTAATATTGCAACAACACTGAAAAAAAATTGTAGCAATTAGATAGGACTTAAAGACATGTTCCTTAAATATTCGTTGAAATTATATATTGAAGATTTTAAGTAAAAAAATACTTTAAAAGACTTCTCTTACCTCATTTTTGGATCTTTGGTAACTATTTCTTTGGCAACTAGACTGAAATTCATTACAGTATTTACTTCATAATCCAAATATGAAGCGTCATTAACTCTAATTAAAAAAGATGCCTCATTGATTCCTTTAAAAGGAGTTACATCAAAAACACCTTTATCACCTACAAGATAGAGTTCAAAAGTGCCATTTTTGCCCTGGAAATATGTTTACAAAATATACATATCATATAAAATGATCTAAATTTTAAGCTACTCAAAAAATTACTCATTTATTATACCTGATCATAGTCATACACTTCTGGGATGGCATCTTGAAGGAAAGTAATGGGTGTGTTTTGCTGAGCATTTTCTATGATTTCCCCAACATATTTTACACTTCTAAAGCTTGGTACCTCATCGTTGACATCTGTGACAATGACTGTCACTTCAGTTGTGGCACTTGGCATCGGTGACACCATATGAGATTCTTCTGTAGCCTAATAAGTAAAATAACAAAGTGCTACATTCACGGGCTTCAATTATAGTTATTTAATATTGATAATAACTAATTTCTATAATAGTGAATTTTGTTTTCACAAGTTCCAAAGTACTGTCAAATGTTTTTCTTATATATTTGAGGGTTTGTGTGGTAAATGTTAATCTATATTTTATTATTGATCAAATAAATTTCAATCAATCTCAAGTCTTACTGTACTTTGATTTGTTTTCGTTTTAATTTGCAATACCTAATATATCTTAAGTATATTTTTTTATTTATTATATAATAGTAAAATTTAAGAAAAATACATTATAAAAGAAATTTAAGAAAAGTAATAAAAAACATGTTTTACCAATATTTCCAGTATATAAGCACCATTGCTGCTGTCAGGATCCTCTCTATCCAGCTGATTGACAGTATAGACAATTCCAGAACTGCTATCAATATCAAAATGATCTTCACCACCCGAGATGATACTATATGATATCCTGTTATTGATTCCTCTGTCACCATCAATTGCTCTAACTGAAAGGAGAGTAGATGTTGTGTCAACTCATTACTGGTTGTGTAGTACAGAAGACTGTCATTACAGTAAAATAAAATATTTGGGTTTTAAAATTACATTCATTGTTAACTAATTACAGTAATGAAAATTGTGATTTGAACTGAAATGAAAAATATGATATACAGCATTTTTTTCATATTTCAAGATGGGTTGTATCCTTATAGCTAATAAGAAAAAATGGGATATTACTTATTTTTCTATGTACATAATATAATCAGTCTCCATTTACCTTGTAATACGGAAGTTCCCACTGGAGCATCTTCACTGATCCTTGTGACTGGGCTAGCCACAATAAATTCTGGTGGTTGGTCTTCAACATCTTGTACTTTCACTAAAATAGCTGCAGTGCCAGTGTTTATCCGACCCTGGTTAGCTCTGTCCACAGCGAGTATTCTTAATTGATACAGAGATTTTCGCTCATAGTCCAAGGAATTCACAAGACGAATTACACCTTTTCCATTTACGGTTTGGATGGCAAAGTAGTCTACATCTCCGTCGAGTTCTTGTAAATTGTAAAGTACCTGCAAAATGGAAATAGCCAAACATTAAAAATATAATATTTGTACATATTTTTATAGAAGTTGAAAATTTATTTGTATTTATAACTAATATTATCAAAACTATATATTTACAAGTTACAAACAGAAAGTTGAAAAACCAAAAGTCAAAACAATACCATATGACTTTGACATATATTTAATTCTTTTTTGAAATAATTTATATAATGCATAAGAATTTCATTATTAATGAACAAACATGTGTGTGTTATTATTTACCAATTTTCTTACACCTACTGTATTCCCAAGAAACTAACGAAGGCGTTGTATCGACATGCCACATTAACATAAACGTATTTACCGTCTATATAGTTTTCTTTAATTGTAAAATGTATTTGCCAACAGGTCACACCAAATTTATTATGTCGATGTAAATACATATAAATTTCTTAATAGGCTCACTTACTTGACCATATGCTCCTTCATCTAAATCAGTTGCTTCAACTGTTAACAATATACCAGGTGGAGAGTTTTCTTTGACCGATACAGCCGAAGGGTATGGTTTGAAAATAGGTTCGTTGTCATTGACATCTTCCACGAGCAATAACAAGCTCTGAGTTATAAAATTACCATCTCCTAAACGACCATCGGTGAGCGTTAAAACAAAAGAGTATTCATCACGCACCTACAAGAGTACTATTTATTAAAATTCATTTATTTATCGTTCCAATTATTATTTACAGAAAATATATTTTAAAAATGTCCTCTCCTTATTATTAAAAAATCCTCCTCTTCGACGAGTAGGCATGTTAGTAGCAAAGTAGGTAAATTAAAAAGTATTATCGCAATTATAACAACAACAACAACATATAATCACGCCAGTTCCCTAACGGGATAGGCTGAGAGAACGGAGCGCCACATGTCACGATCCTTACATACCTGCCTTGCCTCCTCCACTTTCATAACTCTCTTCATACAAACACGCAATTATATCTATTATTATATAGGAAGAGGTAGAGCCATGATGTCTGGGAGGAGGTAGTGCCATGCATTGACACTATATCCTCCTATGCAACGGATTTGGGCCGGCACGACCGGGAAGTACCTCTCGCTCACATAATACCGCCGTAAAGTGACATCTTCAGTGTCGCGTTTCGTGCGGTTTGTGAGTAGCCGGTGGCCCATTGGTGGGGGGGGGGGTGAGGAGGGCAATGCATCAGCATAGTAATTATGTGGATGTTCATGGGCCTCGGTAGTTGTAAGAAAGGCACCGATCGCTCGTTTTCCCCCTATTCTGTAAAAAAAATTATTAGTATCGTAATTTGTTGATTTGGTTTTAGCAGGCAGTAAGCATTTAGGATTTAGGTATATCATGAATGCGGGTGGAAATTACAACATCACCTCTCTATCTAATTCCTTAACTAAGTAAATGTTAGCTTCGTTGGACGAAATGGCTTCCAATCGTAGTATATCACTTCCTACTTGATCTCGTATTCCAAATACTAATGTGTCTCCATCGGGGTCTACACCTCTCAGTCGATATATTAAACTGCCTGAAACAAACAAACTTAAAATCTAATCTCGGCCTCTCACGTCAAGGGTTTGCCACCAACGGGCGGTAGTACGACTATGTACTACCGCCCGGTACATAAAAAATTTGGCAAGTTTAAGTTTGCGATCGCACACATGCACTTGTTGGGTATTAATGAAACTACATATATATATATATATCTCAGTCCTTCACGAAGTCTTAGGACGCAGTAAAATATTTGTTCCGTTTTTATTTATTAATAATCAGAAACTATCTCGATATGTAAACATGTTGGATGTAATCGACAATGTTTCAAAATGTTAAATGTTTTATCTACAATCTACCTAAGATTGTAGATGGTCCTTTTCCAGATTGTATAATTAAAAGTATACACTTTAAGTGAATATAATATTTTATGGGAGTGGTTCATGGATATTACTGCAAATAGACAGGGCACGGTTGGCAGCGTTCGTAACGTGGTGCTGGAGTAAAAGAGAAACCCAGGTGTTTTAAGACTAGTAACATAAATATACTAGTGGGGATAAAGGAGGAAGGCGAACGTTGCTTCATATGGAAAACTGAGGAGAAATACAGAGAAAAGGATATTATGAAAGGAGCTACATTCCATTAGAGCAGTGTGCTCTAAAGTTTAGTTCTATAAACGCCATCTGAAGGAAAAACACCTATTTACCCTAAATACTGGACGTACCTAAGCGAGTAGAGTAATATTACTAAAAGAAAATGTGTGATGATGATTTTACATTTTCTAAACATAAATCTAATTTTAAAAATAATTAAATTTTAATTTCTCAAATTTGTTACCAAGTCGTACATATTGTTATGTATAACTGATTGAAATGTATTTGTAAATTACTAAAATTAAAAACAAACAACACGAAAATATTTAAAATTTGATATCGTTAGATCTCGATAAATACGAGGCGGTATGGCCAGATGATCTTAGCCTGTCCATAAGTTTAGAATAAAAAGGAAAAAATCGTTATCACTTGGCAGTTTCTACGCGTCAATTTTAGTGCGCGTAACTTAAACGGCATAAATGTTCAACCAATCTGGTCATCATATTCAAGGTTCACGGAAATATATAAAATCTAGGATAACACAAAGTTTCAATAAATATAAAAAAAAAAATTATAGGTATTTGTACCTTATTTAAATCTTTTAAAAATTAGACGCAATGTTGATTGATATAAAGAAGTTAATTACCACTTTGGTGTGTACAAAGTACGAGTATTATCTTAATAAACCGCGATACAATCTGTAGTTTTATTGTGACGTATGTATAACATTTGGTACAATAGATATTTCGATCTTATTTTATTTAGGTAGGTACCGACTGAAAAATCTCACAGAGGGTGTACTTTATTTAGTAGGTATCAAGTGCACCAACAATTGTTTGGCTTGAGGAATTAGGTGCTGGAATTGGATTATTGGAATCGAGTGACTAATACGAGGCGATTTAACATCGTAACAGTAATGTGGCTTCCCCTGTTGGGTGTTAGTTGTCTTGGTAACTTCGTTTCCCCCTCGAACAATTTCCGGTAGTCAGTCGTGCACAACGATTATTTTCCTACACCACAATAATCTACGCCCCAACGAACTGCAGGTCTGTAGTAACCGCGACCGGTACCACGTACCGGACGATGTGCTATAGGATTTTTTTGTCAATCGCTATCATAATCATTACCATTTGAAACAACACTAATTATTTTTTAAACATTTAATCGTCTCTGTGTGTGCTTTTTGTAAGAAATAGGTACCTGATGGCGTTGCTGCTTAACAGCTGAATTGGGCCGACAGGACGGTCAGCACTTCTCGCTCATATAACAGGGTCTTATTGATAACGACAATACTTTCTCATGTTGCATGTTGTGATGTGGGAAAAGGGAGAACGTGCGAATGTCTATGGACGTCCGTAAGTCATAAGGCTCCGGCTGCACATTTACTTCTTTGTTATGTTCTTTGGTTTAATAATCAAAGAAGAGCCTCGCAATAAATACTTAACATGAAAGGAACTGGTACTTAATATGAAAATCGTGGGTCGTTCTGATATCGTCCGATGCTATAAAAGATTATCATTAAGTAGGTATCTAGTAACGACTCAGACTGCAGTAGCAATCTTATAATAATAGAAATAGATGTTATGTTAAAAAGAACCTTACCAACAGGTGTGTCAGGACCTTCTTTTAGTCTGATAACAATCTCTGAGCGCCCATCTATCAAGAATCGTGGAGGCTTGTTTGCTACGACACTTTGTAGGCATATCAATATGCAAAACAGATTTTGTACTGTGATCAATTTTAAGCGCACCCTCGGTGGTGTTTTTGACCATCTCGCTAGGAAACCCACTCTTTCTTTCATTGTTCATCTGTCGCATCTGAGCTTATTGTCTATGTTAATAAAGAACATTTTCCCCGGAACCTCGCTTCACACGGTTTCACCGTGAGAAGATTTGGCGCGTGCAATACGAGCGAAAGTGTTGACACCACTCTCTTAAGTCAATCTCCTTAACGTGCCGATGATTTCACAGGGATCTGAAAAAACAGACGCCAATCAATACTGTAATTGCTACGATACTTTAGAAAGTGAAATGCAAATAATGTTTTTAAAGTGTGGATATTTAAGGTATTACGTTTTCCATCATACATGTGCTAGCTGGACTGGGACCGAATTTACATCTTGTCATAAGGCAAATATGATACCAGCTCAGACCCGTTAGTCTTCAATCCACCACAGATAAATAAGTATTTAAAAAGGGCAATCAAATAGGTATAATCGCGGACAAATTTTAAATTTCTTTTTATCTTCGGCTCTTTATGTAAAAATTTATCTGTTCAGTATCACCTATTTTTATACACCAAATTATGCTGAAATTGAGTATTGAATATAATTTTCAATAATTAAAAATAATAAACGAAATTTTCGTGTCAATTAAATTCAATTTATTAAAAAAAATTTAGCAAATTATTAGGGTCACTTTCAATTCTGCAATTATGGTACAAGCAGTTAGCAGAACAGTGGCATCTTACTTCACTGTAAAATCACACGTATGTTATTGTGTTACGATAGTTTTAGTGTTACATTGTATCTAAATTGGACGAGAACCAGTGCGTGTCAAAGGCTGGTTTTAAGCTGCCTTATCTTACTATCTGAAGAACTATAATGTTAGCACATGGTTACCTAGATATATGACTCGTGTAATTTAGGTCTCGATAAACACAGCCAATGATTACAACGCAATGTATAAAAAATAACGATAAATCTTATCTGTAAGCAATCCCTATTTTGCGCTTCTGACGTTAAGCTATACTTTTAATACAGTATATCAGAATGCTGAATGACTACGAAATATTCACGCCACGTACGTGTAGACTTATGTAATAAAGAAACATCCAAATTAATATTGTGGCATTTAAAGGCCCACTGGAAGGAAGGAGAAAATTAGGACAACACAGCATGACAATAATGCAGATGTCTAATGTGGTAGACAGTGAAAAGCCTCCGAATGCGAATTAGAAATCCGAGCCTTTTGACTACAAAAAAGGAGCGCACGAGGGCCGATATCTTGCTACTAGCATCCATTCCGTAGTGATTACTTCAAAAAGTTCGTCGTCCCACCGTCTTGGCCGAATATTAAACGATTTCATCTAATTCCAAACGGTCAATAGAGAACTGATGATTAGGTACCTACGTGTCTGCCACTGTGACGAGAAGATACGTAGTTCGTATAGATGTAAATAGTTATATTATTCGTTAGCATGTAGATCTTAACTCATACAAATCGTTTTTGACAGTCCATCTATTTCTTCCTGCTGTCCTATTTCTTTCTTTTTTATTTCTTCCTGATATATATGGTAGGTAGTTACATTTGTGTCTAGCGTTTACTTAACATTACAATGTTTCAACGCCTTTCCACTTGTCAGAAAAAAACCATATATCAATACAATATTTCTGTGACTCCCCTGTAGGCACATAGGTACCCGATGCCAATTGTTTAAAGATAGTACTAATTATGTATTTATTTTAAAAATAATCCACTCATTTTTTATAATATTACGTAGATACATTAATAGTCTTTCTGCATTATGGACAAATATAGTACGAGGTCTGTTAAACATTTTTAGTTACTCCTTTGTGCACATAGTGTATAAAGGTAAATAAATACAATCAAGCTGTAAATGGGCTTGTGATATTCTATTCGCCTGGCCTGAATAATATTGCACCTTTTTTTACAATTTACGTAATACTCGTATCTCAATAAAATAAAATCCTAGCAGGTCTCGTACTCGTACTTTACGTACTTGATTAATTTAAGAAATGCTTATCTCTAGAACGGCTATGAATTCCTCATATGCATTTAACATGTTAATAACCCGTTTTAGATGAAAGTACTTGTATGTAAAGACTTATTATTCATATAATCTTCATAAATCTCACTTTCATTTGAGAAATACAGACTGCCAAATATTTTAATAAAATGTAAATTTATATGTAAGCGTATAATTATGACTATGTTCATAGTTAATATGAAAATAATTACGAAGGCTTGTTAACAGCTACGCAGTAATATAATCATAATAAATAATGTGCTTTACCAATTATTTTTCCTTTGCTAAACCTCGAAAAACAAATTTTCAAAGAACAGTTCCGGAATCCGCATAGTCGGTAAGTAGCTCTGACGTACTATTGCGGAACTTTAAAAGCCTTCGATGGCTAGCCTGACACAGCCCACACACACACTGACTAGTTTCCAAAACTTCATAAAAACAAACTGTTTTAAAGGAGGTTTACAAGACAGTAAAACACTATCTAGTCGAAGCAATCGTCCGTTATACGTAGCCAGATCAAATCGGTGGTAGCGATCTGTATCCGGAGATTCTTAGCATCTAACGGGATGCTAAGAATCCCACCGTTACCGTCGCCGCTACCATGGCCAGGACTAGTGGAAATACCGGGAACTAGGGGCCGAATTCTGCTGTTATCGTCCACTAAAGGTGCTCGTAATTGCCACACTGAACAGGAGGATTGGCAATCGCAGATTAAGTTCCGGACCGGCGCCACTGCTGCTTGTCGCCGATCCGATTGATGGTACCGCCATCACTCGGCGCGACCGCTGTCCGGTGCTCCCGTTTACTTCACCGTCATTATGAAGCAGACGGGACACCAAACAACCAGGTCACTGAAGATCCTAATAGGCTATTGCCCTTTGACGACTTTTACGTCACCCTGGGCTTCGATTGAGGGTGGGGGTATTCTTTGGCCGCCCCCGCACAACACAAGGCGGCGTGGGATTCCTCGTGAATAAGTCCCTCGTAGGAAACATCGTCGAAATCTCTAGTGTGTCGAGTAGGCTGGCGTATCTTTTACTTACTAAGAGGTACAGCCTCAAAGTGATACAAGTATACGCACCAACCTCGATACATTCACGACGTGGAGACAACTTATGAGGATGTCTCAAAAGCCTTACATAACACCTGTAAGGCCCACTTTAATGTTCTTATGGGGGACTTTAATGCGAAAATGGGATTACGAAATGGTGTCAAATCGAGTCTGGGACCACATGGAGTCTGGAGTAGACTTTCTCGACAAAGAAGGCCTCTTTTTCATGATCTCTTATTCTAAGGAGATGTCCCATGGCAAGTGGACATGGCAGAGCCCCGATATTGTGACAAGGAACGAGATTGACTTTATTATGATGGACCGAAAGCATATATTTAGGGATGTCTCCGTGATCAACAGGTTTAAAACCGGAAGTGATCACCGATTGGTTAGAGGCTCTCTGAATATAGGCTTTCGACCTATATTCCTGCGAACCACCATAGGTACTGAAATATTTCAACTGGAACTAAAAAACCGGTTCGATGCCCCTAGATACGTCGGAAACTAGAATGGAAATTGACGAGGCCATGAGTGGCGTGCTCGGCTGCATGCGGGACGTGGGTGAAGGATACTGTAGGAGTAAGTATACGAGCAGGAAAGCAAAGCTCTCAGGTGAGACGCTTGGATTTATGAGCGAACGCAGAGCACACGAAGACGTTGTCGAGCTTCGCAGCTCAAATACGCAACGGGTTACCGAAGCGATTGAGCGGAATAGAAGGTCGAAGGTTGTGGAGAAGCTTGGAAGAAATCATCTGACAAAGGCTAGGACTGTTTCTGGTCTGGATCTTATCTCAGATCGAAGCTTCCTATAGCAAGTTGTATACGTCGCATGCTCCTCATCCCGATAACCTAAACAACGATACGCATGCAAGCCTAACACGACATTTGTCAGGCGATCTGCCGGACGTCAGCTTGAGTGAAATTAGTCTGGCTCTTGCACAGCTTTAAGGGGGAAAAGCTCCGGGGAGGGACGGAATTACAGTCGAGCTACTAGGAGCAGGAGGCGAACCTGTATTAAGAGAGCTAAAAGAGATTTTTAATTTCGTCTTTCAGCGGGGCGTACCTCAAAAGGCATGGCTTGGAAGTAACGTGGTTTTGTTTTTTAAGAAGGGTGACAAATCACATCTTCAAAATTTTACTTCTCGGCCATATTTACAAGTTCTTCTCAAGAGTCTTGACGAATCGTCTCACCACAAAGCTTACGAATTCCAGCTACCGGAACAGGCTGAGTTTCGCGGAGCATTTAGCACCATAGACCACAGTTTTACCATAAGGCAAGTTGTTCAAAAGGCACATGAGTACAAACAGCCGCTGTGCCTTGCCGTCATGGACTATGAGAAAGCTTTTGACTCTGTCGGAACTCTGTCGGAACTGTTCTGGAAGCTTTACAGCGATGTCTGGTCGATTGACGATATGTCGATATACTGAGAGCCTTGTATGACGCTGCTCCTTATCCTGCTTATGTCTATGAGAAAAAGAAGCGTTGGTCGACCGTTCACCAGGTGGAAAGACGATCTCCGTGCAGTAGTCGGTCCGGGATGGATGCGAGTAGCAGGAGATCGGTCGTCTTGGCGTTCATTGAAAGAAGCCTATGTCCAACAGTGGCCGATAAGGGCTGATAATTATGATGAAGAAAACATTATAATTGACAGATTTTTAACACTATTTACGTACTTGCCTTAAATTGTAGTAAACTAACAGTAATATTCTGTAGTCTCATATTCTATAGTGTAAGCTATATGTACGTACATATGTATATAGTAAATAAGTAATTGAAAATTTTCACCTCATTAACATTCGTAAGCATTTAATTGTTTTTAAATATTTTTTTCTAGAATATGCTGCCTGCTAAGTAAGTAGGTATCTTATGTTCTTTTTAAAAGATTCAGATAAATTAAAATACACCGGATAGTGTAATTTCTAGGCTGGCTGCTGACCATATTGTAACAATGCTAATTCGCCGAAAACAATGGATTAGTCGAATAGGATTTTATTTCTGTAACACGATAATGTATTCAGAAATAGAAACAACCCACAAAGAATATTGTCTATTAAATCATAACTTACCCTTAATATTACAGACATAGGTTAAGTAAAACACAGGCAAGTGTATAGCCTAATCTTCACTGCATGCAGATGCAATTAAAACCATGTTGAAATGCATGTTTGGTCTATCGCGTTCATGTTATGTAATCAACGCTTATATAAGTAGGTAGTAGGTACACACTTTTGTAAGTGAACCAGTATCACTTTCGTTTCCCTAAGTTCCAGAAGTAAATTAAATAGTGAAACTACTGCATCTATTTGGGTCGGCGCCACCGGGGAAGTCCCTCTCGCCCACTTTTACTCTAAGTCACACTAAGTCACTTTTGGCCACGTAACTTGTCAGCTGTATTCTTACTTCAACAGCCACATCCATAATTCTTAATCTAAAATATTTCATTATTTAGTAGGTAGGTAAGAATCGTGTATCAACACGGTCAATCATAAACTAAATGAACAAACACTAGAACAAATAACCATCGATGCGACTGATGAAATCGAGATACAGCTGACGAAGTCCGCGGATGAGTCAAAAATAAATGTCATTAAAAAGAAATGCTATACATGATTAGTAAAAAATAAAAAAATCGACTTCGATAAAATCAACGCACTAAAATAGTAAAAAATACATTTTTTATATTTTTTTACATCACATCTCTACAGGTACATCACAAGAAGCATTACTGCTGTATTTTACTGTAGTGTATAGTAAAATACAGCAGTAATACTTCTTGTGATGTACCTGTAGAGGTGTGATATACCTGAAGAGGGTGTCTCTTTCTGGTGATAGCTATAATTCCTATCTTTTGTTGGCTCTTGCCCGAAGTGAGAATGTAACAATTAATCTTCCATTTTTCTTGCGACCCAGACGCTTGTCCGATCTAATTCTAGGTCTTAATAGCGATCTCACTATATACGTTAAATAATTATACTAGATTCATATTTCTACAACTTCTGGCGTTGTTACCAACAAGGTAAGGCGATTTTCGAAGGCCATTTTCGTTACTTTCCGGTCTTTCCGTTTTCCAGTATCCTGACCCGTGTTATTAGTATGATAAGACGGACTAAGACAAGACAGTACTCATAACATCTTTGGCGACCTTATATGTCAAACGTCGCAACTCACATTTCTCAAAAGCTAAGAGGAAAGTCACTAAATATGATAATGTTTTTAATCAAAATTAACACTAATTTAACATAACAGTAAATTTACTGAATTTTCGTTTATTCGTAATAAGGCTTCTGCAGCTATGTTAGATCTTTGCAGCCGACCACGTCAATAGGTATATCACCCACATAACTCGTAACTAAGAATAGTGGTAAAAATGTTTAAGCTTTACTCTTCTAGTATGCTTGATTATCAGAGTTTTCTCCTTAAGAAACGATATAGAGCCTAGAGATGTAGTGAGAAAAAATATGAAGAGTGAAATCGTGTGAAGCGTAACACAACGCTGATTGTAACGCCGAGCGTAACGTATTGCATCGCCTTCATCGCTTATGCTCTTTTACTTCAGCATGGAATAAACTCCAGTCGTGCACTACCTTTTAAATTAGGTACCTATATCTCAACTAGTAGACTAAACTGAGAAAACTACAGTATGGTAGATATCTACAGCCTAAGGGTAGGCGTGAGATATCTACAGCCTAGAAGTAGGCGTGAGATATCTACAGTCTAGGAGTAGGCGTGAAATATCTACAGTCTAGGAGTAGGCGTGGCAAACATGTGACAGCTAAAGTTAATTAAATCACAAATTCATCATAAATAACAATCTGACTGCATATTGAAGTTCATTACCACGTACAAAATATTCAATTGTTAAAAGTTACATAAAGGCATTTAAATGGGGAAGTGAGTAATGTTGGGATGTAGTTGACGTACTCTGACGTACCTACTATCTACGTTACAATGGCACCACGGCCAAAATGGGTCCGTCAGGTGAGTTGAAACAAAAGGGTCACGCCGCGTAACGGGTGCGAACTGCGAAGGTCGTTGACTACGGGTGACGAATGGGACGTGTGCCGGGGAATGAACTTTGTTTTAATTGTATTAGGCGATATTTTATTGAACTATCACGTGCCGGTATCGACGTAACGGCAACTGGCAGGATACAATAAAGTTAAATGTGAAAACTATGTGTGTCACACTTCAGATTGAACGCCAGAATGGACATTAGTCGTAGGAACAGAAAATAAAAATAAAAACAATTTTTATTCAAAATAGAATAATAAAAGAAATACTTTGTGAACGTCATCAACTAAACCCACCACTGGTGCAACCCTAACCCTGCCTTGAGAAGAACCGGTGAAACAAACTCAGTGAGTCTCATCGATAAATAAATGAAATATTAATATGATTTTGATGTGAGACTTACGTCTCGCCGCCGTAAGGTGTGACGCGCAACTTTTTACATGAACCTTTTTTTCCAATAACGCGTTTGAAATTAGTCAAATAGTTTGTTAAGGTACACATTCTAAATAAAAATATACCTATTAACATGTTGTGGATAATCTCAATATTAAGGAAGTGATAATGATAATTATGTATAATAATAATCTGAGGGGTTGTCACATTATGTTAGCCCAGCTTAAAGACATGTGTTACAGCTCCTAGACTACGAACATATACTTCATATTTTTATGACACTTGACATATTTGATTTTTACTTAAGAAATACTTAGGTAAACATCCAAACTGGACTGGATATTGCGTTGCGTGCAAGTGATAAGAACTCGGTCACGCACATACACCACTCACCACTGCGCCAATGTGCGCGTATATCCACAAAAAACTATAATAGTTTCGTGAATGAGGTATTTGAAGAATTATTCTGCTTTTAGTATTCAGACAAGCCAAATTCAGCCAAGCCAAAAAAAATTACAGCCAAAAACCTTACAAAATAATTTGAGACCATAGAGTTTAACTATTAAAGTGTTTTCTGTATGCAAAGCGGACATTACTAAAGGTTTGCTATAAACCTATTCATCGAGCCGCTGAGGAGTCTCACAGCGAGCGTAACGTCTATGACAAATAAGCGATAAATAAGTGAGACCAATGGACCGAAGTGCTTTCCTAAGCACAAAAAAGCTTAAGATTTAATACCGCTCAACGACGTTCAACCGGTACGTTTCGGGCGTTGCTGGACTAACGGCTGTTTTCAATATTCTTTTTTGACATACGAGTACCTGACGTTACAACACTGACGTGCTAATTCCAAGTTCCAGGTATGCTAAAATATAACTCCAGTAGCGAGATCACATTTGCTCTGTAAGCCTAATGCATTTGGCTGTACTGTCATAGAATGCCGAGAGGGGTCGTCAGTCGGATGAAGAAAAAAAAAATAAAAATCTACTTCATCATCACTATCAGCCATTATCGGTCCACAGCTGGACATAGGCCCCTTTCAATGAACGCCCAGACGGCCGATCTCCTACTACTCGCATCCATCCCGGACCAGCTACTGCATGGAGCTCGTCTTCCCATCTGGTGAACGGTCGACGAACACTTCCGTTTTCCTAAACGCGGCCTAACCTCATGAACCTTACTGGCCCATCTGCCATCTGATCTTCTGAGTGTGTGACCAGTCCATTGCCACTTCAGTGACTTATTCTTCGCGTGATATTGGAAACTTTAGTTCCGTTTTGTAACAATCGTTGCCCTGCGTAGAGCTGCTCTTTTTGCTTTTTTTTTTTACAAATATTCGTGGCGTCGGATGTCATTGTCACAAGTGGGGTTGCTGTTTTCCTAAGCAGTTATTCTGTACACATCTACACCAGTTTAATCGATACTGTTTTTCGTAAATAACATATAAGTATTATGTAAAATATATATTAATATTATTAATACGAAGGCCGTACATTAATCTTAGAAATTACTGGTTCAAGCTGAAAAAAATCGTTACAATGTTAGACGTCCCATGTACCGAGGAAGGCTATAGAGTATAGCGTATATGATCACGCTACGACCAGAGGGAGTTGAATACGCGAATGAAACCGCGTCGAGTTGCTACTATCAAAAAAATCTAACATCTGTAATGAGTAACATTCGCGTCACCTTAAGACATCGATATCTGAATAAGGATTGAATGCAATTCGTTTTTCTTAAGATTTTATTATTCAAACGTACAAATCGTTCAACAAAAAGTAAGAAGTATTAACAAGAGAGCTTTATTTTGGACTAATGAGTGCACCGTGATATTTGTGCGCCACAGCCGTGACCAAGTACAATCAAAAGGAGCTCAAAGCACTTTCCGAAACGAGAGAGACCCCTATTCACTATACACGCGGAAATTTCTAAATCGACCAGTACACTAACGCCCGAGCATTCGTTTGGCTCTTGTGAATAATAAAACTAGGAATTTGCTTACAATCCTTTCTGTACATTTCTTTTTGGTCTGTTTAAGTACTCTGTACTACTACATACTATTTAAATAGTTTTGTATGTCAGATTATTTGCAGATATCAGCAGCCCTAATTTTGTTTGTACCCTATAAAAAAGCTGGAATCTAAAGTACCCTATATGTTTCAGTTTTCTCCCCAACCCATATAAAATTTGCACGTATATATATGTATATATATATATATATATATATATATATATATATTTTCTCATGGCATTGAATTTTTTTCAGGGCTACGAGACGTTGCAAACCTTAGTATTTGACGTAAACTCCAGCTTGATCTTTCCCCGCGTTTCCTAGAAAAAGGTCTCGACAGAGTTACTGCCGGACAGACGGACAGATAGACCATGATGGGACTGATAGACGGACGAAAAGTCATCTCATAAGGGTTACGGTTTTGTCCTTTTGAGGCACGCAATCATAAAAAAAAATCCTAATTGTTACATTTCTCCAATTTCTTTCCAATCACTAGATTTCTTTCCTTATTACCGGTCACAAATTTTAAAAAAGGATTATAATTAGACAATAATTATCTGATATGTACGTAGTCTAAGAGCTATAACATATGTCCTTATAGTACTTAAGCTGGACCACAGGAGTAAATTAACGGAAGCTGAACCAATATAATGTGGTAAGTGCATAGACTATATACATAATTATTATGATTTCTACAGTCCAGACTTTAGAGAAAAAATATCTTTAATACATATAGCCTGAAGGCCCTTCCCCCTCAGTTTCTGGACCGTGCCCATTCCTTAGTTGGTTTTAAATATTTCCCAACTGTAACGCATATCAACCACTTTTATTACCGTAATACACATGCGCAACCGTATAACGTCAATAACATCTGGTCTTAAC
This sequence comes from Eumaeus atala, assembly GCA_017140195.1. NCBI lineage: Eukaryota > Metazoa > Arthropoda > Insecta > Lepidoptera > Lycaenidae > Eumaeus > Eumaeus atala. The sequence continues at coordinate 294,163 of JAFELO010000800.1, forward strand.
GTTAGAAGAAGAAATGTTTCAACATTTAAATAGTTCACGTAAGTTTACAACACGTTCATGCCTGATCACGTTAAAATCTTAATGGCGGCACAACTAAATGATGCGTGTCAAAATGAACACCGTTTCCACAATTAAGCATTTGATACATAGATTAATATTCATACTTTTTTAATTTAAACTACGTAAACATACAAATATAATCTGTGTTAATTGTTAAAGTTCCCATGCACGCAATACTCACAAATATTGTTTTGAAAACAAACAAGATTTGTACAAGGCTTTAGTTTTCTGGGTTTAGGGTTTGGTCTTGCGTTTATTTTTACAGTTATCATTGAGAAATGATTGTATTATCGGTAAATAATGATTCTGAGTGAAATCGTGTTAAAAAGTTAGACTATTTATGCAATATAGTTTTGTACATTTAAATTTTATCTCTTTAAATTAATTAATAGAGCAAAATCTGGTATCCTATGAAAAACACATCAGGATTCAAGCAATATTCTCGATCGGTATTTACAAAAAGAGACAAACTTTTACACCATCGCAGTATAAATATCTACCGACGCGCGAGGCCCACAACAACAACAACAAATTTTCACGCCAAACCCCTTCCGGGAGACGAAGAACACCGAGTGCCTTATGTCACGAGCCTTACAGATTTGCTTTGCATCCTCCACGTGCATTATTCTCTTCATACAAACACGCCGGTAGCTTAGACTTTGGTACCATTTTTAGCCAGTACTAGATCAATCGGTATGTCAGTATTGGTCTTAGCCCTTCGGCCCGTATTTAAGTCCTTCAAATCCCTATCAACACGTTATATCAAAGGATAATGCAGATGCTCACAAATCACATGAAAATTGACAGAATAGGTTGAGAAATTATAACGTATATTATAAGAAAACATATTTCATAACAGGATATGTAATGGAAACGTGTACGATTAACCGAAGAAGACTCAGCCAGGTGAGCTGCTTTTTATGCGAAAGTATCTCGGCCTCCGCAATCACACTTAATTACAGGGCCATTTCCTCTTCATTCGGAGTTCGTGCCACTTAACGTGTGTTAGAATAGAACGTGTTAACGTTAAGACAATGAGGATTTTATTTAAATTATACACATCTGGCCAATGTTTCGCGTGTAGTGAAACTACCGAATCGGACATCCGAAAAAAAAACCTTACAGAATATCATAAGCTGATAATAATGACGGTCCAGGCGGTCGAAAACTATGAAGAATACTTTTGGTGAAACGAGAATTTGATTAACGAAATTGGTAAAATAAGTTCAAACATGTTCGTAGTGAAATAAAATATGAGGCGTCGAGTAAATCCGTCAACAACAATCCGGCACTTGAAAGTACTAATGTGTACCTATTCATAAATTCAGTTTCAGAAAAGTTGAAATTGCATATTTTTAAAATATTTTTCATAACGATATACTCAGAAAATAAAAAAAATCTTAGAAAGATTGGATATAGTGTTAATCCTACTGAATTCAGAAAGTAAATTAAATCATTTCATTTGAAACAGTTCAACTACATTTGTTCGTTTCTATCGGAATGATAATTTTTACTTTTAATTTTTTACTGCAGCAAAGTTTATGGTGAAGTTCGCCACTATAATTCTGCTGCTATTTAAATAAGTATTAAAAGTGAATATTATGAAGAACAAAAATTTTTGGTAGTAACTCTTCGGATAACAGCCAGTTTCGTTTAAGGTCAAACTTGTGCCTGAATAGTACAGAGGCACTCTTATATTGATTAATTATACTCGTCGTAAACAGTTGGAACTTTTAGAGTAGAGGCTAGAGTGTGACGATTACGTAAAAAGGACTCATATTTAAAAATAAAACTGGCGTCGACTATTGCGCACTGAGCGTGTCAACTCATCGAAGCATTCACTATGCCCGCCGAGCGGCATGGTACTCACAAAAACATGGAAGCATGTGAGGAATTTATACTGAATATGATAATAATAAGTTTCGCTAGTTAGTGTAGACCTTGAAGTAAAAATTGTGGTTCATTTTATAGTAGGTACGTAAAACTAAGTAGAATCATTTCCTAATCGCCTAAAAAGTTTTTCATTAGTTATGGCTTATATGGACGATTACAAAGTATTTTTATACTAAACATCATAGTGCTAGTTAATTAATTAAATAAACCGCCATAGAATCCGTAAAAGGTGTTTTAGTGTAATGAGTAACATTCGCGTAAACTTAAGACATCAATGTGACATCATAATTGAATTATGATTTTTTTCATAATTAAGTACGATGCCATGTCTAAATCTGTTTAAAATAAAATTCCTTTGTGATCATCACATGTCGTAACTAGTTGGTTAATAATACTAATCCTCTTATGCTTAATCGGTTTATTAATAACTTCTTTATTACATAACACTTTTGGGTTTACGAAGAATTAATAATTTGCTACGGTTAATAAATAAATATAATAGTATAACTAACATTCACATGTACACAAGAGCAACTTCTCAGTGATATAATGCCGAAGTAAAATACACAATTGTTCACTGATAAATAAAAAAAAACCTCAAATTTATAGTAGTTTCTGTTTAAACTATTTTGACCACAGCTTTTCCTTGATTTTCTCCAGCAAGCATTCCGACGAAAGCATCAAAAATTTTATCAAACCCCTCAGTAATATGCTCATTTACTTTTAAATCTCCAGATTGGATCCAGCGAACGATGTCCGGAAACGCTTCAGTATTCCAAAGGTCTAACCATCTATTGACCAGAAATCCTGTAATTGTTAATTGTTTTGCTACAATACTTCCTTGAAGTAGTGGAGCTTTGTTTTGCTCTGTACTATTGTATGAACTTATACATCCACACACTGCGACTCGACCGAAGTCATTCATTTCATTAATAATCGTACTACTAATTTCACCTCCAACATTATCGAAGTAACAGTCCACACCTTTAGGAGCTGCAGCTTTAAGAGCTCTGCCAATGTCTACAGTCTTATAATTGAAGGCTTTGTCAAAGCCTAGGTCTTTTTCCAACCAGTTCACTTTTTCATCGGAACCGACGAATCCAATAACCCTGCAACCTTTAATCTTTGCCATCTGTCCTACCAGTGATCCGACTGCGCCAGCAGCTCCGGTCACTACGACTGTATCACCAGGTTTCGGTTCACATAGCTTTAGGAGCCCAAAGTATGCTGTCGCTCCGGGCATTCCCACGGCGCCTACACCCAAAGAGTTCGATAGACCTTTTAAGTCTGGAAGTTTGTACGTCACATCGCCAGGAGATGATGGAGAGTTAGGATTTATTATACTGTAATCACACCAACCTACGTGTGATACAACCCTTTTTCCGACCGGGAATTTGGGATTTCTGGAATCTTCGACAATACCAACTTGAAAACTGAATTGATCATAAGGTAGTTTATTGCGCCCGTTGTACGCCCGTAAATATGGATCAACGCTTATCCATTCGGCTTTTACCAGTATTTCTCCGTTCTGTAGCGGGGGCAGCTCTGTTTCTACGATTTCGTAATCGTCGCGTTTAGGAAATCCTTCGAAATATTTCTTCACGACGTACTTTCTTGCCTTCACGCGCACCATTTTTTATATATGTTGTTACGTGCTTAGCGCTCCTAAACTGTGCCAATGTACAGTGGGTAAGATATTTATATTAAACTGTTATCGAACACAATACCGTTTACCTGTTCATATCTCAGTTATCTCAGAACAATCCACGTTTCTGATAAACAAACTGGCTAAACATAATGACCTCGCTTAAATTTTTTTAAATTTCTTTATACGTACGTAGAACTGATTTTGTGATTGAGGCCGTAGTAATAATGAATCGGAAATTTGAAATGTTGATAATATACTTGAATTTGTTGATAATAACAATGATCGTGTGTCATGATACTTAAGCAGTTATGGCTTAAACATCATGACTCGTGATCTTAAATAATATACCAGATAATAAAGTACCAAATTGAAACAAGTTTTTATGTATTATAAGTATTGAAAGCTATATTACTATAACACAAATATTACAACGTCTATTTATCCTTTAGTCTAGTTGACAATTAATGAGAGCTCTTGTAATATATTTGGTTGGTAGTTTCGTTTATGAGTGGTAATTTGATATTTGGGAAAAGAAACAATATTTAATAGCAGTAAAAGTAAAACAATAAAAAGATAGGAATAATACAATCAAATTAAATCACAGTTGGGGCAACCCAAATTGCAATAGTCGACACGTGCCATAGTTTTGGCTATTAAGAAACTCTAAGTTTCCCTAAAAGTTCTAACAACCACGAAACGAAGGTACAGATTTTGTTTGTCGTGGTCTTTTGGAGAGATTTGCGTGATTACACCTATAAACATAGGAGGAAATGAGAATAGGCATTAAATTGATTCTGAGAGTTTTCTCTCTCCTAACATTATTCAAATACATGACCTTTCTTTTTTATGTTTAAAGGGAAAGTCACAATAGAAAACACGAGTGACATAAGAAACCCCATGAGGTAATGAATAAAGAAGACCATGGTCTTCTTTGGCCATAACCGTCGAACCTCGCTGACTAAGAATACCCATTTGAAATTTAACAATTAGGTATTCCTACTATAACATCATTAATTAGTAGGAATTATGTTTGTGGAGCGCGTCCCACGTACTGTATTGTTTACAAACATCTCACGGTTTCTATTAATGTAAGAAACTATTATAGTAGTGTTTAGATTAAAGATTATTGGATTGTTGTAATGAATGTAACCATGATTGAAAAAGTCCACGTTAGCTCTACAAAGTGACAAGAGAGCGTAGGGCTAACGCGGACGTCGAAATTTCTTTGTCGTCTGATGAGTTATAATTGTCATCAGTCTTTTATCAATGACTTGATGTCAATTTTTATATTGACCGTGTCAGCGTCAATAACGAATTTCGATTAAAAGGTACATTGTAGTAACCGGGTTGATTCTAGAAGCTTTTATTTTGTTGCAAGGGACAGATTAACTTTGTCATGGATTTTCACTAATTACCAAATGATATTTCAAGGATTATTTTATTAAAAATAAACATCAAACTATACTTCTATGATCATCGGGAGGAAGAATCGTGTACAGCACACGACACTGGACACTCAAATAAGTGCTTTGAATCAAGATAAAATACTGCTCCAGTACCACTAGCAGCTGAATTCGCATGATTTAAACCAATTTCCCTTCACATTCAGCTAGTACGACGATATCATTCATGCAATTAAATAAGTGCTTTTCAGTGCCAGATCAGCCAGAAGCAAAATAGCCCCCTAGTCTAACACGGCGCCTCCTCTATGTGACCATCATACTCAAATATTTGACAGCAAATCAAGGACCACTGAATGTAATTTGTTACGGGTGACTTGCTCCGCGGGCTGTGCTAGCTTAATCCTGAGTATATTGAAATTTGCAATGTGCATATTGACAATGAATAGGCATCGTGAGCACCTGTTCACCATTTCGTTATTCAAATATAATGTATGAACATTGAGATATATCCTTATACTATTACTATATAATGTATGAACATTGAGATATATCCTTATACTATTACTATAGTAACTACGCCAACACTCTCTTTAGCGGACTGACAACGCGGACGATTTGTATAGATATAAAATTGAGTGACCCATAAACGAGCGATCTGTCGCGATCTACTTCACGCTATAATTTGTTTACGAAATTAGTGATAACGAGTCTCAATATCGAGGTGATCTTTTGATACTCTACCAGAGACATTGTTAGTACGTATGAGGTATTTATTGGTGTCTTAGATTTACGCGAATGTTACTCATTACAGTAAAACTACTTTTGCGGATTTTATCGCGGTTTATTTCATTATTTAACTAGCTCGAAGTTGCCACCCGAGACCCTGGTTGCTGTAAAGCTTCTGAAACGTCGGGCAACTTAAATAATTAATTAAACCGCGATAAAACCAGTAAAAGTAGTTTTATTGTAATGTATGAGGTAGCCATATTATCTATGTCACCTACAAAAATCATCAAAGATCGGAGAAATGATAAAAAAAAACTTCCTCTGAAGGTTACAGGTTTTTCTACGGAGTTCAATAAAATTCAATAAAAATATTCCAAAAAACTGATTTTAGTATGATTACGTAAATGAATTGATTCATCCGATTATAATGCATTGCCTAATAAACTTCGGTGTTGCAAAAATATGTGAAACAAAAATATGTGTCTGAATTAAGTAAGTATTTATACACCAAATAGTCACTCACTATATTATTTATCTTTACATGTAAATATAACGGAGTTATTTTAGTGAGTGAAAGTAGTGACCTCGTCGGTTCATTGATTTCAGGTAAAGTGATTGATTTACAAAGTAAATGAGGTCAAATGTAATTATATATACAATAGTGCTGGTCACTATATGTGATAGTTTTTAAAAGTAGAATTAGACTAACAAGTCATATAAGAGCTCACGATAGGGTTTGATGAGGGGATTCGTAGGCGAATGGTTAGAAGGACACTACGTAGCAGTTGCCACGTAGGAACTAGGAAGGCATCTAACTGATTTACGTGAAAGGAGATCGCTGATGTGTACATCATCACTAATGATCATCTCCGATCAATTAAGACCGAAGATCTTGTTGCAATGCATGCCAGTTTCGTTAAGACCATCTTAGTAGGATAGATAGAAGGAACGAGAGACCGAGACGCCGCTACCTTTTTTTTTCTGTTGACGCGGGGAAACGCATTTACGCGCCTTCACTGGCCTTGGGTCGGGTCCAGTGGTGTGTGGGACTCGCGGCACATCATAGTGCCGAATACCCACAAACACCACCGCGAGTGCCATCAGTGCCGCTCTTGGTGAGGTGCCTCGGAACAACAAATCATCAGGGCACCTCGACGGCTAGTGTAAACCCACCGAAATTGGGACAGTGCAATGGGGTGAGGTTTCCATCCTCGCCCCTTGCCCCGTGCGCAAAAGCGCCACCTCCTGTTGCTCTTTGGTCCCTTCATCTTATAAGAGGGGTGCAAAGAGCTCCCTCGGTTCAATTAGCTTCACCTGGGTACACCCCAGGCTACTAAGCCCCACTGCAACGACAAGGCTTGAACAGTGGTGGGGAGACGCTGCTACCTATAATAAGGCCGTCCTACCCGAATTTCGCCTACAGCAGCCATCTTTAATGAGAACAGCCATCCGAGCAGGACACATTATGATGCATAAGTATTTGCGTAGAAACTGCTGTCACTTTGCGCTAGTAATGATCATATGCGCGAGATGCATACCCAGGTAGTGGCGGGCCTACTCTATCCACTACCTCTTTCAGAATATTACGAGAA
>JAFELO010000800.1:309668-335704 GCA_017140195.1 Eumaeus atala
ATTTTGTATGGGAGGAACAAAAAGTCGGATATTCTCTAATATAATATGTTTAATTAATCAAAGTATGAACCATTGTCATCTATGTACTATTGCCATCTCATAGGTAGTTCATTGATCCCTTTACTAAAAAAACCACTCGGACGGGGAAGTATGAAATATATGAAGGACTGTACCATCGGAGCCGATTTTTTTCCCTTGCTTCTTGCAATCCGCAAGTTATCCGAATTTCGAGAAAAAAAATGGTAATTTGTTAGAGAAAGGTCTAAATGAAGCTCATCTATATTGGTAGCCGTCTGTTGCAGTGTGTGGTCTAGCGTTGTCAGGAAGCAGCAGTTGCGTGGAGCTATTGGCCAGCCTAGATTGCAAAGCCGGTGGCTTTCCTATCTTGGTTTGCAATTGCTAACAATAGATATCAGCCGTAATAATCTGGCCAGATTTGAGAAAACCGCAATGAACAATACCGGCACTAGTCCACCGGCAATAACGCATACGAGTAAATTTTTGGGGTTAACTTTCACTTGGTGTAGTATTTGGCTAGCTGGCCATGATCCAACCATTGAGCTGAGCGCTTCAGATTATAGAAAATAATCCATTTTCCATCACAGGTAATGGTTCGGTTCTAAATGCTTTCATTGTTGTGCCCTTTAAGTAAAGTAACGCAGCAGTAGACGCGCGTTTATCGGTTTGCTTCAGTCAATTCGTGAGATACCCACCTTTCAAGCTTTTTAATCTTCCCAATTTTCTGCAATCACTAACATCGCAGCTAATTCGAAAGTGGTTTGCGGTGGATCCTCTTCCACAACAGCCTTCAACTCTTCATTATCAACTTGGGTCTAAGGACGTCTACGGGGCTTGTTCTGCAGCTCGAAATTTCCAAAACGAAAACATTGGAATCAAGGATGAACTGTGTTTTCTTTTGCAACACGACCGCCATACACACCATTCATCCTTCGAATCGTTTCCGCAGCACTCGTGCCAAGCCCGATCTAGTACTCGTAACTAATGAAATATCTTAAGTTTTCTATTATATAAAATGCGTTACGTAAACAGAGAAAAAAAAAACAAATTAATAACGGCCATCAAAGCACAAATACATGAGTACAGATTTGGATTTCCTTACCAAACAAGAGAAATTCGTGATTAAAGTGGCCAGTACGAAAAACGCCAATTTCATGTGTAAGGACCTAATATATCTGGACCTGTTTTTCGCCTTTTGCTGCAGACTGTATTTAGTAGCTTTACTTGGCATTTGTCTAAGTGAGATATATCGGAAATCTCTGTAAGTAGATGTTCCTATTTATTTATTATTGTATATTATTACTATGAGTAAACTAATCCGTAATTAGCAATTAATTTTAATGAGACGTTCATATTAGGATGCACGGTCGTAATTAATTGCACATTAACTAATAAGCTTAAAGTATATGGGTAAAAATTAGAAAAAAAATTAGGAAGGCACTAAAAGTACAAAAAAATAATACACCGAAATAAAGTCACCATCATAATAAAAATATTCACAGTACATTTTCATGCTACTTCCCTAAATGAGGAATGATGACACTGAATGAATGAATTTATCTTTTTTAAAGCTCCACTACCAGTTTAATACTTATCCGAGAGCCACAATTTATTTGCACATGCACACCTAGTACTACACTGAAAGCTCTTTAGATTAATTTCACTCCCACGGTTCTATATGACGCAATGCTCTAGAAATAAGTAACGACAAACGAACAATGACAGCACATATTAGTCCACCTACCGGACTAATGGTATATGTGTTACTATCTAAATATTGTTTAATTTTCCCAACTGGGTTTGCTACTGAATTGTATTTCAAGTTTTGGGATATAATAGTTTCAGTCAGGGGCGTAGCTTGCCGTTTTGGGAGGAGGTAGGTATATTTAGGGATCCAGGGTCCATTTTACCAATTTCTAAAACATGCCAGGATCCATCCAAATAGTAAGCCCCATCTTATTGCGAAATTCCACTTGTTTTGGAAGATTACGGAAAGCGTAAATAACTATATATGTATAAGCTGATGAATTAATTTTCATTATATCGCTGAAAACAGCATTAGTTTTTTCAATGATATAATTATACTTACCAATTATCGAGTTTTCCTTTATTGGTGTTCTTATTTCTTGCTGTATTTCATGATTCTAGGTCAACGGAAAGTAACCTAAGAGTTTCAGATAACATGCCTTTGCGCGAAAGGCATTTGATGATAGTTATGTTTTGACTGCTTCATCTAGAAATATATTTTTCTAGGCTTCAAGAGATTCCAGACTCCATTCTACTAAGTCTTTGTGTCAGACATGAATTTCATCTTCATTCTTCCACGCGTCCCTGAAAAAAATTGACATACAGACAGACAAACAAAAGAGTGATCTTATATGATTCCGTTTTTTACCTTTTGATGTACATAATACTAAAAATGATTTCTTTATGCATCTTTTGTATGGGGCCTGAGGCGTCGTTTATCGTTGAAAATTGTAAGTTTATTGTTGCGGGGATGTATAGAATATGTCGACGATGGTGCGCCCGTTTGTGCTACAGATCGATAGTGCGTCTGTTTGTGCTACAGATCGATGGTGCGTCCATCTGTGCTACAGATCGATGGTGCGTCATCTGTACTGGAGATCGATGGTGCATCCGTTTGTGCTACAGATCGATAATGCGTCCGTTTGTGCTACAGTTCGATAGTACGTCCGTTTGTGCTACAGATCGATTGTGCGTCCGTTTGTGCTACAGATCGATAATGCGTCCGTTTGTGCTACAGATCGTGTTCCAATTGCAAGTTTACCTTAGACTACAAAAAACATGTTTATTAAAACGTGCTCTGCACCTTAGGAGTAAACATTACCACATCTGTTCATGTATGTAAATGTAAAAGAAGTGCGATCTTTGAAAAAGCTCCTGGATATCTTTTTATACAAAATGCCCATGTCAATGGACGCCTGTCACAATTTGCTCACACAATCCACTCAGGTCTTTGACACGGCCGGCATAACTAGGGAAGTACCTCTCGCTCACTCGCTCACCTGATACATCCGTAAAGTGTGTAGATATGCTGTCGCGTTTAGTGCAGTTTGTAAGTAGCCGGCGGCCTATTGGGGATATGTGGAAAAGGTGGACAACGCTAGATGTTAATGGGCATCGCTTACCAAACAGCTCACACTGCTCTCTTGTCCCGTACAATAGGAAAAACAAAAAGATAAGCTATAACAGGACAAACTATTCCATTGATGAACTAGAAGTCTTCAGATTATATTACATTTGCACATGACTGTGGATGTGGCAGTTTTGTAGATTCCATCCGGAAGCAGTTGTCGTGTGGGAACACAACTTTACATAATATGTTTGTGGTGTTAAAAAAAGGTAAGCTATCTGTTTATTTGTACGGATCTACTACAAAACGCAGAGGAGGAGAAAAAAAAATACCATTTCGTTATTACTTTTATTTCATAATTAGTTACATCATTCGTCTCTTTAACATTGCTATGACTGATTTTATAATAGTAAAAATAATTCTAGCATTCAACAAAATTCACACATTACATAATAATACTAAGGCGTCTTGAGTTAGGCTTCACATGTACAGGCTGTAGCATATGTGACACAAGTACCACATGAGTTTTTATGGGCATATTAAAATATGTTTGACAATGCAAAATATTGTATGAAAAATATGAACAAAACGAAAAACAATATTGACACTCATTAAGGAAATTAAATATAGAGCAATACAAGTATATAAATACTTTTATTTCATTCGATATTTATTATTTAGAAACGCGAATGTCAGTTGTTACTTGAAATTGAAATTACATCAGATTATATTGCAATTGATTGATTCATTACTATGCCGTTAACACTCTAGTTGTGTAAAATGTTAAAATTCACTGTCTTATAATCCAATTAAAGTAGTTTAAATGTATCTAATGTTAAATGTACTTTACGAAGTGACTTATAAGAAATGCGAACAAAAAGTAAAGTTATGGCGACGAAGATTATAATTTGCAAAAACATATATGTAATTATTGAATAAATATAAATAATACATTAAACAATAACGGCAAGCTTGAGGCGTATTAACTAGCCACTTGTCAAAATACATTTCAATAAAATCTCGTATAACACACTGTATGTCCAGTTTTATACAATACTTGTATCAATACAATTTTGAGTCAACATTACATCTACTAACACAAATCCATCACATTTTTTAGAATATATGTTATTCCCATGTCCTCTTTAGGACTTTATTGTAGGATTTAATTCACTAAGCGTACCGTTATCTAATATTAATTCTAATTTAATTATATTAAAATATATTTAGTTGATCTGTTGATAAAATCTTTTATTTCATAACAATAGTATAGACGATGTGGGTAAATGAAAGAAGGGTAAACTTAAACAAGGAAAAATTCTTCGACTTTTCTTTGTTAAACACTTCGAGTGCAATTGAAATTTCTCAAAAATCTCCTAGCACCTAGAGAAATCGCGCATTCAAGTTTATTCTCAACTACATATACCCACATTGCCCAAGTATATAAGAAACGAAGACGAAAATATGTGTACACGTTTTATTTGAAGATATATTATTTATATTTATAAAAGAATAATTTGAGTTGTTTTTGAAGTTTTTTGTAAATACTATCTCGATTTGACTAGATCATATATCAGTACCTATAATTTTGCCTTAATTTATTAATTTATCATATGTAAATAAAGTCATGCATAAAAAGACAAGTAGTATATTTATGGTCGAACAGATACTTTTTTAGTGTTTTAGAAGAGTAATCGTCGATTTTGACCTACCACAACTAGTCATGTACTCGTAAGTTAATTCTGTTCTTTCTAGAAATGCCCGGATACGAATTAACGACGACAAGTCATTTTGCACGAACGTTATAATTAGGGAACTTCATTTAATTCATACAACAAACTACTAATAATTTCATCACTTTCCTCAAGTTTCTCAATCATTTCAAAGCTGACTAAAATTTATTTGCAATTCCAAATCTGACTATACATTCTAACATCTAAGGCTGTGGCGTAAGCATGTTGCATTTTGTGCATAGTAACTGATCCCTGCGAATGCGAAACGTATCTGAAACTTTCAACTGGTTTTCAAATTCTTTCTTTTTTCGATCGCAAAAAGCTCCCCAAATAACGAGACTAGTTTTTGCACCCGACGTACATGCTAAATACACTACATAAACTTCACTAATTTAATTTTAATTATTTACCTGACCATACCGCAAAAATATGTATCTACTTACAATCTATCATACAGAAAGGAAATCTTTTTAGAAAACAATAATCGAAACCGAAGCGATAAAAGAAGAATGATTTTGCCATTACATCTGTACGAATCAATGGCAAAATCATATTTTTTTTCCGTTTCGCGATATAAAATCATATTTTTTTTCCGTTCCGCGATACAAGCTGTTGAATGTAAGTAATATATGTATATTCTATATACATACCTCCGAGGTTTATCTTTGTGTTTATATATCGTTTGTGTTGCCTTATAAAGGGATAAACCTTTCGCAGATCTCATAAAGTTTCTGTAGTGGTGATTCAACTGTGGTAGTCTATACCCACTACTATTGTCTTCTTTTTTGTAATCAATTTTACACGTAGATATCGCTTCAATTGCTCCTTAATACGTCACACTATGAAATATTCGAATAAAGTTTATTGACGCTATTCTCAAAAGAACCTTAATTATAATGAAATTGTATAATTAGTTAGATATTGTTAGGTTGGTAAGCCTCTCACTTAGTTTAACATGCTCGGCTTTCTATTTATCAATAGCAAAAACATTAAAAAATCGTATATGAATCCACAAATTATGTGTTTGTGTTGTTAAGTTACAATATTATGTACAGTTATTATTAACACTACTTACAACAACGAAACTTGGAATGATATCATATTTACAGTTAACATTCTAATAATATTAATAATGAAAACGTATATTACCTTTGCGTCTACTTTTTTCATATTAAGTTCGTTGCTTAGCGTTGGTCAAATAAAACAAAAAATTTCACTATTCAAAATCTACGAATATTCCGGCTCTATAGCAATCAATTCAATATGTATGGTCTCTATATTCTAGCGTTCATATTCAAATGTATATTGACATATTTTACTGCTAGGAACTTTTAACAGGAGCAGAGTATAACATTCTATAGTTATCAATTATATTTCACATTTGCAAACGTACACGCACAATGTACTTTGACAAAGCGTTTGAGATTCTTTATACGTGCGCATGCAAAGACCCGCTTAACTGTTATGTGTCGTTTTGCATTGTCTATACTGCGAAAAATTACTGTCATACCTCATTGAAATAGTAGTTTAAGCATGCACTTTTAACTCTCAACGTTGCGAAGCCTGGAAACAATCATTTGCATAATAAATAATTCGATAAAAAAAAATACAAATTAATTATTTAGATTATTTCCAACTAAATGTGAAATATATTCCATACATTGTTTGTGTTTGTTTATTTATCCATGAATGATTTAAAAACGGTACTTGCAATAATTCATCACTGCATAAATCTAATTGTATATAAGTAATTATAAATTCTAATGAGATTCTATTAATAATTATTATTGACCAATTGTTAAACATACTTCCATGAAAGATTCGTACTCAATATTTTTTATTAGTCAATGGTAAAGGGGTACGCTGTTGGTGTTAGTTCTTAGGGCAATTTAATTTGTAAATGTGCTTAAGATTATATAAACCCACGTCTTACGAATGACGATCTACAGTGAAAGTCCTCATAGCTACGACGGTTAAATTTGATGTAATATTTTTATATTTGTAAATCAGCTTGATTCTTACAATAGAGTACTAGATTTAAAATATGTAGAATATCTTGTGTTAAATAACGATAGCATTTGATAATTACGCCACGCATAAAAGGAAAACGTATCTATTTATTACCGTGGAAAAAGCGTTCCTTATGCTAGAACTTGGTAACTCGGCTTGAAAACGTTTACACTGTCCATTTTTCTGTACATCGTTTGCAGTTTGATGAAGCCAGTTACATCAATGTATTGTATGATATCCGTGACAAATTCATTGGTTTTTTTAAATATTATAGTGAGACAAACAAGCAGCCGGATACTGTTCATGACTAGCGATGCCTAGAAATATCCGTATAATTGTTGTGCAGATGTCTTGTCCTACTTTCCTCGTACCGTCCAATGGGAACCTTAAGGAGTACAACTAATGAATGTTAGCAGCCGGTATCTGCCGTTTTGCCACATTATCGTTATGCCACCGACTCAAGCGTCTTTTAAATCAGAAAATGTTCATGATTCCGCCGCTCATACAAGGTGTGAACTGGCTATTAATTAATAATAAACATCATGTTTTACAATTGGAATCTAGATTCTGTATGCGAATATAATCTAGAAAAATGGTTAGTGTAATGTGCCTAGAAAAATTGGAGAATATCTTTTGACGTATTAGTATTATCGTACCACAAAAAGTGTCAAAGCTCAGCTCTAATCAATACTCATCTGTCCAAAAAAGTAAACAATAGTTTCAGTGTAAATTAGGCGGCCGCAGCACGGTGATACAGATGGAGCCGCGCAGAATCCGCAGCAAGTCGATCACTTCTGGTGTTTTCATGGATGTCACGTTTTCATCATTTACCTAAAATTATAAGAACATTTTATTAAAGAAGCGCCACTCGTTTCATTCTTAAAAAATTGTTGTGTAAGTATCTTGTACATCTATTTAGAAATTGTTTTCTGAATAGATGGTTCTGCGCACTTAACACCTGGTTTTGGATACTCAACACATGATGCTGTGACACGAATGACTTGTGTGCGCTTCTTTGAAAGTCGTGAATGAGATGTCGAAATGCATAGAAATTATTATTCTATAACGGACATCGTGAATGTGGTTTTGTGATAAACGCGCACACGCGTTATTTTGCGAGCACAGCACTGGCGCACCAAGCACGGCACTGGCGCACCAAGCTTGGATACAATTATAGCAATATTATGAAATAATGTTGGTTGGTGATTTCTGACGCTCATTAACAACAACAAAAACAACAACACTTCTTCACGCTCCCTAATGATTAAGCAGAGAGAAGAGAGATTCGTTAACATTATTTAGATGGATCGTCCTTATTCACTCGATCCCTCCAATGGGCCACCGGACCTCAGGAAACACAAACCACACGAAATGCACCATCACAGTCATCATCTGCGCCGGAATTATGTGAGCGATAGGTTAAATGAGCTTTTTTGTTACCTATGTTTTTTAAGAAGGTTCCACTTACCTGTAAATGTTACGCAACGTAACATTTACATTATTATTTACCTGTAGTATAACATCTCCCCGCCGCAGACGTCCATCGCGCGCGGCGACACTGTCGCTGTAGACGGCGGAGATGTAGCTCTGACCGGAGTCCGGATGGCTTTGCACGCTGAAGCCCAGCCGGCTGTTCCATCCGCGGTTCAGCTCAACTGTCACTATCTGTTACCAAATGCACACATATATTAAAATGCTAAAATAACCTAAAGTAGCAAAATAACTTAAAATAGCTTAAAGGATTTTTATGTAAAACGCGGGGCGCTGCTAGTAAACTATGCGCACTGCAAAATGGGCTAAAATCAGTAGTTATGGGGGTTACGCGACACAGGAGTCGAAAAACCATAAAAAACTTGCATGTCCGCAGCAGCCGTCTACGTTACGCTCCCCGGTTCTGAGTACTGTATAAAATAAAGATAATTTCTGTGAGGTGGTTATTGGTCAATTTCAATACCTTTAAGTTACGATTTTTGTACCTTTAAAACAAAACGGAATTACTTTTAAAGGAAACTACTTTTAAAGATCATCGAGAAAAACCACTACAAATTTAAACTTAAAGCGCATTTCATACTAAATGAGTGTATACGGCCGTAAATGTAAGTCGAATTTTATGTTTCGCGTTCCCACTGGTGCGGAACTCCCGGTACGTGAGTCGAACTCGACCATCAAAGGATTTTTTAAATCAGAGTCCGACGCGTATAATATAATCATATGAGTATCGTACGAATTCAGCTACCGAATTCCGAATGAGCGTCGATGCATCACACTCCACACCAGTATTACCATAATCAGACGGTATAATTAAATGCTACACGCAACCCTCGAGATGATTGATGGGACTTCATTGTTATTACTCCTGCACTAATTAATTGATCACTAATTACAATATAGATCCAGTACAAGACTAGCTTTTGCCCGCGACTCATACTAGAAATTTGTTCCAGTTCGAGGTAGCCTTCCTGCGTTGTAGCTATATTGGGCGGACACGACCGGGGAGGTCTCGCTCTAATGATACAGTCGCACAAGTTTAGTATCAATTAAAAACTCTAAACTATACGTACCAGTTAATACTCTCTTAATTTACTTTTATAAATATTACTCCGTTACTTATATCGAATGGAATATAAACAAGAGCACGTAAACCTGTTGGCCCTGAACATATTTTAACAGACTGCGCCAGAATAAGGGTTTTTAAAGAGTAGGTATGTATGTAGTTCGTCGTCTCGATCGTATACCGTTCGTTTGGATCCATCGATCGAGGGACCAATTGTTTTTTGACCCCCTATGGGATAAACAAAAGCATCGGGTGTCATGTTTTATATTTTAAAATTAGGTCCTTTCTGAGGTTGTGTCGGATTACTATCTCATCGCATTAGACAAACATAGAGAGAGTTTGTGCTTGTGCACACATTTGTACATAGATTGTTTTGCTAGTTGTATAGTCTTTACAGATGTCTATGGAGGTCGTCGTAGTAGAAATTGGACCAAATGCATTATTATTTGTACTATTTACTGACCGTAGGTTCCGCGCTGTGCGTTGCTTGTGCTGGCACGGGGTCAATGTTCTCCTTCTGGATCTCTATTTCCGATGGTACTGGTTTCTCTTCTGAAGGGATTTTCACTTTGCGCTCATTATCAGGCGACAAAGCGACAGCCTTCCATTTTTTCAATCCATTCCCTTTAAAAAATATCACTTTCTAAATCTATATATTGTCTATTTTTCCCATAGGTCCTTAGTAATGTAAAAAAATGTAGTATTAACTCGCATGATCTGATGAGAGACGGACGAGCGTGGATGTCTGTGAACATCGGTAGTCACCAAAATGTATCAAATACGATTTGGCACCCTTTGTGCAAACCTATAGCCGTCGAAACAACTCACGCCAATATACATCCACAAAACAAAATGATGTTAAGATATTGCTCATGATTTAAGGAAACTCTCCTTCTAAGTGCCAAATAATTCGAATCAAATCTTCTTTTTATGGTATATAAAAGGCTCTAATTTCTTGCCTGCCCCCCGTAAACGAGAAAGTCTTAACGATTATCGATGCTCATAGACATGATAGATATGTTTGCCCTCCTTTCCTACTCCCGTCTAAAGGGCTACTTTGTGATGGTTTGTGGTCGCCCAAGCAATGCTACTTGTATGTATTTAAGTAGACCCTCATGAATTGCATAATTATTAATTTACCGTCATCTTTGTGTCCATCTGACGAGCTCTCGTTGGTAGAACTATGCAACACTGCGCTCTGGTACGCCGGGCTCGAGTGCTTGAACCTGTCGTCGCTAGACAACTCGGCTGGCATGGACACTGGCTCGTCCGAGTCTATCGGAAACGCTGGCTCCTTTAGCTTCTGCAGTGATATGTCCTCCTGGTACACATTCGGTGCGTCCAACGTGTCGTTGTCCAAATTGTTTAACTCGAAACCGTGGGGATGCACTAAACCAAAATTTGATTAAAAATGTAAAACAAGATAAATTTTTAACTACATAACATCAATGAGGCCACCCAGTAATATACGACATACCTCAGTAAGTTAGATAAACTAATTTTAGGATAAAAGGTTACACTAGAAACAATTACTCTGTAAAGTGATATGTTAAAAAAAGAAATAAAAAGGCGAATATCTCGTTACATCAAGGCTACATATACATTATGTGTTCCATTCCCAAAAAGCTATATTGTGTTCTATAAGTGTATTCGCATCGCGTATTACTGCGAGAGTAGGTAGGTTATAACGGAAGCATGGAATGATAAAAAAAAATCCATCAGGCTGTATTTGCCGCTTTGGATGTGTTATGTAATTTAAAAAGACTTTGATACTGACTATTGGTTTTTGCTATGTATCCTAATTATATTAACTGATTTCGTAAGTTTGCGCGAATATTACATTTATTATATCACTATAAAGTGAAGTATAATCATGGTCCATTAAAGCGTCTCAATTTCCTAACATTTTGGTACAAGCACATGTGTAGGTAGTGTGTAAACATCAGCAAAAAACCATTAGTCAATATTACTAGGAAAACATTAGAAAGTTCTACGGTGGGTATTTGTGAGAAAGCCTCCGCCGAGATTCAAACGGCAACGTGCTGAGTGGGTTACGACAGCCGGGTGTGCCGACGTCTCACCTGTCAGGCTTAGCTTTTGCTTCCTACACATAGGCGGTGCCGTGGGGCTGCTGATCAGTATAGAACGCCGCTTCGTCTCTTGAACGGCTGCAGCTTTGCTATCAGCTATAGAGCCAAAAGCTTGAAACGACGACATTTCTATATTCGTTTCGATTTTCTCTAAATCTACATCATCTTCTTGTGTTTTGGTTAATTCTTTCGTGTCCGCGTGTTTGGTGCTCGCTGTATGTTTTATATCAACTTCTAGTGCGCTGTATGTATCTGTGCGAAAAACCTAATCGCTTAGGCATTGCGAGTTCGTATTGCATTGCAGTTCGTGTTTATGGATGTTAGGCTGTATACACATACATTACGTTACGACTAATATACCTGTGGCTCATTTCCTTATATCTAATAATACTACTCAAGTGAGGCGTATAGTGACAGTGGATATCATTCATTATATACAGCATACATTTACCGTCATATCAGTACCTACACTTGTTTCTATTCAATACCTGGGCATATTTTTGGAATATATTTCAAGAATTCATTATTACTTATGTACAGCCCACAGTCCACTACCAAATCTTCATTAACTCTACTACATTACTCGTAGTGCGTTCGAACGCATTAGAGAGCATTCTTGGATCATGCTTAAACAAAAAAGCAAGCGACAAAGGTCCCGTGCTTTTTTTTTTTGCTTAAAATATTAAAGTCATATAAATGGCTGGCGGTCCTGCAGGCGTTTTTTTACTTATGAAGTTCATCAAGAATTACTACAAGTAGTAAAATTATTTTTATAACAAGTTAATCGCATAACGATCACTTAAGGATGAACACAACGTGCACAATTTTAAAAATCATAAATTAAAAAAGAAACTTTGCTTTGGCCCCGTTGCAATTGCCACTTTTGTTAGGCGATTAATCCGGCACTGATAATCGGGGACGTTCTAATTTAATAATGAGTATGACTGGTATCGTACACTTACCATTCGGTTGTTCGTAGTGGTTGTTATCCTTGGTAAGTTTCCTGTACTTGCGCGGCGACAAACACGGCGAGCGGGGACTGTCTCCCGCATCAGGTGTCAACCGCCTGGCCGCTAAATCGCATAGCATTGATACTGCCTCCGCCCTGTAATAAAGAACCAAATCATGATTTGTTAAGTCTACACGATTATCGCTGATTACTACTACGCAATATAGCGGGGTTTTCGCTTAGCTGAATAGCATGTAACGTAATTGATATTCTGACGCTCGCGCTTGCTGGGGTACTACGTAGGTTGCGTCACGTGTCACGCGGCGGTCAGAGTACACTAAGTCATGTAGCACGTAATGTCATGGATATTTTGCTGATCGCACCTGCGAGAGTACTACATAGATTACGTTACATCCCGACCATGGTTCATGGTGGCGTGGCTCAGTAGCCTGGGGTGTACCTAATTGAACCGAGGGGTCAGCTCTTTGTATCCCTCTTATAAGAAAAGGGGACAAAAATAATAGGTGGATGGGGTACTTTTGCGTACGGGGTGAGGTTGGGAACTTCACCTCATTGACGTCTCAAAGTTTGCGGGGTTGTCCTGTGGTGCGAACAACCCCCATGGAACAGATTTTTTTGCACAAAGTATGAAATACTCAAAAAAAAAATAAAAAAACAAACCGCGAACCTCAAGGGCGGTTTTGTTCTATTCAGCGGTGCGTCTGAGTCTGTGGGTATTTCGTCTTTCGGCGACATCGGCGACAGGGGTGTGGCGGCGTGGTCCCGGTACAGCCGGAGTCGGACTTCGGAGTCGCAGGCGCGGAGGAACGCGACCGCCTCGGCGTGCGACATGTTCGACATAGGCGTGTCGTTTACCTGTAAGTGATGAAATATAATGACATAATAGTGTATGGTCTAGTGATCAGGGGTTCGCAAACATTTTCCTTGCGCTTCTATGCTTCTAATAACTCTTTACGGGTTTCACCATCGATTTTTAATTGTTACCTATATTCGATTTTTTTTATTATAATTGCTTATTTTATTATCGTCATTTAAAAAGTGATTTTAAACCAAAGTGAAATTTTAAACTTTGTTTCTTTTTTTTCAAGTCAATACATTTTAAATTCCTAGAACGTTACAATTCAAATGTTAACTCTTACAATGTTCTTTTCAAATTATAACTTTAATCATCCGAATAGAGAACAATCGCCGCTCGAATCGTTCTAATCGGATCCTGCAAACCGAAATTTGGTAATGTATTTGAATACTTATGTTCGCAACATACTAATCATGACTATAATTAAAACCTGTCAAACCGGCCCTGAACGTATCGCTGGATCTTGAAACGGCCCCTTTCATGTACTTACTGCTATTATCCTGTCCCCAGGTTGTATCCTGCCGTCGCTGAGCGCCGGCTCTCTAACTAAAGCACGCACGTAGTGTCCCAGAGCGCTGTGGTCCTCCTTGCGCAGTGTGAACCCGAGCGAGCCGTTCACCTTCGTCATCACCATGTCGAACTCCTGAAATTATACCATAACATATCAATAGGAAACTAGCTACACCCCGCGGTTTCACCCGCAGACTGGTACATAAGCTCAAACATTGACAAGTTTCAATAAAATTCCGATGCAATGATTGTGTAAATATCCTTATAAGTTATTTGTCAGTATAAGTGGACAAACGAGCAGTCGGAGAATTTGATGATGCCTACCCACATAAAATTCACACACACACACACAGTTACACAGACGTGCTTACCTCCTTTCCCCCATCCAATGGACCATCGAAAACTTACAAGCCGCACGAAAGCCGGCGTTATCATGTGAGATTGAGGTGCCTCCGCGGCCGTGTCGGTCCTACTTGACTACAATACAGTGTGGCACTTTATACTTTTGTTCAATCATATATATAGACAAGTCCGAGCGAACAGCCGAGTGTTACCACTGCACAAAACTGACAAAAATTTATTTAATTTAAATTAGATTTTTATCACACTGCATTCAGTAAAGTTATTATAATTTCACCTCCCCCTAAAAGAAACGGCACTTATTGCATAACAAAACCCTAAAAACGACAAGACTTTAATATAATGTCCCTAAAGAAAATAAATTTATTTTTACTGTGCCATTTCATTTTTCCATTTTCATTATTGTGTGGCATTTTTATTTTCCAATTGTCATTAAATTTTACAAACCACATGAACGCGATTGTAAAATGCGGTCGGCACTCTCGTGCGTAAATGGCATGCGAATTCAGTCAGCTTTTGCGATACTGTAATGAAAGAGCAATAATATTTGATTGGATTAATGCACTTCATTATAATTGCTCTTGATCTATTTTCTCTTTAATAAACGCAGGGTACCGACACAAACAACGAACAATGAGCGGACTAATTAAAGAAAAGCGGGGCATTCGCGCGAATTCCTCGCGTACCTCACAAGTGCCACTTGAGTATAGAAAACTGAATATAAATATATGAGTGTAGCCTTCCTCCGTAAATAGGCAATAAATTGATATAATTCATCAAATCAGACTAGTAGCTAAATAAACTATTAAGCTACATATAATATTTGTACCGAATTATAGATTTAACAGTCTAATTACATTACAATAAAACTAATTTTACGGATTCTATCTCGGTTTATTTAGTTCACGTTACGGGTGGACTAACAGTCCAGCCGTGACAATGGTTGCAGTAAAGCTTCTGAAACATCGGGCTAGTTAAATCATTAAAACCGCGACAAAATCCGTAAATGTAGTTTTATTTTAATGAGTAAATTTCGCGTAAACTTAAGACATCAATAGTCTAATTACATATACCATTTGACAGGAAGGAAGTGATACTGAAACCCCAAAGTCTGGCCAGAAACACTGTTACAATAAAAAAAAAAAAAAAAAAATTCATTTGAATTCGGAATGTGATACTTTTATCCGGTTGTTCATTAAGTTTTCTCAATTTGGCGCCAACACATTTTATAATATTAAAATGTAGTGGGGCGGTAATGCGAACAGAATCGTTATGATTGCATTACACAAAGTAGGTTATGGAGCCAAATGCAATTTTCAAAACCCTCCATATACTTGGTATTAGTCAAATGTTTGTATACCGTATATTATATACTATTAATAGGTACAAAGAGACTTCCTCTGTTTGTGACAGAGCTTTAAGGGAAATCAGTAATCAAAGGAGTAAGGGAAAGAATTCGAAGAGATTCTGCCCGAAAGCAAAAAATTTTACCCCGGGAAGTGATGATAGCACCCAGAAAAACTCGCGTATTTTAGGAGATGACTTAGGACTTGCAACCTTCAAGAAATGTACTAGTCATTTCTTAACTGATAAATTAAAGATGAATAGGGCGAAACAACTACTGAAGCGGTATACAAAGGGAGGTCACAAAAAAGTTTGTTTACGGATTTTTTTTTTACAATTGAGCAACATTTTATCGAACAATATGACCGTATTTAAGCTCGAAGTTCTAAGAAAGTTTCTTAATTAGTCGACAGATGCAACGTGGGCATTATCCGACTACAGTGGTGGTTTAGAGGGACAATGAAATTTTAGCTATGAAGGAGCCATATTTTTTTGAGAAAGGTGTCAAATCATCTGCACAAGTGAGAAGGTCCCTTAATAACACCATGATAAATAACCAAGCATGGTTCTTCCAGCAAGACTCGGCGCGCGAGCCCCACACACCCACCGTATCCCACCCAGGACCGGTGGCAGTGCTTAAAGCATTTCCCCGCAAAAAAAAGCAAGACTCGGCGCCGGGTCATAGGGGTCGGTCTACGCAGTCTTAGTTCTAAGTGAACGAAGCTCTAAACGGCATGATAATTTGGAGCCCCTAAAACAATCCATACGATTGGCAGTGAAGGATTTCCACTTGGAAAGAGTGCGTGCTTCTATTGATAATTAGCCCCAACGTTTAAAGGGCTGTATTGCAGCCAATAGTGACCACTTCGAACAAGCTTTTATTTTTTTAATTGTTTTATATTAGTAGTATTAAACTAACACACTGTAAACGTAACAAATGTTATTTGCAAATTAAAAATATTTTTTTTCTATGTTACAATGTTTGTGCCAAGACTAGGTATTTACAAGACCTATTATAGGTATTAACCTACTTATTATTTGGTACTGAGCTAGGGATAAGAATACCATGCATGGCAATAATGCGGATATCTATCAGTAGACTCAGATGGCCCTGACTGTTCGTTAGGGGCACTAAGCTATAAAAAATAAACTACACGTAATGCCTCGGGCGGGCCGAAAGCGACCCCCAGTCACAGGAGGATCGAAACATTAAATGGTTTAGCCTCTTCATGTTGGCCGCGCGAGGGCCCCATCACATAACTTTGCCACAGGCTCGAGACGGTATAGATACGGCACTGAATACGAATCATACTACAATAAGATTTATGGACTTAGTAACGATGTAATGAGTAGCATTCGCGTAAACTCAAGACATCAATACGAATTATATTTACAAGAATAATGGGATAATACTTACCAGACATCCATCATCCTGTGAAGCGTTAACAAAGAGCTTAATTATGAGGAAAGGGTTACTTTATACTCTTATATAAACACAGGCAGTCTATTACTATAGCTCCAAGGAAAACATTAATTTAAAATACAAAGCCGGCAATATAAAGGTGTATATACATTGAGATATAGGACTGACCACATTTTTTAATTGTTCCGGATAGAATTTGTTAGAGACGTAACTCCTGTGGATTCAAGGTAGACTTTTCAATTAAATGACATTGCATTTGTTTGTGCAAGAAATTCTACCCAAAAAAATGTAATTCGTCTATAAGTGTAGTTCTTACGACAGAATCATTTAGTAAGGATAATTACACATTTTCCCCCTATTAATACTTACACAGATTAATATGAACATTTCACAAAGATGATCCCAATTTCAATTGCACCTACTTTGAAATTAATTGTAAATAGAATAAGATGAAGAAAGTTTAGATGCGGTCATATGGTAACGGTAAATGCAATAAAGTTATTATGTCAAATCGTCGCGTCGGTCAAAAAGACAACTTCACTAATATTTATTTCTGAGCAGGTAAGCGCTCTACCCCACCATGGTTCAAGCCTTGTCGTGGCGGTGGGCTTAGTAGCCTGGGGTGAACCCAGGCGAAGCCAATTGAACCGAAGTGGGATCCTTGCACCCCTCTTATAAGAAGAGGGGGCTTCAAGATCAGGAGGAGAAATCGTTCTCGGTACCCCTCTTATAAGAAGAGGGGACCTAAGAGCGACAGAACGTGGCGCTACTGCGCACGGGGCAAGGGGCGAGGATGGGAACCTCGCCCCATTACACTGTCCCAAATTCGGTGGGGTTGTCCTGTAGTGCTGGACAACCCCATCTGTGGAGGTGGAGTTGATCCCTTAGGGGGCTGACTAGCCGTCGAGGTGCCCTGATGATTGTTGTTCCGGGGCACCTCACCAAGGGCGGCACTGATGGCACTCGCGGTGGTTTTTGTGGATATTCGGCACTATCATGTGCCGCGAGTCCCACACACCCACCCAGGGCCGGTGAAGGCGCGTAAATGCGTTTCCCCGCGTCACCAAAAAAAAAAAAAAAGGCAAGCGCTCTCGGTAATATATAACATATCTGACTAGATTAGGACTGGTGGCTGTTGGCTCATTATAGCAATTTATTATATGCCTGACTAACAGATCTAACAGATAAACAACACAATAATGTATTTTAACTGATAATCTGCCTATCGTACGGTCTGAAAATTATTGGTCCAAATGTTATGATAATATAAATTCCTTATATTTTTGGATATTTTAGAAATTCTTACCCAGCTCGGCGGATGTTAAACTCGGCGCTACATCAAACCAACGACACTCCAAAGATTGCAATGTGAATAAATGATATACAATCAACATGGAAGATTCATAAATACACACGTGCATAAAACCTGAGTGTTTTTTGTATTTCTTTTGTTTTGATGACTTGCGTATGAAAGCTAACATACTCTCAAACGTATGTATAAGTTTGTTAGTATTGAATTAATAGTACTATAATAATATTAAATAACAAATAATCTTTGGCCAGTCATGGTATAGTTGTTAGTTTCTAGATAGTTTTAAGCATCGGCCTATAACATATTAGTATTTTAAAGTAGACATATGAAATAAGAATTAATAATCATATTATTGATAAATACCAGAGCCTCAGTTGTCTAGTGGTTAGCGCTTCGGACTCCAACCGGGTAGTCCAGCTTTGATCCCGGCCATGTACCAATGAGTTTTTCTAACTTAAGCACATTTTCTGTATTCTCTTGCGGTGAAGGAAAACATCAGGAGGAAATCCGGATTCGTATATTCGAATTCGATCTAATCTGGAATTGGGCTTAGTTTCCATTCAGGGTTGAAAACACAATGTGTACGTAACGAAAGGCGTCATCGTAGATATCAAGAGACGTTTTATACTCGGCAATGGGGTAGGCCCTACTAACAATGTAAATTATACACCAGTCAATTTATATGAGTCGACAAATTTTGAGATATCTTATCCCAAAAATTATCATTATGAGATACTCTAGTAAAGCGAAACACAATATACTCATATACATAAATATAATTACAATACACTAAATACACCTACTGCATCTTAACATGCGAATACATTCCACAGCGTATCGATATGGGTCACACTATCAGGTTCTCTATTAATACTGACCGTGATTATAAATCGTATTTGTCGTAGTCGAAGTGACGTATCAAAATTTACTTAAGTATACAGAGAACCTGGTTATTGTAATAAACTGAATTTAGCCGGCGGACGCAAGATTCTCTGGGCTAATACCCCAAATCTAACTTTCTCGGTACACTTGTGTTTGAGTGCAGGTGTATAATGACTAGGCAACTTCGTAACTATGATTTATACCCATTTCATTTAAATTGTATGTCGAATAGAAATCTTTCATTATAAGTATCCTTATGATGCACTGTCGAAACCGTGTCGTTAAATATATTATATGAGATCAAACGAGCAGTTTTTGTTTCTGCGTTGTCCTCTTTTCCTCCTCCAATATGTACACCATGAATTTTCATCAAGAATCTACAATACATTCCATCAACTAAACGTGTCTATCACTGGGTGTCTTGAAGTGCCGGATAACTTCATTTTGACATCATGGCCAGAAGTAAAATCGATTTCGTTCAGCTTGCTGTCATGGCCTCAATTATGCAGAAACTTTAGATTTGTTTTGAGATTCCATGTGCCTCAAATATGTCTCTTAAATTATTGATTAAAATCTAACTATATATTTGTTTAACTTAGATCGTTCGTGTTTGTTTATTAAATCCCGAACGAACGGAGCGCTGCATAAAGTCCCATTGCAGCACAGAACGTATGCATTTGCAGATTAATGTTGAAGCATCCTTTTATACTCGTACTATATCTATAAAAATGTATTCATATGAATACTTGGGATGATACATTTAAATGTAAGTGGTCCGATGCGAAAGTTCTGCGTCAGTTTGTGATTGTTTTTGATAAATAAAAAATGTTGCAAAAACTAATTAGCAACAGCACAATACGAGAATCGTTGAAGGGTTGTGGCAGTCATTGAAAGAGTGGATGCTTGTTAGTTGATGATTATTTTCAAATACAATATACACGTGGGTGAGTTAGTCTGAATAGATATCTGTAAAGCATGGTTACAATATTCTTTTGTTATAGCGGTGATCAGATTAGATGCAAAAGAAGATTGTACATCTGTGTTCGCACTCAAAATTTTCTACAATCATACCATATCGGACAGAGTCGTCAATATTTGTGAATTAGTGGTATGCGTACCTATAGGGGTACGCACATTATGACTTGCGGCTAAGTCTGACCACAACGCAACCAGATGTTTAGTTATGTAAAGAATAAACAATCACATTCATCGCCACATTAGTAGTGCCATACTGGTCTCGTTCGCCATGATTGTTATTACCCTGTAACATGTTTTGATGGTATTTATTATTGTAAAATACAACTGGTGTTACTTTGATTTATCATTGGTATTATAGGGGCAACCTTGTGTGTGTCCTAGAGTGGCACGTAGAAAAGAACCGATTAGTAATCACTAGCCTAGCCTACATGGAAGTGTGTGACCTGTTGCTGATATATCCGGGGCATCTCAACGTAGGCGGCTGATGGCAAGTCGCAGTGGTTTTGGCCAGTCGTTGACCCTTTCAAGGGCGAGAATCTGGCACACTCCACCGGATTGAATCCTGGACTGGTAGAGGCTCATATATTGGGATACACCATCTGTGTAAATATACTACTAGCAGTCTCAAAAGGTTTCATTCGCGTATCGCGCCTACTCCGCTCCTTTACGCCATAGCGTGTGCGTGTCAGATATCGTAATGGCGAATATTGCGCTGTCTAAAGGACCGAAAGAATTTTGCAAATCAGACCGCAGTAGAGTAGCGCGTTCAAACAAATTAGTAAGAGGTAGATCTATAGGGTTACCATGTTGTATTGTAGCGGAAACGGGTTGGCACGACCGGGAAGGTACTTCTCGCCCACACGGTACCGCCATAAAGTGACATCTTTTGCACTTCGTACGATTTAAGAGAAAACGGTGGCCCATTGGAGGGGATGAGACAAGGAGGACAACGCATTAGTATAACAACTATGCGGATGTTTATGGTCGTCAATAGTCATCATAAGACTTCGACTGCTTGTTAGACCCAATATATCTAAAAGCACTTCAGCTTTATAATATTAGTATACTAGCGATTCGCCCCGGCTTTGCCCGTGACTAACAGGTATAGCAAATTGTACACTAGGCCTTCTTCGGGAATCGCTCTATCCATGAGTGAAATCCGCGTGAAAATCCGTTCAGTAAGTTTTGAGAAAATCAGGCACACACAGACAGACAACTTTTGAGAACTTTCTTTTATAACAAGTACAGATATCTACATATACACAAATATAGATTTAATATTCACCAAAAAAATCGGTCTTATAGCGAGCCGCTGAAATCAAAGTCTAAACAAGTAGAGGTGTACCTATTTATGTTCACGGCAAGAATTCGCCTCAAGCGTCTGCACTTGAATGCACAACCGGGCACCGGCGCCAGCCGCCAGGTGGCTCTACAGCTCATTTGTCTTTGTTTGGAGGTATTTCAGAATTAACTAAATTCTTGCTTACAACCAATTGAGCATATGGCTTATAATTAACATATTTTTTGAATGAAGACAGGAATGCATGAGGAGATAAATAAAGTCGATCACTTGACACTATTACGCAAGGAGCCTACATTTTATAGCGAACTAGATCTGAATTTTGAAATAACAAATATATTTCACTTTTATTGATCATGAAAGTGACGTAACAAACCCTTGTTATGTTAATGTGACGTTGTAAAGTAATATAAAATTTACTAGAAAATCAACTTACTACTACTACTAGAAGAAAAACTTTTTAAAGTTTTGTAGTGTAGTTTAATTTTATTAATATACCTGACAAATACATTATTGAAATTGAGAAAAATATACTTTCATTCGTTATTCCTCTCAAAGAGCGAAGTAAAAGATACTTTCTGTATAGTTGATCGAATGTATTTACATGATGATGCTAAGTTGAAGCCGGTTGTAAACGTAAAGTGAAAAATAAATTATTTGTGGAAAAAGTGTATAAATTTATTTATATTAAATAAAGTTGTAAAAATTTCACACAAATAAAGCTTATATGGGAACTATGTACACAATTTTGCCATATCGCTAGCGAAGCTTTGCGTTAGAGGAAATTTTAGAAACAGTACAACTTTTCACAAAGTTGAATAATCAATGATTAAGAGGAACAATGGCTGCAGTGGGCCGCCCCTCACAGTGTTGAATATCTTATGTTGTGACCACACCACATTTAATGCTGAACGAGGGAGTGAAATGTTCTTGCTGGAGGCAACACCGTGAATAGAAGCCCATTACCAAACCTACGAAATGATAGTATTGTATATGGATTGTATACTATAATAAATATATCTCAGTTAACATATACGAGCTCACCTTTCTTTATGTTAACTGTTTGATTATAAAGACAACAGACATTTCCATTGTGGCTAATCTATAAATCCCCATCGGTCTACAACATCAATATTTTTTTAGAATCACTAAACACAACATCTCGCAAGCTTCTCACCTTACAAAGGTACTCCGCATCGATGACGTCGATATAAATACTATTGATTGTTCTACTGATGTACGTTCTAATGATTATCTTGATTTCATTGCAAGTCACGCTATGCTTCCAGCTCATACACCAGATACACGTAGTGGTAATTCATGTTTGGACCATGTCATTTTGAAAACAAAGAAACCCTATGACAGTGTAACATATTTATCCTAAAATCATTTGGATCATACTACTTAATAAGGAAAACACATTTATAAATTATGAGTCCCTAGACTCGGATCTGAAGCTAAATGACTTTGGTCCAGTCTTAAAATTACAATATGTGAATCTGGCATTGAACACTTTTGCGGAATATATAATAAATTTCGTAAAGGCAAAATAGTAATAAAAATAATAGTTACAAAACATTCTTCAAATCGCAAGCGGCTCTAGAAGCCTTGGGTAATCTTACGATACATGAGAAAGAGAGACAATCTCCGTGAAATATTGCTTATAATTTAAAAAGTGTATAGGAATTACTGTAACCAGATACTTAAAAAGCTAAGTTAGATTTTGAGGGAGATTAAATATACACAGCAGGAAAAAAATATAACTTGATCTGGAACATTACAATGAAACTACTTTTACGGATTTTATCGCGGTTTATTAAATTATTTATGTACCCCGACGTTTCACGTGATCTGGAACGCAATAAGTAACATACTGAGAAACAAAAATAATGTCCAAAAGAAGTTCGTTCTACTGAAGGTCATTATATCAAGATGTTGAAAAGGTCAATATGTTTTTAGCAAACAAAGGCGCCTCTCTAGCTCATGAAATTGATCAGCGTACATCGTGTTTATTTCTTAGTACCAGCCCAAATACAAATTCGTTTGTAATTCTACTAAATCCCGACCATGAAGTTGAGTTACAGTTGACTTCTCTTCGGACAAACCGTGCCGACGGACACGATGGAAGCTCTTTCCTTATTCTCAAGAAGCTTAAATGCTTTTTGTACCCTCTCTCGTGCACATTTTTAATAAATCCTTCTCCACTGGAGCGTTCCCTAGCTCTTTCAAATTGGCACAAATTTCTCCGATTCATAAGAGTGGAGCTAGAGATATAGTCGATGCCTTTATCACTTTATCGATGATACTGGAACGTATGTTTTATAACAGAATAAAACTTTATTGAAAAATATAATATTCCCTCAACATCCCAATACGGTTTCAGGTCAGGTATCTCAACAGTTGACGCAGTTCGTGACTTAACAGATTGTATTGTAAACGGATTCGATAGAAAGTGCAAGGTTCTTGGTATTTTTGTGGCTCTCACTAAGACTTTCGATACAGTGTCTGTGCCTGTACTTATATCAAAGCTTGAAAGAATTGGCGAAACCTCTAACGTATATGGGCATATTTTTTTATTTCTCTGCATTCAGCAACGCCGCGAATGTTAAAGTTTGGAACAAAACCGTGTCAAAAAGGCGGATAATGATTCACTTTATTTCAGTAAGACTAGCTTTATTGAATATCATATAACGCAGAACTCTTTATGTCGCAAACTCACTCAGCCGTATTCAATGTGGCTACTCGTTGGCCCAACAGAATTAAACGACCCTGTTTTTGAAAATGGCAAGTCTCAATGAAATAAAGCGATTTAGACAATCCGACTGCGACATACGTGTTACCTCAATAGAAGTGGATGCCAACGAGTAGCTTC
Source organism: Eumaeus atala (assembly GCA_017140195.1). NCBI lineage: Eukaryota > Metazoa > Arthropoda > Insecta > Lepidoptera > Lycaenidae > Eumaeus > Eumaeus atala. The sequence goes on from JAFELO010000800.1 coordinate 333,975, forward strand.
AAACTGACAAACAGATGTAAATTATGAAGCTACTGAAATACTTATAACTAACATTCATTACATGCACACGCCGCACGTACATTTTTATTCACACCATCACATACAAATAATATTTTCAAATTTCTTATAAATAACACACATCTCCTCCCACATTCCATTCCTCACACATACAACATTCACAAACTCACACATACGCACATGCATGCCTTATTGTTTTTCTTTATTTTATTTTAGTAAGGATATGTAAAACTTTTTTTTTGTTTAGTCTTAATAACAAAAGTTACCGAATGTATTGTGCATTGTATGGATCAGGGAGCCTGGCGATCAGTAATACAGCTGTGAACCTCGTACAGACACCGGTATCTCGTCACAATTTTCATGTCATATATCATCTAATGTACTTAGATTGTTTAAATCGATGCAAAGAAATTAAGTAAAAAAAATAGTTATTACATGATACATTTTAAATTTACTTATTGATAAGTAAGTATGGACATTTTTTCCAATTACTTAAAACCAATTTCAATCACCAATTAACTGGACAAGTATTTTAACTACACTTGCATAGGGATTTAAAATACTACTATTTTACATTTACATCATACTAAATACCGAACTAGGACTACTATTACTAGTGGAAAAACTGAAGATCTAACAAATGCAAACTTACCCCATATTGTATATTGTACACTGGTAAAGGTCTGTCTAGGTCCGGGAGGCGCAAGTCACGGGCCCTCCTCTCGTGTTCGGGACTCGCCTCTCGCCGTCCTCTTCCCTCGGAAGATGAAGTTGTAGCACTGCTTGTTGTTTGTGACAATCTAGATGAAAAATAATTAAAAGTTTATGTTGTAAACTAAATTATTATACTTAATTGAAACAATACAAATAAATTACTTATGAATGATATATAAGTTTGGATTACAACAAAATACTTGTAAAATTATATTTAATTATAATTAACCAAACAAAGTCGTAGGTATCAGTGAGTCTAAGCAATTTGGGCCTTCTGTTCTAAGAATATCACTTAAATAAAAGAGCACAGAATAAATCAAAATTATTTTGACTTCTGACTGCCAGAAACTCAAAATTGATTCGTTACACGAAGAAGCGGGCAATAAATATAGCCGAGTAATCCAATTGAAAACGAATCGGACATGACGAGATGAAATATCGCTGAACTAAGATAAATAGAATAGAAACACGTAGCGGAGCCACTGCGATACGATTTTCAATTTCGCTAGCACTTCCCGAGTGAATCTAAAAATTGAATCGCCCTGATGTTGTCGCTTTACGATTTATTACAAGTTTTATTTTGACTCGGCGGGACAAATGTGCACTCGTACCTGCGAGTTTGTAAGAATTTTGATGACCCATTTGAAGTATGCTGAAGAAGTGCGTATTCAAAGCCTGGTTTAGCACATGTGCATTTTATGGACGTCGGCAGGAACCCAACTGAAGAACGCATAAAAAGATATATTGTTACAATAATTTTTACACACATTGTGGTACACCATTTAGTAGTCTGTTACTATAGGAAAGAAAGAAAGAAACCAGACGCTCAGGGACTTGACATCGTTACACTTGAAATACAAAAAGATTCGAATCGACTTTCCTAACACGTACGGTTAAGAATTCGCTTCCAGCTTCTGTTTTTTTTATAGGATAGGGGGGCAAACGAAAAATCGAAGCCTTTTTACGACTACCGACGCACATGAACATCCTATGTGGAT
>JAFELO010000800.1:335833-348039 GCA_017140195.1 Eumaeus atala
TGGATGTGGCAAAGCGCAAGCCTATTAATTATATTTAAAGAAATGGCTAGAATATGGGTTACAAAATAGGTGTGTCATATAGTAGGCATAATTTCCACAATTACAATTTACAGTCTACCTAAATCAATTGTATCCTATTTATTTTAATTGATTGTGAATAATAAATCTCCTTATTATTTCCAAGTAAGGAGAACTCTGTTCTGTGATAATTCCAGTTTAAAATTCTCCTTTATGTCAAGATTTGTCAAATTTATATACTACATATTTATACATTCAATAAATTGTTATTAGGATTTAGAATAGAAACAGATTCAAATTGTTACGCTCTTCTTGGTCTTGACATTTAGCACAAACGTCACGAAAGAAAAGTCCAAGATACAATACCCCATCATGTCGAAAAAAAATAAGAAAACCTGTTCACTTTGGAACGTACAAAAGTTTCGGTCTGTCACTGCCATTTTGAATATTCAATACGAATCCCGTGTGTAGTTACGCTGTCCAGTAGTTCCCACGAGATGGTAAATTTTACTGTACGTTTCGTGCAGTGAGCACATGAGCGGAACAATATTTGAACAGGTCACTAGGTCATACAAAATAATTAAACACTTTTAAAAAACATTGTACAACAAGTATAGCTATTTAATTTCATCGTTCGCAGTATAACGCTATTTTGTTTGCACTTTTTAAGAGAAGCAGCATTGGCTGTGATTTCTTTAATGTTGGCAATACTCAGGTACCTGACCCTAATTTTGAGGAACACAGTCAATGTTTGTGTCCTATTTTAATTATTTGGCAGGGAAGGTACCTCCTCTACATGAATATACTGGATTATAAGTTAGGGCTATGCAGTACCGTGGGTAGCCGGTGACCCATTCGGATGGGAGGGAGGGGGGAGGGGCAGTGAGCCTATATAACCATTACCCGTGCTCACTAGTCACGATGACTCCCAAGCATTACTGTTCGCTTATACTCTTATGCTATTACAACTGGACTACATCTCCGTGATGTAGTCCAGTTATTTTGTAAAATAATAAAATAATGGTTAAAATTACTTTTTTTTTACATCCTTAACTAATGCAAGTAAGAATTTTATTGATATATTGACGATAAAACTAAACAAGATATTTTATTCATGTAGTTAACATGTAAACAGAAATCTTATTAATTTACCAGATGTTTTTGTTTGATGTGTACGGAATAAATCGGTGTTCTTATGTTAGGAAGGTTTATACAAGTCCATCACTCGTACACAACGTCCAAAATATATTTTACAGTTCCCTGCGTAGGTATAAATCTATTGTTCAAGTCTCTAGAGGCTTGTGAATTGTGATTGAAAAGATTTCGAGGCCCTTCTCTATATGATATTACTAGCAGCGTTCCGCGCTTGCAGCCGCGAAACATAGTATAAACTTTTTATCACACCCCTATTTTCCCTAGGAGTAGAAAATTAGAATTTCTAAAAATCTTTCTAAGCCCACTTACATCATGATAGGAACCTGTGTGTAACATTTCAAGTTTCTAAGTACTGTAGTTTTGGCTGTGCGTCGTCTGACAGTCCGCCAGTCACTTAGTAACGGAAGAGTTTTATATAATGTACATAAAGATTTAGAAGGACACTAGCCCTTGCGCGTACCTGCGTCGACGTGGCTTCTAATTTGTTCCAACATACCCTTTCCATTAGGGGTGTTTTTAAAAAAACGATTTCAAAATTTAAAAATCTGATTAAAACTAAGTAAAAAATAGTTGAAATTATGAAATTTCATACAACCTGACCTACCTACGGCTCAGCTCAAGACCCGATTTTCCAAGAATATTAGTGCTCGCTGACCTTACGAATCTATGTACCATGATTCTAAATTGAGTTTATTTTAAGATTTTAGGCTGTGCATTGACTGTAAGCCAGTTTGAGCCCCCGCAGGGTGTAGATTTATCAGTCGGACATTCCTTCTGTATGCAGTACCCACAGTCGTAATGTGCACGAGTACAGAGTTCCTCATACTGAATATAGATCCAGGCAAATATATGTAGTTTGTTATGGCGCTTAGGGTCTAACTAAGTTGAAAAAGGAGTTTGAGCAAGCTGCAACATATAAGTTTCGAAAGAGCTTACAATTTTTCGCCATAAATATGTAAATCATATTTATGTCTTAACTTTACGCAAATATTAATTAACTTTACTCATTACAATAAAAATTCTTTTACGGATTTTATCGCGGTATATTTAATTATTTAACTAGCCCGACGTTTCTGAGGCTTTGGGGTGAACTGCGAGGGGTGATAGCCACACACGTGAATATGGCTGCTGTAGAGCTTCTGAAACCTCGGGCTATTAAAATAAACCGTGATAAAATCCGTTACAGTAGTTTTATTATATAAATCATTTCTAAATGTATAAGAAGTAAAGAAAATTTATACCAGGGCAAACGAGCATTCGGATCATGTGATGTTAACTATTTAGTACCAATGAAAATGAGGCTTCTCAAAGAACAAACCCATCAGGGAAATATAAAAAAAAAAGCAAGCGTGTTAAGCTTTCGGAGTGAACATCTACGAAATGGTCCCAGTGGTAAACATGTTTCAACTCTTTAATTTATTACATAACTAAGTTGAATGATAAATTGAATGAATAACATAGTTCAATGATAAACTTTTGAAAGCATTTTACAAGTTTGTATATATTATATACATAACTTATCAATTTATGACAAACATTAAATATTATAATTGCGTTTTTATTAAGACGTCACTCGCCCGGACACTCGCTGTCGGCATGCGTTTATTGTTATCGTGATTAACGTTATGTCCTACGATTTTATTTCCTTGTGTCGTTAACATGTAAGAATATAGTAGTGAGGAAAGATTTTAGTGACGTCGACTTTTTCAATAATAGCTCTCGGCAACCCGAAATGATGCAGGCGAATATTTCGGAGGCAATTTTCAAAACAAAAATTTCTGTCAAAATATATGAAAGAGGATGTGCGGAGAAGATAAAGGAGAGAGAAGATGAGGATAACGCGGAAGATGAATTTACTACTGTTAACAGAAACAAGCCTAAAAGGTTAATTCGAAGCGAACCTATTGATTTATAAAACAATCGGAGTGTAGATCAAAATAAAAGCCTGAAGATGGATGCCATTAAGTTAAAGAAATGGGATCGTTGAGGGTGCGGATATAGAACTGAGCAAGAAAGCTACTATAAATAATAAAAAGCCGAGGAAGAATTTGTGTCTGTTAGTCGAATTAAATGTTAACTTCGGAAGGCAACTTAATTGACAGTGAGTCTTTAAGATTTTGTTTCAGAGCTAACACTCTACCGTCATACATATACGCATATGAACGCATATGATTCAAACTTGAGCCTTAAGTGTTTCCGGTGACTCAGTGCTCTGGGTATTGAACATATTTTTAAGTTTTGTTTTACTAAAAAGAAAATATTTGGACATATTTTTAAGTTTTGTTTTACTAAAAAGAAAATATGCGCAAAATGTGAAAGGAAGCATGAAAATTTTGACGTAACAGAATTTAAGCGTTTTAAAAATTGCAAAGGTGCTCATTTCGTATTAGACAGAAAAAGGTCCCTTTTACGTCATACAAAAACACATTAGAATGATAATGAGCGAAGAACAGGCTACATATCGAAGAGCACTTCAATTTTTTACTGAGAAGCGGGAACAGTCTAATCACGCAGATAAAACAGTAAATAATAATTCTCCAGTGTCTAAAAGAACATGCAATTCTGTAGCCTACAGCGACGTAGTATCTAAAGCTACAATACATCAAGAGCGAAATATTAATAATACAGGCGAAGTAATATCTTCGAGTGAGGTACCGACTACACCTACACAGGTAGAAAGACCCAAATAGAAGACGAAAATATATGCAAAAAAAGAAGTGCAACAGTTTTCTCAAAACAAGTAGAAGAAGAAGGAAAAGGAAAAGATAACACACAGAAAGAAAACTATAATAAGCGGGAGGAACAATTACAGTATAGATTTGAATTTAAGAAACTTGAGAAAAAAAAAGATTTTTTTAAAAATTAAGAATATATTTATTTTGTATGAAAAAATGAAAATAATATTGGTTTAGTATTAAAAGTTATTTGGGAGAATATTAAATGTTGTCATGAGACCTCTTGTAAATCTAAACCTAAAGAATATCGGAGTCCAGAAATTTCTGGTGTAATTGCACAGCATAGATTGGCCTTGTCTCACTTCCGACGCAACCCTACCCCAGAAAACTTGAACAGGTTGGAGGAGAAAATCAGAGAATCCCATAAAATAATAAGTAAAGCTAAATCTCTGAGATGGCAGAAGTTTTGTGATTCCATTGATCATTCAATTTCAACCTTCGAAAGGTGGCGACGTCTGAGATGGATACAAGGTTTCAGAGAAAAAAAAAGGCGTTCTCGCCTTGAAAAACAAAAGGAATTACTTTTGTCTCTTACACCTGATTCCATTTTAAATTCTATGCCCAACTGCAACAACTCGAAAATTGCCTTAAAAAAGACTCTGCATCAGGCGAGGGCGGGATTTCCCACTCCATGATCTACAACCTACCATGAAGCTAACTTATTTTTAATCAATATATATAATCAAATTCTCAATTCTGGTATCGTTCCCAATAAATGGAGAAATATCAAAATTATTCCCATACCTAAATCTAGTAATAACAATCAATCATCTAAATTACGACCTATCTGTTTAATTTCCTGCCTATGCAAAACGTTTCGCTTAATGATACTCTAACGATTGGAGTGGTACTCGGAAAATGAATGTATTCTTTCTCCGTACACCCTCGGCTTTAGAAGGTCCCGCTCTCTTTGCCTTTTGTACTTCATAACAAGTTTGATCACGTATATTCAAATAGGATTTTCCAGAAATATTCCAACTTTCGCATGTTTTTTGGAGATGATAGTGAACACCTATAACAATGTCTTGATTGACGTACCTGTTAACGTTTCGGACAAACTAAAAGTGGGATATGCATGGAAAGATATGCACATATTTGTGGTCTTTTTAAAGTAAAAACAAACATATGCCGGGTTGGATAGCGAGCGTGAATCAGTGATAACCAGATAGAACAATAAGTGTTCAGCTCAGGGAGACCTCTATCACCCTTGATTTTCAATTTAATAACATATACTTCATGTCAATTGCCCTCGGACGTAGTTCTGCCTCAATATGCGGACGATTTCGTACTGTATAATAAAGACAAGGATGTTAACAAATGACCTATGCAAAACTCTCTGGATTCCACAGTCCCTAAGTTGAGTGAACGTTGTTTAGAATTATCCCCTATTAAGTCAAACTTTTGTGTTATAGGAGGAAGGGTAATACTACACATATTAAAAGTGTAAGGGTGTCATATTGCTTACTTAGAAGGTATTAAACAATTAGGAATCTGGTTAGATAGCAGTCTCAGTTGGGGTAAACACATTATATAATAGAAAAATGCTCTAAATCACTAAATGTCCTAAAAATGCTTAACGGGTGTTCATGGGGCGTGCATGCAACATACATGCGTAGGCTATACTTGTCTTTAATTAGGAGCCGAATGGACTATGGCTGTTTTATATATGATTCTAGTGCAAAAACACACTAAAACTAGACAAAATATAAAATCAGGTACTACGGATAGTGGTGTTTTTAGTTTAAAGTTCTCATATCCATGTAATGGAAAGCGTTATATTATATAGCGAAATAATTTTAGTTACTTAGTACATAAATATAGTTTAAAATTAATTCCTTGGGTAAATGATGAAACTGTTAATCTCATCACAGAGTTAAGTGCTTTGAGCAATGTAAGATACTAAAAGCAGACATTTAATTGTTAAAACTTACAACGATGTGGGAGGATATACAATCAATTCATTTCAAATTTTAAATATCTTTAACTTAAATATTTGAGTTACCTATGTTGAAATTAAAAACTATATTAATATTAAACTGTAGAGCGTTCAGTAGTAGTTAGAACCCAAATTTATTAGCAAGTAATGTAGTTGTGGAGTTAAATGAGAAATATAATGGTTTGCATCGATTTTTTACAGATGGGTCCAAAAGTAGCATTGGTCTTGGTGCGGGATTTTATGACCAAACTTTGCAGAATAGAGCCAAGTTTAAATTTGGTAGTGAAATTTCAATAATGTCTTTGGAACTCGTTGCAACACATCAGGCTGTATCACAGCACTTATCATAAGTTCAATTAGAGTAGTTATTTTTTGTGACAGTAAGTGCCTTGCAATATGTGGCATTTCAACATACCAATCACGACCAACAAGTGCCAGCAAGTATTGGTCTAAAAGGAAATGAGAATGCTGACCGTGTAGTAGCTAGACAGTCAGCCATAGATGGTTACAAAACTACTTATTTACCGGATCATTGAGAGCTAGTGTAGACATTTCGATATGTATGTTTTAATGACTGGAGTTCACACTTTGAAAGCACATCCAAAGGAAACAGCAAGTGGTATAAATCCATACAGGGTGAGCTTCCTCGCTTACCATCGCTTGAAAAGTATAGGGTAAGAAGGAACTATGTTAAATTAGCATGTAGACTTAGATCCGGACATTGTCCATAGGATAAGTTTGCATATCTAATGAAAAAAGCCGACCCCAACTGTGTGACATACAATAAACCTGAAGATGTGCAACATTTGGTAATGGAATGTATCAGGAATAAAGATGAACGGGAATCATTGCTGAGCGAATTTAAGTTAAATCTCTTTGATGTAGGGCTGATCCAAAGTGTACTGTCAAGTCCAACATCAGATGGTGCCAAAAAATATATAAATTGATTATAGCCGTTCAGCAGTAATTATAGTGCTTAGATCATAATTTGTTATGATGTTAAGATGAAGTTGTCACATGTCCATTAAATAAGGTACAATGGGGTTGTCATGTACTTGTTGGATAAAAGCCCCAAAGTAAAATAAAGATTAAATAATAATAATAATAATACGTGAATACTAAACAGGTGAAATGAAAACTAATTCAACTATTAAAAGGCCCTATTATCATGTGGTTGCTTTCATTTTTCACGAGAATGAGAATGTGAGAGTTTTTGAATGCCGGGGGAACATCACATATTATATGGCGTCTTATTTTTACACTGAAGGCCGTTTAAGGCATAAGGACCTACGAATTTTATACAAGGTTTCACTCAACAAAATAACTCACTCTTATATAAAAGGCTCTATAATAACATTCAAATCTTTTGTGAAATTCATAATTTAAAAAGTTGTTCAAAGTGCTTAAGACATTTTGTCGAAGATACCACGGTTTATGAATGCGTACTCTTTTCCCCCGTTCGTGATGCCACGTTTATTTTGTGTCATAATCATCAACATCACCAATCTCTATAGGTCGACTATTGAAAATCTATATTAACATTATATATAAAGAAATCGTGTCACAATGTTTGGTTTACCGTATATCCGAAACAACTGTACTGATTTTAATGAAATTTCATACTAATATTTAACTCTATCCAAGATAAAATATTCCATCTCTATTAATAATCCCGTTAATTTCATCGTCTCCGCAATGCGTGGCCCGGTCAGCTAATATTTTGTATATTGTTATGTACATACATACAATACATTCATACCCAACACGACTGATGATGTTGATGATAATGTAAAATCGAAGTTTGTCTTATGGTTACAATAGTGCCTAATAAATCTATTACTATACATATGTTAATGTAGTATTATATTACCCAAAGGTATTAAATGTCATGTCGGCCTATCATGTAAATTTTCATTACGTCAAATTGAGTCTTATGATCCCCCGGGAAACCGTCTTTTAGGATTATGCAAACGTCATTTAGATAATTAATATTATAAATTATTTATTCCAATTACCCACGTTGTGTTAATACAATGTAAAACTGGTTTCTTAAAAAACATTTTAATGCAGCTACATATAGAAGTGTTTACTACTTTATAAATGATATTTTAGGAAACAATCTTAAAATGATAACTGTAAAATTTATTGAGTAGCTTATTTAAGCGACGCGCCCGCCACTCGATCCAAGCTGGCGCGGTCCTTAGCTCTTCTAGGGCTTCCTGCTAGTACCTCTTACACTTGCCTACCACCGCTTGGCAGGTTTGGTGGGTGCGGCAGTCTGGTTTCGGCCGGCGTGATGCTCTCTAAGATGTCACTTGGTGACACACACGCAGTACGACCCGCGCTGACACACTACTTACAGGGGTTCCTATAAGCACTTCTTACACTTACCTCGCATGTAGGGGATGACAATTGAGTGGGTCCACGGGCAGGTTCGGTGGGTGCGGCGTCCTGGTGGGTGGGGTAGGAGGGTCTGGCGGCGTGATGCTCTCCAGCACGTCGTTAGGTGGCCGGCACACGCGTAGCTCGACCCGCGCTGACGCAGTCCTCAGTACTTCCAGGGCTTCCTGTCGGGGCAAATAGATCGATCTCAATTCAATTCTTGATAATGTCCACGAATGATACACACGTTATTGAACGACAACAATTTCGTATAATTAAAGGGTAACATGGGCTCAGCTGTCTTCGAGGCTATTGTCTGGAAGCTTATGTCTAACAATGGACGAATAAAGTCTGAACATGATGATAAAATTAGAATTTATTTCATGAATTTGCAGATTTTTGCACATATTTTAGACTAGCAATGTTACAGAAAAAAAGCTAGAAAACATTTCGAAAAATTTGAGGCCACATTTTTTTTATAGTACGGGGGGACAAACTAGAAATCTGAGCCTTTCAACGTCTACCGACGCCCATTGACAACGGCATCATTATGCCGATACCTTGCCCTTCTTTCCACCCTCTCCCCATGGGCCACCAGCTACTCACACACCGCACGAAACGCGACACCGTAGATCCAACTCCGTTGCATAGGAGGATGTAGTGTCATGCACTATGCGTGGCACTGCCTCCTCCTATGCTTCATGACATTACCTCTTACAAATACTTCTCACATGCGCTTCCAAAAGTTGCTTGTAGTTCCTCAAATTCAATGTTTTACGTTTATAAATTCGAACATACATAAAAGCCACGCAGAACAACCACACTTAAATTAATCGTTTTTCTGGTTGTAAAATATTTGATAAATGAAAATAGTTTACCACATCAATTAGCAGGAAAGGTAATTATGTATATTTCTATGAAATATTTTACCTTTCTTGACAATATGCTTAGAGTGTATATATGAATAACTAGCTTTATTGTATAGTCTAAGGCAATATGTCACTTGCGACGTAGCTTTTGTACTTGAGTTCGAAACTTATCAATTAGCTGAAGCTCGATGAAGAAGTCATTATGATGGTACAGCGTCTTCTAGTAGTAGTATTTCTTTCTGTTATTCACTGATGATCCACCCCGGATTCGCTTGTGAATATTATAGGTAAATTATACACTAAAAACTTTCTCGGTTCCCACTATTCATGGGTAAAAAACTCATGAAAATCCGTTCATTAGATTTTGAGAAAATCAATCACAAGCAGACAGGCCGCTTTTGGTGACTTTTGTCTGATAATACGTACGTATTATGCATACAGGGTGAGCTTCCTCCAGATGTTTCTCGAGTTTTTTAATGCTAGAAAAGACGCTTAGTGAATGTATTGATTTTCAGTGTCATTGGAGGCTAATGTTGTCCGCAGTGTTGAGGTATTTCGTATCTTAGTAGATTTATTTAAGCCACAACTACGACAAGACTTTAACATTAGTCAATAAAACTCATTCGTACATTATTTCGCAGTAAATAGTAACAATCGTTCAACTACTACTATATCTACCATTAACTATTAACAATCACTATAATTACCACCGTAAATCACTCGTTAAGATCCGCTAGATTATTATTTAGATTCATAAAAACAGCGCATGAAAAGTGGAGATAGTTTTTTACATAGTATAAGGGGACAAATGAGCAATCAGAGTCTGTCATAGACTACCGACGCTTATGAACATCGGCATAATTACTATGAAGATGCGTTGCCCTCCTTTTACCCTCCCCCCCAATGGGCCACCGACACTCACAAACCGCACGAAACGCGACACTGAACATGTCACTTTACGGCGAGAGGTGCCTCCCTGGTCGTGCCGGCCCAATTCCGTTGCATAGGAGGATGTAGTGTCATGCATTATGTATGGCACTACCACCTCCAATGCAGCATGGATTACCTCTTACAAAAAGTTTATGTGCGACGGGTATATATATTATCTGTACATTTTCATTATTAGGAGAATAAATAATTAATGGTAAATTCACATCGCGCATTAAACGTCCATCAATACCTTTGTGAATCAAGGCTTATTGATGGACGTTTAATACAAAAGCGAACATAGAGTAGCTCCTATTGTGGGATGTCTAATTCCAAGTGACAAAGGACCGTATCTATTTTTCAAGTGACATCAACAACGGCTCGGCCTCTATTCGGGAATTCCCTTTGTGAAGGGAAAACAGCCGATATTCAAAATAATTCTAACAACATTGAATGCCAATGTTGAATATATAGATGAACCTTCGTTTGCCATTTGAATTTTATCGCTATCATTACTATAATATTATCCATCTGGTGCTGAATAAAACTACTCTTAATGATCGCCAAATCGTCATAACAATGGTTGAATCAAATGAAGTTATCCAATTTTTTTATAGTATAGGGTGACAAACGGGCCATCGGAGTCCTTCTACGACTACCGATGCCCAGAACATCAGCATAATTACTATGCCGATGCGTTGCTATCCTTTTCACCTCCCCCAATGGGCCACCGGCTACTCACAACCTGCCCGAAACGCAACACCGTATACGTCACTTTAGGTCAGAATCAAGTGAGCGAGAGGTATCACCCCAGATGCGCCAGCCCAATTCCTTTGCAATGCAGCACATGGCACTTACTCATACTTATTCAATTATACGCAAACAGGCTGTTTCCCTCGAATGAAATAACATAATGTCTTTATCGAAATCGAGAACGACGCGCTCGGCGTAAGGAACTTTAATTTCATTTCATTTAGAATTGGTCGATTGGTTCTAAAATACTCCTAAGACCTGTGTTACACTGTTGCAATTTGAATGTTAGTACCGACAGAAAATCATTGATTGTTCAATACTTTCACTTTTGCCTTGATATAAATCAAACCTTTTCCTAGACTTTGCTTAGTTTTGGCCAAGTAGGAAGAAAATGAAATGTACAACAACAAAAACACACCTCATCAGTTCCCTACAATTAAATGTCTACGTATATAATTAAAAACTCTGTAATAAATTTCTCATTTCCATTAATAAATAACCGTGCTCTTGGAAAATATCAATTTGCTTTCTAAACGTCTCTGGGGGAAATCTGTCCGGATATTATATTAAACGTCGAGGTTTTGTAACCAATTTATATTTTTGCTAGACGAGCTTTTTAAGTGAAATACTAATTACGTTATTCATATTTATGTAACGCCTACAATCAAAAGTGTTAAGTTAGGGTACACCCTAGTAGATACTGAAATGTTAAAGAGAAATCTGGGGCAGATCATTTTTACAAAAGAAAGAAACATTCCTTTTTCTATTCACTATTACGCTGAGACATCTACGTCACGGTTTATTGAAAAAGAACATCCGTTACAATAAAAATAAAGAGCATTTTCTTGTATTAAATCGTGTCCCAGAAGTCGTATCCTCAATTCGCATCTTTTCATTTCCTGAGTTTTCAATCCTACAAAAAGCTGATTGAACATTTATTCGGATCTGATTTAAGCATAATAAACATATACTTTATCATCTTCTATAAAATACGGGGGCAAACGAGAAATCGGAGCTTTTTACGACGACCGACGCTCATGAACATCTACATAATTACTATGCCGATGCGTTCTTTTTCCCCCCCCCCCCCCTCCCCGTCGCAATGGGCCAACGACTACTCACAAAACACATGAAACGCGACACTGAAGATGTCACTTTACGGCGGTGTTATGTAAGCGAGAGTTAAACTGAAAACAGAACGCGTTTCGAGCATATATTGGTATTACCAACAAAAATATTTTGTTGGCATTGCACTTTAATCAAACAACAAATAACTTATCGTAGTAAGAGGAATGCTGTATTGCAGCGGAATTAGGCCGGCACAATCAGGGAGGTAACTCTAACTTAGCTGTCGCGTTCCGCGCGGTTTGCGAGTAGCTGGTGGCATATAGGAGGGGAGGAGAAAAGGAGGACGACGCATCTGCATTAAGT
>JAFELO010000800.1:353622-386593 GCA_017140195.1 Eumaeus atala
ATAATCGGAGTGGTCAGCACAAACATTCCGTACTTACTCCATACGTCCTAGTAAAGTGCCCTACTAGACTTCGTTGAATTCCGTTAATTACGGAAGAAATCCGGAAAAACGGAAGAATCCCGAAAGCACCAAAGACACTTTTCGCAATTACAGCCCGCATTTTTTTTTACTGTTGTTGGAAGTGTCCAGCGCAGCTTCACCGGTTACTATAAGACACATCGGGTGGCACTCTAGTTGAGATTTTGGCCGAAATGGGGAGGAACCGTTATACCGACGAATTATCGTGGGGTTTCGAGGAGTTGGTTGAGCTTTCATGACTGGGAGGAACCGTCCTCCCCTTCCACCACGGGTATTATTAATACCACTTGGTTAGCCAAACCCGTACGGCGGTTTGATTTGAGCTCGTTGGCCAATCGCGTCATGTACTGGAGTGCATCCTCCATATTGACATTACTACTATATCAACACAATTATATGTCACTTAGTTGTTTATACTTTTAAGAGTTTATATGAAACCCGTAAAGTAGCTACGAAAAGTTAATAAAAAACGCGAGAGCCTCAAACGATTATTTAAAGTTACATATCTACTTTATTGGTGATAATGATCGCTGTAAAATGAGCGAAACATGGGGAAAGTAAGGAACTAAAGTGTTTAACTAAGCGCGGTATACTTGTATTCTGTAATCTGTTTACAGGCTTTTTATTCCCTGTTAATTTAGAGACTTATGCCTAAAATGTCGTGTCATTCCCATCATACCCTAAATATGTCTTCCATAGTCATTATGGTGTTAGTACACAATAGTAATTATAGAACGTGTGAAAAATAATAAAATATGCGCCCACACATGATAGCACTGCGAGATAACACCTCCCGGTACATGCCTTTGAATGCTCGTTTCAAATCACCGGTGTGTATTAAGAACGCAACACAATGTTTAGTACAAGATACATTTCTATTCTATCAACGGTTAAGGTTCAAGTCATGAATTAAACATCAGCAGAGGGAATCCGCAAAAACAATTTTGGCAATGATCTCATTCAACCCAGACCGCTTTCTTGCTATTTTCTTGACACAAGGCAATTTTTAAGGGCAATTTGCGGAGTCTTATTGGCTTTTTGTACCCTTAGTATTGGATTTCATTGTGTCACAACTTATTGATACTGTTTTTTTTAAGCAAATTTATATTACAAGTTTGATAAATTTCATTTTATCCTCCCCTGATCATGGCCAAACTCTTATCGGACATTAATGAGGCCTTTTATTAAACTAAAAATCTATAGCCCGATGATAAGTCAATAAAAGCAGTGATCTGAAATGTGTCAATACGTTTGCCGTCTTAATTTTTTTATTCCATTTTGCAATTGCAAATGGCACCGATGGATCGTTTGACCCCCACAAACGAGCAACCGCAGCCATTTGTGGACTAGCGGTACATCCGATTAACATCCGACTATGGGAAGAAGGATGGAGGGGTACCTATCCCTCCATCCTGGCCCCTGGGCCCCGGCTGATTGCAAACCGCACGAAACCCGCTAGCATACTCATCACTTTTATTGCTGTATCATATGAGCGATAAGTACCCGGTCATACCGGCCCAATTCGACTGCAGTGCAACCTGGAGCTACCTCGAAATGAAAATGTAATCGATTTTGAAAATGAAATACAAAACACTTCAGATTCAGATAACAATAATAATAATTATTTTATGAAATAGAGGGTAAACGAGCAGGTGGGGAGTGACTATCGCCGGCCATAGATATTTCCAAGGCTAGACGTCTTACAGACGTGTTGCCGGCCTTTAAGGAATAGGTATGCCCTTGTTTTGAAGACCTCTAAGTCGTATCGGATCGGAAATACCGAGGGAGGCAGCTGGTTCCACAATACAGTTGTACGCGGTAAAAAGTGGCGCTTAAACCGCACTGTTTTGGATTTACGGACATCAATATGGTGGGGTGTGGAACTTTTGAGGTCTGTCGCGATGTCCGAAGATGGAATTCTGCTGTTGGTATTAACCGGAACAATTCCTCGGAACACTCCATATAGAAAATTAAAAGGACGCAGTGAACAGACACCCTTTTTGTAGAACCAAAAAATAGAGCTGTCAGGAAATAACTTGGTCGTGAACGATTCGAGTCGCTCTAAGATGTATACGGTCAAGTGAAATGAGCTGCTATTGCGGGGCGCCTGCCCACAGATGGGAGCAGTACTACATATGCGGTCGGACATGTGCATTGTTAAGTTGCAGCAGATGGGCTGGATTGAAGTACTGCTTCGCCCTACTGATCACACTTCTTTGAGGATAATTTAGCTTTCGTTTCCAAATGACCGTGGAACTGAACGTTGCTAGGTACGTCGACACCACGTATTCCGATAGTAGCTGAGGTGAATTATTTAGTATTTAAAATTCAAAAATGTTATATCACGATAAAAGCAGACTCTAAATAACAATAGAATCAGGAATATAACGTGACCTAATAGATACAAACTTCCATATAACATACAAAACTCTGGCTTTATTAAAATTTAACTTAACAATCACGCCACAATTAAGTAACATAATTACTAATTACATTATAATCAAATATACACAAGTTAAACATACTCACGTATAACTGAATCGTTAATCTAAATTTAAAATAAAACAATAAGCCGCAATTAAGAAAATTAAAATAGTTCACTTAACATTTTATTTCGCGCCCGAAAGCGCAGAGAAGTTCCGGATAAAGATCATTAGTGTGACGTCGGATTTTAATGAGGTGCTCTAGGAATAACTTGTTACATACTTCACTGTGGATAAATAACTTGTTACATACTTCACTGTGGATAAATAACTTATTACATACTTCACTGTGGATAAATAACTTATTACATACTTCACTGTGGATAAATAAATTATTACATACTTCACTGTGGATAAATAAAATGCATCTGCTGGTTTTAGTTTTTTTCCAACAGAGAAACAATCGAATTACTTCGCGTACGACGCGTACATAAACATTTTTTGTAAGAGGTAGATGGCACTACCTGGATTGCAGCGGAATTGGCCCGGCACGATCGAGGCGGTTTCTCTCGCTCACACGATACCGCCATAAAGTGATATCTTTCGTGTTGTACTCCGTGCGGTATGTGAGTAGCCGGTGGCGAGTTAAATTAGAGAGGAGGAGGAAATGTGGACAACGCATCGGCATAGTAATTATGCGGATGTTCATAGGCGGCGGTAGTCGTAAAAGGACTCCGACTTCTCGTTTGCCCTCATGTATTCCAAAAAAAAAGTTGCTAGAAGTTGTCTCCTTGTCCTAATTTCCATGGTGTTTTATATGCTAAACCGCAGCTGTTCAATATTGCCAGTGGGAGTTGTTGATTCGGCTGCAATGCAGCTACGACTTCAGAGCCTCATATACTTGTTGGAGTTTACTCCTTAAGAAACGTTTTAAGGCGCGACATGCGAAAAAAACAAGAAGGGACCCTTCATATTTTTTGTGTGAAGCAGTAGCTGACTGAGTGTAAAACACTAGCGTTACGCTTTACCGCACTTACAACGCCTACGTCTCTGGCGCACATTTAAATTTAAACACATGTTCGTTCTTAAGGAGTTACAAACTGCAGTCGCGTGTCGGGTCGGACACATAATGTTATTGTTTAAATAATCACAATAATTAGAGCGTAATTGCTTAAAATAATAGTACACAACAAAGCAAAGCTTATTATCTCCTCCTGTCTCTCAAGTTAGTATCTAATATATAGTAACAGTACCAGTATATAGTAAGGAAAGAATCAAATCAGCATCTTCATTAGATTCCTCGTTTCCCGCCTACAAATCTCGGAAATGTAATGTAGTAGTTTTTATCGATACTCTCAAAGACCATCCATAGGCAATTTTTTTCTTAAACGCAATGTATAATTTCTTAAATAAAAACGGCTCACAGGCCAGTCCGACTTTCGCTTCAAGTGAGTCCTTAAGAGAGTTCTATCCATAAAAAACAATCATTTTTTGTATTGGAGCCCCCCCCCATTTCTTTTATTCTGTTTTTTAATATGTGTTGTTATGCACAAATACACTATGTATAAAAATTTCAAATCTCTATCTAACATGAGATACAGCATGTGGACAGACGGACAGACGGCGAATAGCGGAATGATATCTTTGTTATTAAAAAGGTTGACGCCTGGTGGTGAAATAAAAAATATATACTGTAACTTTTTAAAATATCAAACTCATAAACACTAGCCAGTCATGAGAAAAGGAAAATATTATACATTTTAAGAAGTTTACGACGCAGGTGCGCCACAGACTTCTTAAAATGTGAATGATGGAGTTTATGGCGCAGGTCTACGAGAAAATAAGCCTATCTACAAACATTAAGTTTCAGCAAACAATTCACGATTCGCAAAGTTTACTGTACAAAATGTAATGAATTACAAAATTCAAACTATGTTTTGCACAAAAGGCTTACAAAATGGCATCCTATCACGAAAATGTTATAAACTCGCTGCGCTTCGCTTTCATCCGCCTAAGTTTGATTCTTTTATACGAACTTTAGACCCCTATTTCTCCACGTTAGGGACGAAATTTCAAACAACCCTGCTTAGCATTTCCCTTGTTTATATAAGTTTTCTATGTTCCTGATTCCGGGCCGCTCAAGCCAGGAGTTCCGGCTATGTTTCCATCTGTCGGACAGTTTTCTTGGTGGTATAGGCGCTTGTCATGTGGCACGGGTTAAACGTTGTCACTGGCACTGGGTGGGGTTCGGTGGTGTGGGTGGGGTTCATGGCATAAGTGTAATGTACACTAAAACCACCGCATATGCCATCAGTGCCGCTTTTAGAAAGGATGCTCCGCACCACAGAACAATACCACCTACAACTAGGTTAGGACGTGTCAATATGTTTTTACAAGAATCTATCATTCCTATGAAATTTCTTTAACTAAGTAAGGCGCAGCAATTGCATTGCTCAGAACAATGAAATGAGGCGCTATGCACAGAGCGGTAGAACAGAGCATTCGTAATCGCGTGTTTTGACTTAAACAAATCGCTGCCCTACTCTGATTGGTGTAACAGTTCTAGTGAAACTGTAAAATCCAGTAAATCTATTGGTTACGAACTGGTGCCCGCGACTTCGTTTGCGTACTTTTTTGAAGAAAAAAAAAGACAATTTCTTTCCCTTTTGAAGGTTTCCCTACATCAGATTTTCAGTTAACGAAACATATTGCATACAGATGTTGTCCAGGCTTATAAGCTATACAACAAAAAAAAGTTTCATTCAAATCCTGCCATTAGTTCCTTAGATTAGCGTGTACAAACAGATAAACATACCGATTTTTTTAATTCTAATTTTGTTCCCGAATTAATTTTGATTTATTATTTTTCCAGATTCCAGAAGAAATTCTCTTAGGTTGTTTGAAGTATTTTCAAGACTAAAAAACAAAAAATTCAAGTTAGTTTATTCTAAATAATCTGCTCTAAGCAGATACGAGATATTATATAGATTAAACTGCCATGGATAATTTATGGGAGAGTGAGCAGTCGGTCCCCATTCGACCATAAACCTAGCCTCGTCGCCCGGCGAGCCCTCATAGCAAACCGATGAAGCTGTATCGGGCACTAGAAAATGAAAAATAAGAACCTCTGAAATAGTTGAAGCCAAGTTTAAGAACATGAATAAAAATATATTACGCCAGAGGCGGCAGATGCGGTGTATTATTTTTTGTTGTTTCAGTTTCCCACAGCCTGTGCCGTGTCGACTATTCATGTCATGTTCTGGATCACCACTCACCATCCTTCCTGCTCCGCCGAGCGCAACTTTTACGTCCACGTTCCGTAAGTGTGCGTACACAAAAACCGCTAGCACTCGCAACTGAAGCGCTGTTTATTTTTTTCATTACATATATGGCTTTACAACATCTACTAATAACGTATAAGGAAACTTAAAAACTCACGTGACTTTTGTATATGAGTTTAACAGATTTTTGTTCATACGCAAATACTCTTCAATCATAGGAAACAACATTTTTTATGCCATACAAAGATATCTCAATAATGTTTATTTCCTGGTACACTTGGGAATTTAATTCTAAAACAAAACAGCTGCAACATATTCTCTGATTGAAAACAGGTAACGTAAGCACAGAATATAGATAAAACTATAAACTTAACAGTCCTCGGTTGGACAACATTGATAATATGTATGCGTACCTCCTAGCTATTCACATAAATGGTTAGTATTTATAATAGGTATACCTACTAGGTGGTTTTTTCTAAATAGAACAGGAGGCAAACGAGAAATCGGAGCCTTTTAACGACTACCGACGACCATGAACATCCACATAATTACTATGCCGACGCGTTGCCCTCCTTTCCCCTCACAATAGGCCACCGGCTACTCACAAACAGCACAAAACGCGTCATTGAAGATGTCACTTTACGGCGGTATTATGTGAGCGAGAGGCACGTCCCCGGTCATGCTGACCCAATTCCATAGCATAGGAAGATGTATTGTCATGCACTATGCATGGCACCCCCTCCTCCTATGGAGCATGGCACTACCTCTTCCTAAATTATAGTATTCTACTGAGTATCCCGTTTGTGGGCGTCGATAGTCAACTAAGCGGTGATCAAGAGTGACATTCGACACGTCATACTTTATACCCGTATGTACTAGTGACGCCCCTACCTACTCTATTTACGTTTGGAAGCTGGCATTATAGATGAAATATAGGTTGTGTCACCGGGAATAGAGCAGTATCATTAACGGAACATTCACTTTGAACTGGTTCCATTGATGTTGCGGAGTAACCCCCTTCGTGCTTTCGTGTGTTAATTTACGCTAGAAATGGTCACAGCGAATAAAACGTTTTTACGGGTAGCTTTAAATATAGAAAACTAACAGAGAAACTACAACTATGTCATTATTATCATCTCGTTACTGTACATAGCGGAATGAAAGAGATCTGTCTAATTAGTAAAATTAATAATAATGTCTGAATTTCGGCCACGGCCGCCACCTCTATAGAGACTAGCCAACTGCCCAGGACATATTGTAGTGCACAAGCGTGTGCGAAGGCACACGTGCACTCCCTGTTCCCTCATTCTCCTATTCCGATGGGGCGACACTCCCGACTGGACCGCAGTGAGTTTCGGTTTCGGTCGCAACTGAGACCTAGAACAAAAGTTCGGTTTCAGCTGAACAACCAGTTTCGGTCGGACGCTAGTTATTAGAAATTGAAAAATCCCAATAACACTTTGGATCGATCCGTGACTCGAAACCAGGACCTCCCGACTGTAAGTGGACATGCTTACCACTACCACTACGACACGACCACGAAGCAGACAGTAGACAGACTAGTAATAATATCATAAAGAGGAAACATTTGATTGGTTGTTTGTTTCCATTAAATAAATAGGTTCCATAACTACTCTAATCAGTAACTATTCTCATATGTTTCTTTTCAAATCGATCCGCAATTTGAAAAAGATATTAACAAACTAAAGTAAATATAAATGTATGTAATCTACTACTAGAGCCAGAGCTCATAAGCGTCACACCTTCCTAATTTAATAATAGCTGAATCTTTGTCAGATCATGCTGTCGACATATCGTATAACACATTGGAGTATCCCAAATATTCTAGAGTATTCTAGAATATTAGCTTTTACGAAATGATAAAGATTTGGCATACACAAACCCCTTTGGCCATACAGATGTGGCATAAATTAGAACATTTTTGGGAAAATATCATTTCCATTTGCAGGTAAATTAACATACCATAAGAAATAGAATGGAATTTATAAATATATGCAGGCGCCATTGTGAAAAAAATTCTTTTTCTCATACTGCGCTAGTATGAGAAAAAGAATTTTTTTCTTTGTTAGCGCTTTTGTGGTGTTGTAAAATGGCTGTTTTCACTGTTAATGTCACTGGCGCGCGTTAAAGTAAGTAAAATAATAACAGTGCCCTGCTCTGGGCCAATATTTTAAAACTATTTTTACCAGAATGTGTCAGGAGGGTAATGCTTTTCGTGAGTTTGTATGTATGTATGTATTATTTCGATGTTTCCTCCTACAGCCTGAAGCGTCAAGCCGGATTGTCACATGTGGTGTGTCGTTAGATTCGTCTTCATAACGCGTGTACTTAAGAAGTACAAAATACGAGATGGCTGATTTTGGGTGCAAATTCGTGAAGTTTAAATTTTTTTTTACCAAACACATCAAGTGTATGTTTTTATCTTACCAAAACATTTTAAAATGTAAGGTTTTAGACGACGATTTCAAATATATATATAATTTGTAGTTTCGATTTAACAGAAACTAAAAATATAAAATAAATAATTAATCAAAAGAACAAATTTAACAAAAATTACCGAGTTATAACTTATAACAAATGTACGGTGCACGCGCTAGACGCTGAGCGGTATGACGTTGCTCTGTACTACTGTTTTACACGATTTTACTCGTCATATTTTTTTCATAAATATATTTTACATTTGAAACATAACACCGGTAACAGAGGCGTTGAACTTGTGGAACCCGAAAAAGAACTCTCTTGAAGATTGATTACGCATAAAGACTTTTAATAATGTGGGCATGTGTAGATGGCAGCCGTATAAGTTGGAGATTACGTTTTATCACACTTGTACTTTCTAAATCCAATTAGGAAATTGATGCCCTGAAATCCGTGTTTAGTTGTTATATTTTTATAACAAACTTTTCTAACTTTTTTCTTTATTTCAAGAAAGAAATTGTCTTTCCTGTTTGAAAGTGACTCTACGACCGATAACATACATCTCAGTCATAAAATATAGGGCCTGTGAGTTATTCGTATTAGGTAGTAGATCATACTATACATACGCGCGTAAAATCTATCCCAGAAACATTATTCATTAAGAAATAATTGTGAAATAGTCAAAAGGTACAGTCTGACATTTTGAACTACGCTACATTTAATTTATCATCGATAAAGTTTTAAATTAATTAGCCGATTGGTGTCGGAGTTAATTACGGAATATCTAAATATACAAAATATTCTTAAGTATGTTTAAATTACATAAGATAATAGATTTGGTAATGATTTGTATCGTTATACGCACCACTCAACGCTGATGGCCATGATTGTCCTCAGGCACATTTCCTGCTGAACCACCCTCCGTAAACAATTGTCGTATCCGTAACTGGCTACTCGCATCAAACCTCCACAGAGTCACGCGAGTTGACGGTCCACGGAATTAAATGTTAGACGACGTTAAATATCCATACGTACAAAGCAATGTGTCTCATCTATACATACAAAGCACAATCCCGGATTCACTTACTGTTTGTTCATTATCTATCATTGCGTAGTGGAATATTCTGAACTTGCATTTTTAATAAAGTTGCGACACAGCTGATTAAAATTTTGAAACTATCGTACCATACTTCGCAAGTAGAACCAATACAATTAGAGAGGACAATATTTACAAATTCGAATCAATCAGCAAATTTCGAAAAGAGAATTAAGTCTTGGAAGTGGGAACTAAAAGTGGAACAGACGTCTTTGATCCCAAGTATTTGACTTTCCCGATTGGAAATTCGTATATTCAAATTTTGTTTCCAGTAGTAACTAGATGAATTGCCACGATTCTTGTTATTCAAATAACTTAATGATTTTCCTGATTAGCAGATATTCTGCGGAATAAACAGTTACAAACAAATTATACGAGTTTGTAGTTCTTTTCTATATTGGATCTGTCCGAGTGTAATTTTTGGTAGACATGGAACTTTATATGAATGTCTATCTAACATCTGTTCTTTGGACCAGAAACCGAGTGAATTCGGAAGTAGGTAGATATAGAAATCAATTGGCTGGTAAGCTTATCGTCGCTGGTGACAAACCGTGTTGTTCGGAATATATTTTCGCAACTAGGGCAGGGTCATAGGCAGAATCTATATTTCCGATAAAAGAAGGGACAATGGATAATGTGTCTTCAACATTCGTTTCATTGCTATGAAATAGAAAAGTGTGTCTTTTTAGGTTTCGATCCATCGCTAACTCAACATACACCAAGTATCGCCAGAGAAATTGGGAACATCTGAGGACCTTCCGAAACTATAGAAACGCTTGGTTTCGGCGAAGCGTTTCGTTCGCTGCGCCAATAAGTTCAGACCTGGACCAATTCGGTTAGTGTTTTTCGATTGTATGTCTTTTTACTTTGCACGCTTTGTGGTAGACGGTTTAATGGACGGTTGTATCTTGGCAGCTATATTATATTCAATTTATTCTTAAGTTAGTAAAAATTTCTTTTTTACTAACTTAAGAAAAAATTGAACTTTTCTATTGCGGCTATCTATTTTTTATTCTATTTCTATTCGATTGCGGCTTTAAAAATAACACACCCGAATGTCCTCACTGGGTGGTACTTAACCAAGTGGATCTCTTATGGTCAGTAACGGGTTACTGGTTAATATTTTCGACCTTAACATTTTTTTAAAGATTATGTTCTACATTTTACATACACTCAAACATTTAAATTTGAATTTATAAGACGCCGAACATGTCAAAATACATATGGCTAACGCCATAAGTATTTTTCTGTAACAAAGACTTTTGTTGTAACGAACATCTTCTTTTTAATGGAAGTATTTTTATTGCATAGAAGAGAAAGTTGCAGCTAGGGCATATCATGATGGATAGTGAATATCGCCCGCGCAAAAAACATACCCGCATTACGAGGAGATTCGCAGTGCCGTTTCAGTTCATTATGGAATGCCTAACCCTTTTAAGGTACCATTTCACTCTGAAGTCCTACGTGACGATACAGCGCAGCGTCGCCGATGTCAATAGAAATATCTGGATAATTCACTTGCAATGCACCAATAGCAATACCAAGTTGTTATAATTTGCATTGAGCAGTAAATCTCGTATCGTATTAAACTCATTTCGATCGTAATGGCCATTGTTATTGTAATTGTAAATGTGTGTGGTTAAAAATAGCTACCCAGTATAAAAGCGTATGACGTCCCGTATAAAAGGACTTGACCTATGGAAAATTCAGGAATATAAAGTGACGTGTTAAATGCTAAGCTATTACTATTTGCGCAAACAAATCACTACAGGACCTACAAATCCCGATTTTTATTTAAATATGTTTATAAAACAAATGTATCGGTTTGTCTATTTGTCACTATGGACTCTGAAACGAAAGATAATGCTACTTTGTTCTGATACGTTGAAATATGGAAAAAACATCACGTTGTTTTTCACTGTAGTTGTTCATCACTGTAAAAGATCAGAGCTTTTTGCCTGGTAGGTAATAAAACAATAAAACGGAAATATTGCATATGTACATTGTAAACTTTACGGAATTCAGTGCCACTATTTTCGGAAAATATGGGCACCGCATGGACCGATGGAAAATCTCACGCTAAGAATGAATCTGGGCGCGGCAGCTATACGGGCGCGAAGCGGCCGCCCGGTCTAGGTAGAAAGAGTTTCAAAGCTCAAATTTGAGATACATAATTTTTTACATATACAATCTATGATTTTGTACAATGTCTTTAAAAGCTTAAGCACTCAGTATAAAAATAGCTTTATAAATAAAAAATGAATTGGTACCTTCGGGATAGATGTTACGCAAAGGAAACCGGAAGACACAGCTTACTAGGTGACATACTTGTCTAAATGTGTAGGGAAGCCGTTATGTGTTTTTAACTCTAAAAAAATTGGAGTCCTAATTACTGCAGTGTGTATTTTGAGCAGGAGACTCGCAAGTCGTCTGTTTTTCACCATAGTAGTACATACTCCATACAAAAGTTTATTTATATCCGCACAGTGAGATAAAGAGATATTCAGATGATTTCAGAGTTGTTAAAAAAATGGTTACACATGTAGGCGGAATAGTCCACTGCGGTGCACCACCAAGCTACACACGTGCGACTTGATGACGTCACAGCAACCTCAAGTGTATTATATACCTTCACCAGACTAGAACCTAAGACTATTATTAAGGTACGTTCCACCCCAAATAAATACGTGCAACCTGCTCTTATGTTAACATTTGTACATATTATATAAAATATAAAACAAAGTCCCTAAATTTGTCTAAATATGTGATCGATTTTCTCAAGATCTACTAAACAGATTTTTTGTGATTTTCACCTGTGTTAGAGAGATTCCCGAGGAACATTTCAATGTATAAGTCGATAAGGTAACAATTTATTCATGGGTGAAGTCGAGGCGGATCGCTAGTTTCTTATATATCGCTCCAGAGAGATGCATGCGTAAGAAGTGACACTTGTCCGTGCACCGCCGTGGACAACTCTGCCCACACGCGAACTGCAAAATGTGTTAATTCATTTAGGAGGCATGTTAGAGCCTAGCAAATTAGCTATGGATGAGTTACTTTATAGTTTTATAAAAAAAAATTGAGGGTTTTGTACGAGTGGCGCAATTAGGTATACCTGAGTCTCTGGAAAATTCATCGGATGAGACCCGTTCTCACCTCACACGGAGAAGCTAAGTCAATGAATGTAGGGAACTTTCTTCATGACCGGTTCTGATCCTTTTACAGTCGAGCCCGTGGAATTTTGCCACTGAAATTAGCAGGCCGACAAGATTCCAGGCTGACAGAATTCCACGGACGTATTATGTTACCGTTTTGTCCCATCCTTTGGCTACGAATCCTAGAAACATAATGTCATGTGTTTAACGTTGGCTTGAAAATCATAGCTTTGCCGTTACATTGTTTAGTTTGAGAGGTTCGAAAGCCGCAAAGCGTGTTCTGTATTCAAGTCGGTAGGGTTGTGAGAGAGCCATAAACATGTATTTGGAGCTGTGCTGATCGACCTACCTGAATATTTTCTACATCAATCAAAAACCAAACGTATAAAATATTCAAATCTGAATCAATGATTAATATTTTCATACACTCACACGCATCTTATCACATACTGTCGGAGAGCCTGTATCAGGAGAAGCGCTATACAATGCATATTAAATGATCGAAATGTTACAGAAATAACTTACAGTAGTCACCTCGTGGACATTTTCACACTTTCAAATCATTTTGTAACAAATATTACTTACTGGCAACAGATAATGTAATTCAATAAGCTTCAGATGATAATTAAATATAACGTATATGCAGTCTCTTTTTTGACTGTTTAAGTCATTGTAATCCTGAACTGCCTTCGCTTTGATTGGGGAGGGAAGCTGGAAACACTTCCTACTTTTACTATTTTTCTTCCGATTAAATTCGTTGTCCCCAAGGCAGTTTTAGCATTCCCTCGGGCTCCCTGCGATCAAAGGGTCACAAGTGGTGCCTGCTGTGGATCCCGGAGACACAGGAATAGCAGCGGTGGGAAAGTATCTATTATATTAGTCTCATAACTTTATCACGTTTACGTGTGACATGTTTCATTGCTGGCCGGCAATTCAATTAGACCGGCACGACTAGGGAGCTATCTTTTGCTCGATATCATCGCAAAGTGACAGCTCAGCTGTGACGTTTCGGTACAGTTTGTGTATCTGGTGGCATATTGGGGAACTAAGATAACAAGTCTGCATAACAATTGTGCCTATGGGCGTCGCTATTCATCAAAAGACTCGGACAGCTCATGTCCCCAAACAAGTCAGATATATATAAAGAACATAGAAAATCAAAATTAATATTGTATTCCACCTTAATCCTCCGGCGAAACCCAAAGTATTTTAAATTTCTATTACTGCTAATATTGTGGTTAAGCCGCCTCCGGTTTGGGAGGATCAAATGGGTTTTTATCTCATTTGCGCGTTCAATTTGTATGCACAGCCTAAAGCTCCCCTGGCTCTGGCTCGACCCGTGTCATCGTGGCCAACTTGCCTTTAAATCCACTGAAGTACAAATAAAAGTACAGTCAACATCAAAAGTTTATCCAAATTTTTAATGACACCTTCTCAATATAATTCACAAAAATACATTTGAATTGGACCATAGCGAACAAAGTATATATTAAGTTCATAGTGTTTTGTGGGTAGGCTTGCTAATAAATTTGGTTATGCCATGCTGTATATGTTTTAAAACCTTTGACGTACTCGATATGTTTCGTGACTTTTCATGCTGACCGTACCCACTATGTTGTTTATTAGTCACAAACCCGTAACAAAGTCCCAATCTTTGAATACGAAACAGTCCAGGGTAATCTCTAAATAAAGTTTACGTAAACTTCCTTAGACACAGCTGGATCTCAATAGTTTCGGTCGCCATCTGTCTCAAGGTTTGTAATACAAAAACGACTAAATACCTTATTGTCGTTTCATTTTAAAAATAAATTAACACTAACAAAGACAAAATGAAACGGGTTATACTCAACTGGTGCGGGTTAAGTACTTTGGTCCGTGGAAAGAGAGAAGGACCTCCTTCCACCTTCTCATATTAGATGGAATAGAATTAGATTCAGATCTTTTTGGGCCACCAAAAACCAATAGGTTTAGTACTTACACCTGTACTTGAGCCTGGCATGGGTTTCATCAAATAAAACAGGCTTGACCCATCTCTGCCATTCCAGTATGGCGAGTATCGAGAGTGGCATAAACCCATTGACATGACAGCAGGGAGCCCGAGGGAAAAAAGATAAAGCTGTCTTGGGACCCGCAACGAATATCATTCAGATGATCGATAATCAGAAGAAAATAGGAGGTGTAGGAGGTAATTCCAATATCGCTATAAGTTGTTTTATCAGTGGAATTTAGGAACTTTCGTAGGATTAGTGCCTGAATCTCCGTACTCTTCATTATCAACTACTTTATTCAACGTATAGACCCTATCTCAGTTATACGTTAAATAACTAAGACACTACCTCGACGATTTTGTGTTTAAATTTATCCAAATTTCACTTGTCATTGGATCCAGGAGAGATTTATGTACAGTTTTGTTTAGTTTTATCAATTCAAGTTTTGTTTTCGGATTCTGCGGATATTTATAGCGGCGGTGGTTGCCTATCGCTTTTGAAGTGTAAAGGGTAAACGAAAATGCGACGCCCTTTGACGACTATCGCCGCCCATATATAACCGCATTATGATCATGCAGATACCTTCCCTTCCTTTCCACCGTCCCTCCAATGGGGCCTATCATCCACTCGTTTGCTTCTTATCTTATAAAAAGTTATCTATATAACTTTATTCCGATTTCAACTTCTAGTTTTTTTCACCGGTGTTCACCATATGGCATCTCGTCCCCCCAACACCTTCATTGGTATGAAAAGAGAAAAAGCAAGTACAAGAGGCCTATATTCAACAGAGAAAGTATATTGTAATTACGAAGAACAATATTATACCTTCTTCTGCTAACATTTAAAGTTATCATCTAAATTACAATAAGGTACATGAACATTAAGTATTCCAAAAGTCATCTAACACAATATTCAACGTAAATATTTTAAACGACGTAATTTGTTTCCCTCGGAAAATATCAAATGTGGGCTTAGCGCGAGGCACCTGTTCCACATAATATCCAAAGTTTACGCGCCGGTAATGGAATACTTAGAGTTATGACTAAATTAAATAATCCTGTGACTTCACTACCCTATGTGGCGCGCGCCATACATATCATTTAATGTATAACTGGATGTCTTGTTATCAAAAGTAACATGAATTGTGTGATAACACACCACATTACAATAACCATGATCACATGGTTATTGTAAAGCATCTGAAACGTCGGGCGACTTAAACAGTTAACTATACCGCGATAAAATCCGCAAAAGTAGTTCTACTCCATAGAGTAGCCGAGTACCAGGAATTATTTATTTTTATAGTTTACTCCTGAACGAAACCCGGTGTTTTTATATTCGCGTAAAACTATGCAGAACATTATTATTTAACATTACAGTGCATAATTCTCTAGTAATATCGCAGGAGATAGGATTTAGATATGTCATCTGTATCTATACTAATATTATAAGTAAAGTAGGAAACATTTGATTGTTTTTTTTTTATTTGTTTGCACTGAACAAGCTCCAAAACTACTAGACCAATTTGGAATATTCTTTCACCATTAGAATCTTACATTATGGGTGATGAATTTAGGCTATTTAAAAATTTCTAAAACTTTTTAATTATTATGAAAACTTCGATTATGTAACCAAAATGTGAAAAAAAATTTAAAGTAAATCCTTATTTAGCTACAGAAATGATTGACAACTAGTTGTCCCGACGGATGTTGTTCTGTAATAAATTTAATTTGTTGTCATTGAAACGTGTAATGTTTACGAGGCCGAAAGAAAAATTCATAATTTTTATATTTTTGTAAATTATTGAATTTTTGCCATATTTCGCGAAATATCCGTGAGAAGCCGGGTCGAACTGCAAGTGTGAGATAAAGTAGTTTTAAATGGACATCCCACAGAAGAGCTAATCTTTTTATCTAACAAAGTTTTATTTTGTACAAACTAATCAGATATTTGTATGTTGTTCTGACCGTAACACATTATGCCAGTTAGATGCAGCACTGGGACACGGCTAGCAAATTATTATAATGATTGAAAAACGCGTTGATGAAGCTTGAACAGTTTTAATTAATATATTTGTAAACATCTAATGCTTTCGATTTCGTACGTACAAAACTGTCGCAGTATTTATATATGAAGTTTCAGGCGGCGTATTAGGAATAATTTGTTTATTTATTTCACAACGACGTCGTATCACCACAAAGCTTGACGAATTCCAGCCGCCGAAGCGGGCTGGGTTTCGCAGAGGTTTTAGCACCATGGACCACATTTTCATCACAAGGCAAGTTGTACATGACACATGAGTACAATCAGCCGATGTGCCTTGCCTTTGTGGACTATGAAAAAGCGTTTGACTCTGTCGAAACCTGGGCTGTTCTGGAAGCTTCGCAGCGATGTCAGGTCGGTTAGCGATACGGCGAAGTACTGAGAGCATTTTATGACGCTGCTTTTATGTCCATTCTGATCCAATTGCATCGACTTGTGCGACAGGGGGATGTCATTTCCCCGAAACTGTTCAGTAATGCTTTGGAGGACGTCTTTAAGACTTTAAACTGCGCAAAATGCTTCATAAATTTTAAGGGCGATTACCTCTCACATCTTCGTCTCGCCGACGCTATTGTTGTGTTGTTCAAATCGCTGGAGAGCTTGCAGGAAATGTTGCACAGCCTACATGAATCCCCACGACGTATGAGCTACTTAGGATGAACTTGGACAAGACAAAGGTCATGTTCAACGAACACGTTCTCCCTAGGTGGTGGTCTCCGATGGTGCTATTCTCGAAGTCCTAAGCGAATGCGTCTATCTCGGGCAACTATTGCAATTTGGTAGATATCACTCCGAGATGGGAGCCGATTCAGTAGGGTTGGTCAGCATTCCGGAAGCTTCGTCACATTCTCACGTCGCCTATACCGCACAGCTTGAAGTCAAAAATCTTCGACGAATGCGTTCTCGCTGTGATGACCTACGTGGCCGAAATATGGCCCTTAATTTAGGACTGGTCCGCAAGTTTGCGGTAGCTCAACGGCTATTGAACGTGCTATTTTGGTTGTTTCTCTGTCCGGCAGAATTCATAAAGGAATCATAAGGCAGAGAACTAAGATGTCCGATATCATGCGACAAATATATTCGCTGAAGTGGCAATGGGCTGGCCACACACTCCGAAGAACAGATGGCAGATTTAAAAAAAAATATGTGTTGGTCGACCGTTCGTTCACGAGGTGGGAAGACGATCTCCGTGCAGTAGCCGGTCCGGGATGGATGCGAGTAGCAGGAGATCGGTCGTCTTGGCGTTCATTGAAAGAGGGCGGATATATTGAATATATATGAAATTATAAGGACGATTGCTCAAACAAGGACACTGGAACGTAACATCTATAAATATATATTGTTTGGCGGTGGTTTGATATACAAGGTCAATCTTCTATGCTCTGACTTCCAGCGGGAGCTACAGAAAATATTGACATGTTGCCGTCCTATATCGGACCACCTCCCTGGTGGGCCAAACGTAGCTTCAGACATTTCTTAAGCTTCTTCCCGAGATGTGTGGATAGTATGGCGAATGGTCTGTATTCTTCTTCTTCTATCTTTGAATAGGTGTCCCCTTCAGAACCGGCACTATTGTCATTCTCCATCTTTCCGGAAATTTAGATTTCTTCAGACATGGATTGATTATGTGGTGGAGTCAGCTTGTTAGCCCCTTATTGCAGTCTTTAAAGATGTAGTGCTGTATATCATCTGGACCCGCTGACTTTTTCGGCTTAAATTTTTAAGACCACTACGGAGACCTCGTAACTGAATAGTACCCAAGTGCGCTTGTGTAGCTGCATACTCGCCTCCCGCTTTGACTACCGTCACCCCTACATCTAATTTTGCTCTTTCCGAACTGTAAACTGAATTGAAATAATTGGCAAACTCTTTAGCGCTCTGTCCATCATTGAGTATAACACTGTCTTTTGATATCTTTTTGTGGGTTCGGCTGCCTCTCTTATTTCTTGCATATTCCCAAAAAGACTTTGGGTCCTTTTTAAGCCCGATTTTGAACATTACACTTGTATTGTTCCGCCATAAGTGAAATATTATTTTTAACTTTAGTCCTACACTTTGAGAACTCTTTATAATCAATTTCAAAATTACTTGCTTTATATAGCCTATGTGTGTGTCGAGATTTTAATTTGATATCTTTAGTTATTGTCGCCCTATACCACTCGGCGTATACATCCTGCGATTTTCGCCCTACTTCGCTACTTTCGCTTTCGGTACACAATAATCAATTATAGCATTAATTCTATCAATCATAAAAGTAGTCTAAGTTAATCTCTAAGTAAAATGTTTTATGTGTGCTTAAAAACATTAACTAAAACGTACATAAAACCTACATCAGTTTTCATTACAATTTTTAGATTTAGATTGGTATTTTAATGTACAACACTATGCATAACGTATTAAGTGTAACTCCAAGAATAAACAGGTCAGTAACGAATTCGCAATAAGCAACGTACTTGCTATGGGAAAGCCCAATGACTAAGAGCCTTTCATATTAAAATGACTGTGGACTTTTGAAGGTTTTACTCAGCTTTAAGGAATGAGGTACCTGGACATTATGTTGAAGTAGCGGCAAGAAAATATAATCATCTTTATCAGTTGCGGTTGTACTGTATATTTTTGCTGTAAAAAGCTTGCAATGAGTGCGATATTAAGTGTGCTCGATAGTAAGTGGGTGATTCACGACCATAGAGATAATATAGGTAAAGAAGGTAAGTTCGGATGAATTTAAAACGGCGAGCGTCCGTCTTGGTCAGTAGATAAGGAATATGTGTGACCCGTTTACGTCAGTATGGGACCATCTCGCTCACATGAGACATGTGATGCTCTCTGTGACAGCTTCGTTGTCGCGTTTCGTGCGGTCTCTGATGTCTCGTTTATCGCCCTATTACTATAAAAAAATCTTTATCTATCTAATTACGCATGCGCATTGTGCAGAGCGAAATAAATGATAAAAGAAAGAATAAACCACACATGCTTTATCTTTCGACTTAGACGGCCACGTTTATGCTGGCTTCCCTTCTTTGCATGCGACGCCCTAGCAGCGTATGGGAATGGTCCAGGATTCTATGGAAAAATGTCCTTTTAAAAACCTTTAAAAATTCAAAAGACACCTCGAATCAAGTTTTATGATCCTATAGACGTCATAAGTTTACGCAAACGTTACTCATTACAATAAAACTATTTTTACGGATTCTATTACGATTTATTTAATTATTTAACTAGCCTGACGTTTCAGAGGCTTTACAGCAACCATGGTCACGGATGGACTGGTGGTTTTATATGACCCTTTCCAGTTTTTCAAGTGTGTTCTGTTAAAGAAAAGAAGAAGCAAATAATCTCCTAGTAGGCCATAAAAATAACAATGGTTACCTATAATCTGATTAGTTTCGCTATTTTTATCTATTTCTAGGGGCCGCCAAAACTGAGGTGCCCCAGCTTCGGATTCCACCCGCATAAGTTCTTAAATGCATATCATCGCGAAAACAAAAAAAATGGCGAAGGGCATAAATCCTCTAGGCATGTTATTATAATGTGTTACACCAACCTATTGCATAATAGACCACCAACGGTTGATAGAGATGTCTGAGTCGTGAAACCAAGCGACGGTTTATACTAGAACATCGAACAATATGTAGTGAATTTATAGAATGTCCTTACCTTCCGTGATGAAAGGGTAAACTGCTCGAAGCTCCTCTTCATATTGCTCTAGCGATATAGGGGGTACTATGGGTGGAATGTAGTCTTCTTCTGGAGATCGTTCTGACCCATATCCCTGGTCAAAACCAGGGTCTTGTAGCTTCCACACCGGTTCCGCGTTCGAACCTGTAAAAACAGATAACTATCAGTCAATATGTACGAGTAATCCTTTAATACCTACATAGTCTTTAAAATATAAACAATTTTTGTATGTTTGTTATCTAAGCGTTCTGAAAGTGTAAATTTAATTGCGATGAAATTCTGAAAGTATCTCTGAAAACGCCTTATAAGGCGCCTATCCCAAAGGACATAAATATCTAATCATTACATATTTGATTTAAAAAAAATCTTCATTTCTATACTAATATGACAACCCTAAATGAAGGCAATTTTCTTACATCGGCAAAAGAAAAATAGTAACTCAACCATCCATTTTATCCAGCGATAAAATGGATCAAGTTTGAGATACGCTTTCTATTTGCAAAATATCTAGAAGTGCCAGACGAGGTAAGGTACAAAAAGAAAATTATGTCGGAATATACGAAAAGAAAACCTCTTTACACACACATTACTTTGTTATTATTTTGCTCCTTTTCCTCCGCCTACAGGCAACACGAATTGAAATAGCAAATTTTGTTTTCTTATATATTCCGACTCGAGAACATATTATATACCTACATATTATATAACAGTATCGTAGTCTAGTGGTACGCATGTTCGGCCACAGACGAGAGGTCACGGGTTTGAATCCCGGGTCAGACCATACAAAAAGTGCTACTAGGATATTTCAAATTCTAATAATTATCCGGAGTTTAGAAGTTGGCGGTGTTACACCCCCGTGACTCGGAGATTACGTAAAGCCGTAGGACCTGCGCCTAATTCCTCGCCGGTCGTGTCGGATTACCGTCCCATCGGAATAGGAGAATTAAGAAATAGAGAGTGCGCTTGTGTCTGTTCAAACACTTGTGCACAATAGTATGTCCCGCACAGATGGCTCATATCAATAGAGATGCCGCTGCAGACTAAATTCGGCTACAGCGACCATCGCTACGGCACAAGTGTACTCTGTATTCCTTCATTCTCCCACTCCGGTGCGACGGCAGTCCGTCACGACCGGAGAAAAATCAGACGCAGAACCGACAGCTTAACGTGGCGGCGTTAAACGTGGGTGTAACAGCGCCAACTTACAAACTCCGAACTGCTATTAAGTATAGAAAAATCTTAATAACATTTTTTGTTTAGTCCGACCCCGGACCTGTGGTCTGAGGCTGAACATCTAGACCACGAAGCAGTAAAGCTATATAAGCTATATACACAATGTGGCAAATATGAGCGGAGTGTGCGGGTAAAGACGGTGGAATCGCGTGGCGCTGCTACTTGTTAAAATATATACCTAATGTTTAGTACAGTGTGTGTACCCACGGAAAACATTATTTTATAGTCTAGGAGGCCAAACCAACTCTCTTATACTATAAAAAAACATTTCGTAGAAGCCTTTTGTCGATAACCTACGCCCATAGACATCTGCATAATTGTATTGCTGATGCGTTGGCTTCCTTTCCTCCTACCCTCTAATGGGCCCCGACTACTCACAAACCGCAGGAAACGCGAAAGTATAGCTTATTTACGGCGGTGCCATATAAGCGAGAGGATTCATATTCAGTTATGTAGCATGGTACTACCTCCCGCTATAACACTAAGAACCGAAGTTTATCTTTAGAACCGTTAACGGTAAATAAAATAAGTGTTGGATCTCTTTAATAAAAGATGGATTCAAGCGGATTACTTCTATTTTCTCGTATAAAAGATAGCTTCCAATAAATTTAAGGTAGTCCCAGCATTACTTCGGGTTTAACTAGTATTTTAGCTCCTTTAGCTTTATATTATAGAATAATAATAATAGTTCTCCTGCCCTGATCCCACCTCATGTGGGTTTACCGAATGAGTTGTTTCAGGAGTAGTTTTTCTTATACATGGATATTTTTTTAAAGAGGTGGGTGAGCTACCTCATGTGGGAACGTTATCACACGTTTCCTGGTGGGTAAAAATGTTAGCGTTCTTCACTTGTCATACACATATTTTATAAGCCAAATTTTACAGTCTTCTTTTCACGCCATTTTCGTAAAAAGGGGTCCCAAAGTTTTTGCTTCACGTATTAATATAAAGTCGATATAATGCAATTCCATAAATAAAATTGACATTTAATAAGTATGACATATAATAAAATTGACATTTACAACATATTGGCCACAATACACAACTCAATTATTACATCGGACATAATGTTCGTTTAGTTCGTTGTCGAGCGAAAGGCAGACCTAAGGTAGGTATTCTAGGTATAAAAACATGTTTTGAGCAAAGTGAATTTCTTTCAGTATTTCTAGTGAAATGTTATGTGCCTAAGCGGTAAGACAGCATAACTAAAACCGGCCAAGTGCGAGTCACACTCACACACCGAGAGTTCCGTACTGACGGTAGGGACGCCCATTACAATTTCTATAAGTTGACCAATTTATAATCGCGGATGAATCCATACATTTTGTATGAACCAATCCTTTTTGTAGTACCTCTAGGGGGCAAACGAGAATTCGGAATTTTGTATGAATCCAACTGGACATAAGTTTGGGATGGTTTTTTCAAGTGATATACATAATTAATTTATCTGTTTTTGGATTTGTTGTTATAACGTCAACTAGAACACATGTTCTGTGAAAGTTTGTCTACTTATTCCAATCATCGTTCATAAGATACAACCTGCAGACAGGCAGCCAGACGGACAGCGGTGTCTAATTATTAGAGTCCCGTTTATGCCCTTAGGGCGCGGAACAATAAAAAACGTTATGAACTGTGTATAATTTGTCCTGAATACTTGTTGTCTGTCACTCACGTTATTAAGACTAATCAAACAACAGCTCCTGTGAACATTTTTTAAGTCGCTCAGGCGGTAGCAGCAGAAGTATACACCTACATACACACACACATTACTCGATAAACATTACCCTCCTTCTGACTCAGTCGGTCATGACTATGTAATAACATACATGTAAGCCAGTTATATAGCAATAGTACTTTCTATTATGTACAGTCAATATTCGTAGTTATAATAACTTATTGTTGGTACATATTTACGTCTTAAATAAATCAATCTTTTTACATGGTCATGTTTTTGTATTAACTCTAAGCCCGTGCAGTGAGGTAAATAGACTTGTTAAATAGTAAAAACACAGAGTCTTGCAGTGCATGAAAAAACAGCTTTAATAAAAATGTTTGAAAATATATTAACTTTACGAAATGGATACTTGATTCAGATAAAATCACTTACCAAACGCCCGTTCTTTAATAAAAGAAACGAATTGTTCGTTTCTAAAAGAACTTTAAGAATTTCATATTATAAATTTGTACGTTTTTCTAGTAGAAATATGGAAACTTGAAGTTTTAGAACTACAAAATTAATATTAATATGAGAAACTGGTATCCAAGATGACTCTAGCTGGAGCCTGAACTGAAATAGGGATAGTTAGTCCAACCGCTGACAAATGCAGTTGGCAGTGGGCTTCATGATTTGTAGCTAGACCCGACAACATATTACTACTATATGTTAAGTGATAAATGTCTTATATGTTATGGCACACTTGATATTAAAGGACTTAGACATCTGTTAATCAATAATAATCAATTCATAGGTTAATAACAAAATTAGATGAATACATACCGAAGCAATCTTTTTGGTAAGTTTCAGTCGCTCAAAAAGTCTAAATGACAAATTATTCTCAAAGTAACTAGGCATTTACAGTTGTTTTATAGCACAGGGGGGGGGGGGGCACGCACACGAGAAATCGGTGCCTTTCAACGACTACCGACGCCCATGAACATAAGCATAATTATGTCGATGCGTTGTCCTTCTTTTCACCTCCCCCGCAATGGGCAACAGTTTTAATATTCAATTACCAATGGCTGATGATAAAAATTGTATGTATAAAAACAATCAAATTACTGTTTTCAAACATCCAAATTTTAATACATTGATTGCAAACTCACATATACTCATGATAACATTCATTCTAAAATTAATGTCGAGTGAATCGAATTGTTTTAACAGTTTGGTGGTAAAATTGTTTGCCTTCAATTAAGCCAAATATAGGAAATGAGTTAGTGAAAATAAAATGCAAATAAGAATTAACTTATTTGATTATTGATGAGGGCAATAACTGCTAACGACGTTAGTTTTAATAGTAAAATTAACGTCGCTAACACTTTAGTGGAACCAGAATATAGAATTTGAAGACTATTTTTCACTTCTGTTTTTGTATTGAAACTCTGAGTCTGTTTTCAATAATAATTGTGTTAGTAACAGTTTCCTTTTAGGTAAAGAAACTGCAGTAGCGAATTAAACACACATATCTCTAAAACAGTGTAAGGGTTGAAAAGGGTACAAACAGACACGTTATAAGTGTTATAGGAATAGTTCCTTAACAGATGCTGTGTGCATATACACCTATGATAATGTTATAATTATCAAGGTGTTTTTGAGTACTAGACTAGTAAACCACTACTAGATAAAAAAGACTAAGACGAACTAACACTAAACGAAGATCGCTTAGGGTCACGGAACCGCATGCCTAATTAAAATGTTGTATGCGAATAAAAGCACTGGAAATGGTTCTCTTGCCTTGTCAATAAAACATAAATCATGAAATATTGAACGAGACCTTTTGTAGTAGGCATTGATTATTAGAATGAAAATAGAATGCCTCAGAGACATTCTTGTTATGATTACTCTTAATACCCATTAAAAATGTCAATTTTCATTCAGAATGTATATATATATATATTAGTCTGAATGCTATACACGGATAAGGATACACGAAATATAGTTTCGCGTGTTTGGAATTACGTAGTTAGGCGGCTTTCTAGAATATACCGTTGGTAGCATTGATTTATGGAACGCCAAGTATGCTTTGGATACGTTTTGTTACATGAGAGGATTTATGAATCTATGCAAATTCAACGTCGGCGTACAATTTCCCGCTTTCCAGGTCGGAACGGAAGTCTTTGTGCCTATAGACAACACATATCCGAGGCAACGCAATTTATCTAACAAAGCCTTAAGGAATAGATAAAACAAGACTGTAATTTATTGGTCACTTGTAAGATAGTATGTTTTTTTTTATCGTACTATAGTACTCATTTTCCTCGATATATCGAGGAAAATGAGCTGTCCCACCTTTTTGACGAATACTATTTTACAACCGCATAACTGAAATGTGATGCCCTTTTCCCCTCCAAAGGGCAGTCGGAAACGACAGCATAGATGTCCCTTTGCAGCAGTATCATGTGAGCGAGAGGTACCTCACTAGTCGTGCCGACTCCATTTCGCTATTATTATAATGTATTACTAATATTTAAAAGTAATGACATCAACAAGAAGGATTTTAAGTTTAGAATTTGTTAAGTCCCAATGTGTTGTGGAAAGATCTCTGTGCTGTTTTTAGCAGATATGATTCACAATGAAGCCAAGAGCCAAAGTTGTCGACATAACGCAGTGTGATGGAAACTAATGGATCTGTAAGCAATTTTGGCTACGTAAAGATATTGGTCTTAACATTGTTCTTATTGCTGGCTAACGAACTTAGCTTGAATTAAGTTTGTTGTTTTAAAAAAGCAGCCCAATAGTGTTACAATGTTGATTAACCAATGGGAAGCTATATCTCTAGTGCAATGGTCCTTACATCTCTCTTCTCTATTAGTAAATAAAATGGCCCCAATGGAATAAAAATTCAAAATGTCGACGGTGACTACGTCATTTAATCTGGGATTAAAATAGTGTGTGAACTGGCGTTTTTCTATTCAGTTCGCTTTGATAGCAAGAAACAAATATTTTATCGAAGCTACAAAATCATTTTCATAAGATCAAGAGTTTATATTTATAAGGTTGAGAAATCATTTAAGAATGAGGCCATTGGACATAACATGCAATCCTTAAGCTATAATAATCTTTACTTATTGAAATTGTATCAATTTAGACTAATTTATATAATAATTATGATAACTAAAATAACAATTTTAATTATTTATTCCTTGACATAGTTTTTATGTCTATACTAGCGAGCTACACGGCTCCGCCCGTGATTATAAATTAAAATATACTCTTAAATCTTCATTGGGAATAGGTATGTCCATGAAAAAACAAGGGAACAGCATTAAAATAATTTTAGTAGATTATATAAGAAAATCTATCACATACTGACAGAACGCTTCTGGTGTTCTGGTCTGGTTGATTAAATATATATATATATATATATATATATAATTTTTAACTGGCATCGAAAGATTATTTTATTGGAGTTAATATCGATCTGCTGATATGACGTAAATTGTATCGTCCACTCCATAGATTTTAATTGTCAAACTCCAGTTATTTTGAAGCTCACTTAGATCACCTTGGCACGCAATGCCAATGCCGCGTTACCTCAAGTATTCATCATTTCATAAATATCAACCCTTAACGCAAAGAGGGCCGAACTCCTGCTACTCGCATCCATCCCGGACCAGCTAATTCACGGATACCGTCTTCCCACCTGATAAACGGTCGACCAAAACTTAGTTTTCATAAACGCGACCACACAAGATTCAGGATCTTAGTGACCCATCTGCCATCTGATCTTTGGAGTGTGTGGCCAGCCCATTGTCACTTCAGTGAGCTTATTCTTCGCGTGATACGATTATGACTTTTACGATTTCTATCGGACGAAGAAACACCCAACATATCACGTTCAATAGCTCTCATCTGATACTAATATGTTACTGATGAGTTGCGAAAGTTATGAGAATCTAAGAACTAACAAGATCCTTATAGACCGGTGTCAGACGTTGTAGAACCTACTATTTCTTTGTTTTTGTAGAACCTACACAATTATATTCATGGGTTACAGAACCTGAAGTCCGGAAGCTTATTGTGACAAACGTAGTCCTGACAAATAAGGCATTTCATACATAGTTTCGCGACATGTAAGGAAAAACATGAATAAACTCAGTTTTGTTTCATGGAACTGTAAAATTATTATTGATATAGTTTCAACATGACAATAATTACATAGTCACGTACGAAGTAGGTTTTAATTCAACTAGCCTAGTCAAGTAAAAATATTTAAGAGGGGCAAAACTAACGACTTAGGTCATGATCTATATCCTAAGAAGGCTATAAAGTTTTTGCTCACTCCCACATAATACCGGAATCAAGTGATGTTTATGATGCTGAGACAGCATTTAGGTCCAACGGCGGGCGTGACGAGAAAAGTGCGAGAAGGCTTATGTTCAGCACTGGACCGATAAGGGCTGATAATAATGATGATGATGTATATATACTGATAATGATATATATACTACATTGCTTATACCCTTGCCATGAAAAAAAAAATTATCATGCCATAAAGATCGAATGTACATAGCTTCTGGTCTTAGGACGGGAGATATTTCCGTAATAAAGGACTTGTAAACATCGACATGTATTTTATATCAAACCTAAAGTCTTCATCCGGGTTAGAAGACTAGGTCGTACGATAGTAAGGAAATATAAAAATGAAGATAAGCATACTTTCCTCATATCAAGCTTCATATTAAAGTTTCTTATGACGTCACATATGTGAAAAGTTAATTTCGCCGCGCTGTTCCCTACTCAACTCGTTTCTGGTATCTGAAAACGTAAAATAGAGAACCGAACCTCTATAAATTCGTTTTGTGCCACAAAATATATTTGCGCGTCCGATTGAAAGGTCTGTTCATTCGAAGACTGCCTATAGATCTACATTTTATTGGTCGTAACGTTTCCTTGACATTAATACTTGACTTTCACTCGGTGTGTGATTAAGTGGACCTTAAGATCAACACGTTGTACGCCTGGAGTGGGAGTGGTGAAATACTAGATAACACGAGGTATTTCGCCATGTGTGCGGAGGATAATTGATAAGTATGAGCCACCATCACCAGCGGAGATAAAACTACGAGTAACGTGGAGACTTGGAGAATTAGTAAGAGGTAGTGCCATGTTCCTTTGCAGCCAAATTAGGCCGATACAACCGGGGTACAACAGGTACTTCTCACACATATGATACCGCAATGAGGCAAGTATGCTGCGTTCTGTGCGGTGAGTTTCCGGTGACCCACTAGAGGGAAGGAGGGTAACGTCTACATAACATTTTCATCATCGATGATCATCAAATGGTGCACGTTTCCCCTGTGCTAATTTAAAAAAGAAATATTACAGCAAAACCACAACTTGACACTTTACTTCAGTATCGTGTGCTTCCCTAGATGTGACCCGCACCCTAAGTTGTCTTCACGAAGTAACCCAAATCTATACTAATACTATAAAGAGTGTATGTTTGTTTGTATTGGATAGGCTCCGAAAGTACTGATCCCATTTGAACAATTATTTTACCATTAGCATCTCACATTAATATCAGTGATGAACATACGCTATAAACATGTTTTTTAACTTTTTCATCATTACGAAAACTTCGATAATGTT
The DNA here is from genome assembly GCA_017140195.1 of Eumaeus atala. Taxonomy (NCBI): domain Eukaryota; kingdom Metazoa; phylum Arthropoda; class Insecta; order Lepidoptera; family Lycaenidae; genus Eumaeus; species Eumaeus atala. The sequence continues at coordinate 382,349 of JAFELO010000800.1, forward strand.
ACCCAAAATGTGAAGAAATGCCAAAATAAATCGTTATTTAAATGCAGAAATTATTGACAACAGCTGTCCCGACAGACGTGTAATGTCTACGAGACCGACATTAAAAATCATAATTTTTGTATTTTTCTACAGTTGATGGAGTGTATTTTATTTATATTTTTGTAAACCAATGATTTTTGCCATATTTTGTGAAATATTTTCGCGCGGATAGCGCGAAGCCGAGACCGACTGCTAGTAAAATACATAAAACGTTTTGATGGACTGCTTCCGACTGTCTTACTTTCTTTTGGAGAAATCTAATTTAAAACAAAATTATAAAAACCGTTTAAAACATCTACTCAACCGTAGAGCGGAGAAAATAAGTATTAAGTGAAGTGATGAAAACTCAAAAAGATTTTACTGCTCGCTTATTATTACGCCGAAGTTGATTTCACGCTAAAACTTAAAAAACAGCAAAGTTTTAATGAGAACGTAACACTGTACCCAAACTCCCTTGTCGGAAAGGACTATACCAACTTGTAATTAATATTTCATAACACAGATGCTCACATATTTATTATTAATCTTCCTTATAAACGAAGCCAATTGAAGCAAGGGGGCGGCTCCGTGTACGAGACTCTCATAAGTAGAGGGGACGAAACAGCAAGACGAGGGGGGCGAGGATGGGAACCTTACTACATTACCCTAAAAATTGGCGGGCTTGTCCAGCGGTGTGGGACAACCCCATCTGTGGAGGCGATGTCGGTCCTTTAGGGAACTGGCTAGCCGTCATGGTGCCATGCTGATTTGTACTTCAGGGTAACCTCTCAGGCACTCGCGGTGCTTTGTGGATATGCAGCATTATAATGTGCCGCAAGCCCCACACACCACTGGCCCCACTCAGGGTTGATGGTGGCGAGTAAATGCGTGCGCGTGAGGTTCCCATCCTCGCCTCTTAGCCCATGCGCAAAAGCGCCTCCCCGTTCGTGTTCTATAGTCTTGTCTTGCTCTGTAGTCTATAATATAGGGTTATAAAGAGCGTCTTCTCCTTCGGTTCTTTCGTCCCCTCTTCTTACAAGAACGGCACAAAGAGCAACCCCCTTTGTTTTATTTGGCTTGGCCAAAGACTTCTCAGTTTACCCCACAGCCACGATAAGTGTCCCACCGCACCGCCACGACAAGTTTTCAACCATGGAGGGGCACCTCCACGAAAATCGTGTCTCCTAACATCTTGTAAATTATATACACTAATATCTTGTAAATATATCTGCTATATATGTACCGTCACAATGTATCGCTTATAGTTTTATTAAAGCTAATATAAACTTGTTTGCAAAACATTGATAGAGGACAAAATAATAAGGAATGGAACCATATGATATTTCTACTCCCAAGAGGCAAACTAAGCACTTATCATTCAATACTAAACGACAATACAATTACTTAGAAATAAAAGCCGAAATCGTTCCAACCCTCATAACATTCGAGTATATTTTTTCCCTTGTACAAACTGCTCATGAATCAACGTCAAAGAGATGGGGCCCTTTCCAACGCACCGGGCAAATTGGGATTAATATTGGAGCAAAGAAAACCTTTTGCATTTATTCTAGTCATTAGCGAGACAAATTTTTAGGGTAAGTGGAAGATAAGCGTGCCTGTTAAATTACCACTATAATTGGACTTCCTTGTTTATTCGTTCATTGGAAGTTCAACGGATAAATTCGCTAATTATTTCCATTCAGCAAAATTGCTTTGTAAATTTCATCGTTGGGAGATAGATACGGTACAAATAAAACTGAGCAATATTATGAAATAATATGAAACGAAGTGAAAATAGTACTTAAAATGGAATTATACAAAGTAGTTCTTGAACGTCAGCAAAAAAAACCAACCACCGGTTCAATTTAAAGTATCAGTTTTTTTTTAATTTCCATAATGTTATTATAGTGAAAACCCATTGCTCACTTAAAGTGTCTGTGTGTTTAAGTTTCTGTAAGCCACGGCAATATTGTAACATTTTACTTATTATTTGAATATTTTATATAAACAATGAATATCTATGGTTACTATTTTATCATCTAAAAACCAAACCTTCATATTTACCTCTTCTTGATCTATTAACACTCATATCAGATATGTAAACGTGTAAATGTATTGCTGAACTGAGTTAGTGCCACATTGCACATGCCACCACGCTGACGAAAACATAACAACTTACGTAAACCAACCATTGTTATTAAACCAGTTCACTGTACCTTAAAATTAATATGATTTCCCACAGTAATAAACATTTTCACAATAATAAAATCAGGTATGTTAGGGTATGGGAAGATGATATTCGCGCAGTAGCCAGTCCGAAATATATTACATTAATAGAGAATAACCACCATGTTTGAAGTTGGTTAAAAATTGTCCAGAAGAGTAACCTAGCGGGGGAGGGACACAACCGTTAGTAAGAAGTACAAAATCTTATGCACCTAATATTTAATTATTATACATCTCAAATTGATTATTAGATATTTTCTAAGCAATAATAATTTAGCTAGATTTTAGAGGACAGCCTTGACCTCAAGTTATTTGGAGCGCAATGTCTGACGTCACCGCAGTTTCGCTGATCCCCAAAACCGGAATACGCCAAGCCATAACGAACTCGCCTAGAAATAGGGTTACCATTTTAGCTTACTCGAACGTACAAAGAAAATTCGCCGAATTTAAATATGGTTTCGGTGGAAATTTTCTTCGTAAATATTTCAATAATTGATCTATATTAAATTTTGTAGGAAAGCGAAAAGTGGAGTGTTGGATTACTTATTCCTGGTAGTAGCAGTAACAGATTAAATTAAGTAAGAACCATAATGGAATTATTATAAGGTAAATGATAACACTATTAAAGCGTTAAATTAAAAAGTCCAATTTCTAACTTGTAGGAGCAACAAGAATAATAACGATTATAATCATGATGATGATGAATTCTAATGTCAAATGAACGCTATGTATAAATTAAGATTGTTTGTCTGTGTATAGATATGTTTGTGTGCACAAAGTATATTTTCTTTCTTTCTTCTATGTAAAAAAAGCTTTTAGAATATCGACGAAATGAGATGAAACAGGGTTCACACTAGTCGAATAGTCATGACATGAGTAACCATAGACTATCGAACGTCGCCTTCGTTCGTTTTGAGACAATTTAACATATTAAGATAGAAACAACGATTTCTATTAGAACGTATTCATTTACATTTTGTGTAACATAACACTTTTTATTTTATTAGATTCTACTAATTAAGAAACGATTTAAGAAGCGCAGTATGAAAAAATATTCATCGACACCATCAAACATCGACAGCGCAACACCAACGAAACGCTTTACATCGCTTTATTATTATAACATTTCCTGCACAACTTTCACTTCTAAGTTCAATACGTTCTTAGTGAGTGTACTTTGTTCAGATCTTAATCTTAATATGTATTAGACCTTTTGCATATTAATTTTTTTTCTTATTTTATATAATAATATACTATATATATATATATATATATATTATAGCGATGTCAGAAATGTAAAATATTTGTAACAAAAAACACTTGCGATCAGCCCCAGCTTCGCCCGTGAATCATTTATATACTTCCTCTGGAATCGCTCTATCAAAAGGTTAATGTTAAAAATGTTCTTTTTTTTTCGGATAAAAAAAAACAAGTTTCATCAAATTTTAAAACTTCGTGAAAGTAGAGCTTAGCGATGCAATAATCTATCCCGAATACAATTTCTCGACATACGAATAGCACTCAAACACCTTCAACTAAGTAGTCCCTCAATTTTTTTTCCACGTACCACTCCAAGACTTCAAGTTTGTGTTCCCTTATTGAAGGTTAATTGTCCCTTTTTGATGATATTGGTTGCAACGCCTTTTTCCATAATCGACCCCAACGAAACGCATTTCTATTCTAATGACGGGAAACATCTATTTAATTAATGTGACGAATGTGATCTACAAAAAACCGACCAAGTACGAGTTGAGACTCGACTATCGGTCAGAATAGCCGGAATCATTTTTTTTCAAACCAACTTACATTTGCAATTGTTATTGAATTTTAGTGACCTAAATCTTTGGGAAATTTGTACTGGGTTCATAGAAGATCCCAAGTTTATTACATTTATCCCCCCCCCCCCCCATAGTTTAATAGTTCTGTAACTCTCTAGCGCTATGTCACAAAGTATTTGCAGAATCGAAATCACATTAAATCAATTTGTAGCGGTTAATAAAA
>JAFELO010000800.1:386848-403030 GCA_017140195.1 Eumaeus atala
ACTCTAGCGCTATGTCTGTCTGTAACAAAGTATTTGCAGAATCGAAATCACATTAAATCAATTTGTAGCGGTTAATACAATGCACTTATCTACTAAATTTTAAACACATAGTACCCACTATCTCCGAGAGTACTACGAAGAGTTCGTCTACCTCTAACAGGGAAACCCCGATCTGGCTTATTGAACGGCTTATTCGATAATATTTTAATTTTCAAATAAGTAGCCACGACGACGTAAATTCTATCGTGACTTTCATTCGATGAATTAGAGTAGAGAATAAGTAACGATGTACTTTTACAAATAATCGATACGTACAATTTTTCTTCACAGGTACAAGAACAATAACTGTGTGAACTTTTTGTTTTATTGTAGTCTTTATATTGTCCATGGATGATAAATCTTGAATTTGCGTGAGATATAGCACAATAACCTAGTAGCAAAGAATATAATAAAATTGTAGGAGAGCGAGGTAACCATGTCTAGGACGCAGTGAATGCTAACAGTGAATAGTATAGATGTGGCCTCTCTTATTTATTTATTTGTTTACTTAAGGTCGCTTAAATATCTGAGGTTATTAGTGACCACTTAATGGTAACGTTATATAATATTATAGAAATTAGTTTTAAGAATTTAACAGTTGCTTCAGTAATGTTTAAGCAATCTTTTAAGCATCTTGGTAAAACTATGTTTAACCTTTCGATTTTGTCCATTGGACACTCAATCGATAGATGTATAACAGATAGAACATTGTCTCCTTTTTTTTTTGTTGACGCGGAGAAACGCATTTACGCGCCTTGTGGCGATTACGTGGTGTGTGGGGCTCGCGGCACATTATATAGTGCCGAATACCCACAAAAACCACCGCGAGTGCACCGGAGCCGCCTTAGGTGAGGTCCCCGAACAGCAAATCATCTGGGCACCTCGACGGCAAGTCAGCCCCCGAACCACATGACAACCCCACCGACTTTGGGACAGTGCAATGGGGCGACCATTGCACTGTCCCAAAGGTTCCCATTCTCGTCCCTTGCCCCGTGCGCAAGAGCGCCGCCAATTTTTCTCTTTTGTCCCCTCTTCTTATAAGATAGGTACAAAGAGCGGCACCTCCTACTGCTCTTTAGTCCCCTCTTCTTACAGGAGGGGTAATAAGAGCCGCCTTCTCCTCGGTCCTCGTGTCTCGGATCACTCGAGGCTACTGAGCCCCACCGCCACAAGGTTTGAACCGTAGTGGGGTAGAACATTACCTCCTTACGCAGTCGGGTGATAGAGCATAAATACTTAATGTTGTATTGAGTAACTTGCAGTGCATGTACATCAAATAGTTTTTACTCAATCAAGAGAACATAAAGCAAATTTCCAAAAATCGATAGATCTTCCTTCATTAAAATATTGGACCTTCATTTTTAGCGGTCAGACTATGTTTCTTTCTCTTTCTCTTTCCTTAACATACACATTAACTTAGTTTAAGTGGTGGGGTTCGACTTTTGAAATATGTCTGTCTTCAAAAATGTAAACTTGTTCTCAAATACTGTCTTCAAATATGTAAACTTGTTCTCAAAGACAATTTCTATTACATGTTAGTATTGGGTTTTTTTAATAACAGAAGATATAAAACTGAAGATGTGAAAAATACCAAAAATAACATTTAATCCCTCATTTACACAATTATTGTGGGTGACAAATAGGTAAATGTTATGTTACGGAATGGAGAAGGTATTAGTCATACTACCGTCAGAGATAATCAATACACTCCACTACGCACAATAATCCATGTAAAATATAATAAGAACGATGAAAGGATGAAAAGTTTTCTCTTATCAAACATCAAATTTAGAATCCGCTCCTATGAATAGAATTATACACTAACATAAAAATCCTACTGCTGCTAATGTTATGAGTGCGACAGCATGTAAGTATGTATATTCACGCAAAAACTATTGACAAATTAAGATGACATTTGGTAAAGATAGCTTGCAATCCAAAATAATAAAATAATAATTTTCATCCCGAAAAAAACAAAGAGTTCCGCATAAAATCTATCTATCCCTAGGCATACATAGGATTCCACGGATAGGATCGCGGTACAAAGTAATCTGTGTCATGTAAGTATACGTACATTCATTCATACAACTCCTTCTGGCTTAGTTTATAATTTTACTAATAAGTCTGCTTCATGTATGAATTGTATTAATAAACAATAATTGTGTGTATTAAATTGGATATGGCCATATAATACTTTCACTTCTCAATGGTGTAGATCGGAGAAATTTCTTTTCGATGACCATAAAATTAAGCTGAATCATGTCCGTGTCTGTTTAGAAATATCGTTTTAAACCAAACTACAAGTAACAGGTTCTTAGTTCGATTTATAGATCAATAATCGGAGTCAAGTGGTACAAATATTAAATGAAATTTCATCAAAAAACAAACGGAATACACAACAAACAATACACTGAAAAGTTGTAAATGAAATCTATCTATGTTAGTTTGATAAGTAACATCTTTAGTGAGGTAGTGCCATGCTGTAGAGGAGGTAGTGTCATCCTCCTATGCAACGGAATTGGGCCGGCACGGCCGGGGAGGTACCTCTCGCTCACTTGATACCGCCGTAATGTGCTTCCGTTGTTACCGCGTTTCGTGCGGTTTGTGAGTAGTAGTATTCTGCTTATGTTCATGGGCGTCGGTAGTCGTTGAAGGCTCGTTATCCCCCTATACTGTAAAAAAAAAACATATGTTCGTAGTCGGTGGCAGCACAAAGGCGGAATTGTCTGCCCCTGCCACAAAATACACCATAGCCACAAAGTGTCAAAGTTCAAGCATAATATGTGATTTTAGTATTCATTAAATGTTGTTAGTTGTATTCAGAATGACAGCAGTGTTTCCGTCAAGTAGAGAGAAGAGGTACAGTCGTACTATCGGTTCATAATATCATTTCGAAAAGTTTTAGGGCATAAAATTGCCCCTGTGAATAAATGAATACTTCTAAAGAGTTCTAAATTATATTTGTATCTTAATTATCTCTGCTTATTAGTCACAATTGCGAAGGAAACTGTTTGAGAGCAAACGAAATTTATGGTTCCTTTATTTTAGTATATTGATGACCGGCTGGCCCAGCTAACGTAGCATATTCCGCGTATTACGTCAGTCACGAGTTTCAATCCCGCCTAGGTCATGGATGTTAATATATGTATTAAATGTATTTTTATAACAAAAATCGTAAATATATAAAATTTCTCAAATTTATAAAATATTAAATCTATTTCCAGAAGAAATTTGTGAGCAGAGGTAGATATTAGATCGTGCCGGACAAATTCGGCTGCAAAACTAGTTTTGCGGACTTTACCGGAATGGTGTCTCCCCGTGACAATGGTTGCTGTAAATCTTCCGAAACGTCGGGCTACTCAAATAATTAAAATAAACTGCTATAAAATCCGTAAAAATGGTTTTACTGTGATGACATGAAAACATGGCACATCCTTGTAAAATTCTCCTTTATGCCTACGTCATCAAAACATGTTTCAATAAAAGCCAACACGCACGTGAGATCGTCGTCTCAACGGAATTTCATTAAAATAAAAGTCTACGCAGCATATGCTTATGGCTACAAATATGACGAATATATAAAAACCTTTTTACTAAATTAATAATGAGAGAGAAGCGCGACGTATCGAAAAAATATACACTCCGATGGTTTTATTTAACGCATCTCGCTAAAAGGAATGTAATGTATAAAGAAAATAAAATTACGAAAGGCTTTTTATAAAATACACGACGAAAGAGCTCATAGTGTATGTAAAAATCTCTTTTTTTTTACTTCAATGTGCCCGCTGCTCAGTCGGCTTCGCCTTTTATGCAAAACTAACGACCGATTTCCACAGTGGCGTGGTTTTCTTTGCAGAGATTTTGACGTGATTATTTAGACCGACAGAAAGTTTAATAACTTATTATGTTATCTACACTAATGTTATAAAGAGGAAACATTTGATTGTTTCTTTGTTTGTATTTCTGGCGCAACTACTGGACCGATTTGCTAAAAAATCTTCTACCGTTAGAATCCTACATTACCAGTGATGAACATAGGCTGTATAAAATGTTTGATCATTATGAAAGTCATTATAACAAAGTTGTCATTATTAACAATGCGCGTTGGTGTACCCCGACAACACTGATTGTGTATTTAGTTCTTAACATGAAATAAATTAAAAATAAATGTGAAAAACATATCAAACTAAATCAATATTTAGCTGCAGAAATTATTGTCAAGTAGCTGTCCCTACAGACGTCGTTCTGTCATAAATGTAATTCGTTGTCATAGTAACGTGTAATGTTTACGAGGTCGTCATTAAATTAAACAATTTTTATATTTTTGTAAGCCAATGAATTTTTGCCATATTCGGTGAAGTATCCATGCGAAGACAGGACGGACTGCTCGTTAAATAACAATTAGTCAACAGAATTATGTGATGCACAACAAAACTTTGGACAGCGATTACTAAATGCACATTTAATAGCATAGTTTAGACAAATAAATTAATCAATAATTTATCTTTTTAAGATCCAGTCTGTTACAGAAGTTAATAAACAATTTCAAAGCTTGCCCTTAAACTTCCAAAGAATTATATTACTTTTATATTTCAAAGTATACGGAAGTTATAAAACATCAAATAATAAATATAACTTTGTGGGGAAGGATAGAATAAGAAATATCTTCAATATTTTAAATAGACGAATTGAATTATAAATATTTTAATAATTGTTTTCATTTGGTTTGGTCATAAGTACAGATATCCGTTTGTATGTTTCTGCCATTACTTCAAAACTTGTGACAGCGTTATCAACTTTTTTCATTCGAACGCTTCCTTAGATCAAAACTTCGCACCCGCCTTTAGTAGTTCATCGATTTTTTTAGTACTTAATGATAGTTGTGAGTTGTGACAGTAAAATGACTTCGTAACGAAGAACTGGTGGCAGGTTCACAAAATATTGTTCTTCTAATTGTGTCTATTTTTTATAGAATTTGTTTAGGGCAAACGAGAAATCGGAGCCTTTTAACGATTACCGACGCCCAGGAACATCCACATGGTCCACCGGTTATTCACAAACTCAACTTTACGGTGGTATCGTGAGCGAGATGTACCTCCCCGGTCGTGCCTGCCCAATTCCGTTGCAAAGCAGGATAGTGTCATGCTCTGTGCATGGCACTGGCACATGGCACATAAAATGAACCCATTTTGTGTACATAATTTATTTTATGGACGGGGTGCACAATTCAGTTCTTCTGGACTTCATGTATATACTCTTGGCCATTACTAAGTACCACTAAGTACCATCCAAAACATTTATGAGACGTGATCCTCATTTGTCCCTGTGAAACATAAGTTGCTGAATATATTAATGTCGCTAAATGGAAATGACGCATGTAACAGACATACGCAAATTAACTTTGTAGTTGATATATCTACGATATCAATGTCCACCCAGAACATTTAACGCCAAAGTTTTATCTTTATAGCTTCCAAGACATTAAAGCTAAAGTTTCTTTAAGAAAATAAAATTTTAGTGGCTATACTTTAACAGCATGGCGCTGGTGCCTTTTCTCTTGACACGGGCATTAGCCGCTTAAATCTTTATCCGATAAGACTAGCCCAGATTGAGAGTGCTTCTCACGTCGCTGAAGTAAATATTGCTTTTATTCACACCGCACTCTCCATGTTTTTTTCTATAATATATAATATCTATATTAATATTATAAAGAGGAAACATTTGTTTGCGGAATACCTGCTACCATCTGAATCTTATATTATTAGTGGGAAACATAGGCTACAACTAGCAAACATTTTCTAAAACGTTTTTATGATTATGAAAAATATGTAACGACAATGTGAAAAAATATCAAAATAAACCCTTATTTAGCTGTACAAATTGCCATACATTTTATTTATTGCTATTGTAACGTCTAACGAGGCCGACATTAAAATTTATAATTTTTATATTTTTTAAATCAATGAAGTTTTGCTAAATGTCGTGAAACAGCGATACGAAGCCAGGACTTGCAGTCCGTCGCACGGCTGTTTATTAATGATAACGTTAATATATAATAATCTAGCTGAGCCCACTGATTCACCCTCTTAATTAATACAAGTGTTCGGTTTGTATTTCACCCCCTGAGGCTTAAAATTTTCAAAAATCTTTTCATGTAGATGCCTAGTTCAAGATTGTGATGGTTCAAGACACATACTAAAACTTTCAACACATTATTTTTGTGTTTTCTACAACGTATTTGCAACATGTAACACGTGTAACGTTATATCAAACAACATGAAAATGGTTCTAAAGATGGTCCCAGAGTAATGTTACTAACACGTTTTGTAAGGAAAATTGTACGTCCTAAGCCTTTGGTATTATTTAATCTTAGTTCTTGGCTGGAATCCAGAAACTGTGAGATAGCAATCCACAACGGACGAGCAGGAATTTCAACTTTGCTTAAAGCCATTTGTCTCGGTTATCACTTAGCAGTAATGATTACGAGTAGGAGCTCTCGGGCGGATACAATTCAATACCACCTATCACAAGTTTACTTAGCAGTAATGATTACGAGTAGGAGCTCTTGGGCGGATACAATTCAATACCACCTATCACAAGTTTACTTAGCAGTAATGATTACGAGTAGGACCTCTTGGGCGGATACAATTCAATACCACCTATCACAAGTTTACTACATCCGTTAAACCACAGTATTTTTTATACATTACAGGGGACGAACGAAGTCGGAGCTTTTGCGTAACTACCGACGACCATAAACATTCGCATAATATTTATGCAAATGCGTTCTTCTCCTTTCCGCCTCCCCTCCAATGGGCCACGGGCTACTCGCAAACAGTACGGAACGCAATAGCGAAGCTGTGATTGTAAGTCGGTATAAAGTGTTATATTTTGAGGTAGCAATTCTCAATTTTTTAAGATTTAAGAAAAGAAAGAACACACAAAAGGTCTACCTTAAGACGTAAAGTATATTTTCCCATATTACCACGCGATCGTAATTCTAGCGCGTAAAACCGCAAGGCGCACCTAGTAAACTATACTAATAGAAAGGAAACGAATATATTTTCAACTTACCCGATTTCGATACCCGATAGCGCAAGCCACGTCCTCCTTTTGACTGACTGCGGTAAGTTCCAAATTCACCATAATTATTATTAACACGGCTATAGTCCGCTAAATGTCTGTTTCCGTCCAGGTGATTTGGGAGTGAACGGTTCCAGCCCATGACATCGCCGACCACGGAGCCACAGACCGAAGATTCCGTTTGACTCTTCGCCTCTCCATTGCAGAGGTCGCCGCTGGAGCGGGCGCGGCGTCCCTTCAGTCCCTTCACGGAATTTTGACTGATATTGGAGCCCATTGTGAGGCGGGACCTCACGAAGGTCCCGCCGCCCCCATTGCGCCAATCTTCTGAAGGTGCGCTCTCGATGCGCTTGCAGCCGTCCTCACCTAAAAAAGAACTTTACTTTAACGTCAAGTATGTACATTCGAACCCTCTATCACGATCATCATTGACTTCATCAGACTGTATACGTCCACTTCATACATTATATAATCCTATAAGTGTGGTCTACACAAGCCGACAATACCGATCACAGAACTTCAAGGGTTGACAATGTTAATACGCACACTTAAACTTTAATATCATCAGTCATCATCATAAGGTCATCACTGTGTCAAAGCCATTCGAAAATAAATAATTTGTGAAGACTTCGCAGTCACATTAAAAGGAAATAGCCGGTAAAGAATAGGACTTGACAATTAGCAGCAATGAAACCCAGAAAGGCAATTAAGGGATTAAAGTATCACAGCTCTAAGCTTTATTACATCATATACATCCCTTTTTAAAACCCATGTTACCAAGGTGGTACTGTCCTAGCTCATCCGTGAAGATAAATGCCTATCCACTTTTTTTCATCAAAATCTAAATGAAAAACGAGTGATGTGTATGTTTTTCACGCAAAAACTACTGAACGTACTCAGTAGAAATTTGGTAGAGGTATATATTACAATCTCGAATAACATACAAAATACTTCTTAAGCCCACAAGTACACATTACAATGATGAAGTCAAGATAGATGAAGTGAGTGGCCTGTCGTGTTAATTAAAGGCACTTTAAAAAGAGAATGCTAACAATAAAATGATGATGATTGTATGATTACCATGACTTAAAACTTTGTTACTAAGTTTTAAGTCACCTTAATTATAAAACATTGCTTCTAACAAAGCAGAATGCTTCTGACAAGTTCATAGTCGACTGTTATGTAATAATTAATATTTTAATGAAACTTTTTACGTTGCTTATTTTATTCACATAACAAAGAGAAGTGGTTCAAGGCGTGCCTGGCACGCAAATCTGTTTTATACCTCGCCCCTTGGCGAGGTTTCGCGGAAATAGTTACTCTATATTCATGTGGAACTTGTATTTGCAACCAAACGCAAATTCGTTAAAGCCTCTGCACGCCATGTTCCGGCTGAACGAGTGGTTTCCCCCGAATTTATTAGTTCGGACTTATCATTATTTTATTTGAGGTGAAAAGCGGACGTACTTTCGATACGACAGAATATTTTGCATCTGATGTATGGACCATTTAGATTGATGCACGAGTGCTCCAAAAGTATTTTTTTTAGGGTGTCATAATTATATAAGTGTCATAATTTGAACTGATTTGATATGTGCACAGTGTATGATATAATAAAATCATCGCATCATAATGATTCATATAAATTTTAATATGACGAATTCATTCGTATGCCTATTCCGGGACTACCGCACGCGAGCTCTTGAATCCGTCTGAGGGTAAAGGGCGGTAGGGGCCCCGCCGTCGTGGTCCTCTTTTACATGAGCCGTTCATACACGTCAGCGCCGCGCGCAATTGCTCTCTATTTCAGATTCATACCGAATCTCTCTAGTCATGATAATAAATGTAAATTAGCTCTTATAAACATTCTCATATCGGAATGCGTCTCTTCCATCTGCGGGAGAGTGAGGGGGTCGAAAGGGAGTTCTCGTTAGTCTCGTAGCCAGACCAGCACACATAGCAATCCGATTAATATGTATTGGACTTCTCTTTGGTTCCTCAGCAAGTTCAGGTCCGAAAAAAAAAGTCAGAGAATGGACGCAGTAGTCGTCCAATTTTCACCTGTCAAATCTGTTTCTGCGTGATTTTCTTTAGTAATATAATAAAAAGGAAACATTTGATTGTTTGTTTGTTGGTTCGCTTTGAACGGACTCCGAAAGTACTGGAACGACTTGAAAAATACCATTAGAATACTACGTTATCAGTGATCTACCATATAGGTAATTTACCATTTCCTAAAACGTTGTGATTATTATGAAAACTTCGATATCTAACCAAAATGTGAAAGTAGTATCAGAGTAAATCCTTATTTAGTTGCAGAAATTATTGACAACTCGCTGTTCAGACAGACGTGTTGTGCAGTCAAACGAGTTACGATACCGAAATTAAAATTCATATTTTTTTATTTTTGTAAATGAATGAATTTTTGCCTAATTTCGTGAAATATCCGTACGAAGCCGGGGCGGACTGCTACCACATCAGAAATTGAGTAATTATTTATTGTTAATTTCTATACATATTATGAGACGTAGTCCCTAAAAGTTGGTCTGATTCCCCAGTAAGGTTTTAGCACCTTTTGTTCACGGGTAAAATCGGGACCGATTGCTAGTACTTGTATAAATTACTCCGAATCTGACAAAGTCAATGATTTTTAATTAAGAAGGAACTTCATAGTAACATAAAATTTGATATTTAATAACTATTTATCTATTCAACATAAACTCCCTCAAAGTACTCCGGAAGTACTTTGAGCGAGTAATACATAAGCATTTAGGAGCATTTACTATAATTTAGGAAGAGGTAATGCCATGCTCCATAGGAGGAGAGAGTGCCGTGCATACTGCACGACACTACCTCATCCTATGCAACGAAGTTGGGCCGGCACAACCGGGGCGGTACCTCTCGCTCACATAATACCACCGTAAAATGACATTTTCAGTGTTTCGTTTCGTGCGGGTGCGGTACCCGGTGGTCCATTGGGAGATTCAGGGCAACGCATCGGCATAGTAATTATGTGTATGTTCATTGGCGTTGGCAGTCGTATAAAGGCTCCGATTGCTCGTTTGCCCCCCTATTCTATTAAAAAAAAAAACATGTTGCGTAAAACATAATAAAACATGTTACCACTGATACATACCAAGCATATGGTACCATTCGTAGGTAGCTGAATAGAAAGGTAGTGAATAAATTAAGGACTGGTAATAAACACTTTTGGTTGCTTTTTTTTCTTTTCGGACCTGAACTTTTGCTGTGGAAGCGACGAGAACCCCAATACAGCTTCATGGGATTGGTGTGAGTGCTCATCTGGCGACGAGACTAGGACAGGGATCGAAAGAGGTACCGACCCCCCTCTCGCCCCAGATGGGAGAGATGCATCCCGATATGAGAATGTTTGTAACTGCTAACTTAACTATTATTATCATGGCCAGAGGGACCGAGGCGTCCCTCCTCCCCAGACTCTGACGTCGGGGGCAGCTCGCGCGCGGTACCTGAAATGGCTTCGTCGCTTACGTGAACGTTTGGCTCATGGAGAGGATCATGACCGGGCTTCTTGTTGCCATATTATTTTATTGTTCTTATTCTTAATAGAAAAGTGGCATTGCACTCAATAGGAAACAACTACAGGAAATACCAAATTCAATGTTGGAGCTTTTTTTGCGGTCCGCGCTAACTTGTTAACTTGTTACAAGCGGAATTTTCTAGGAGCAATGAGCGACATCTGTGGCAGTACTCCTACTTTACTACAAATAAAGCTGTACTTTTACATATACCTGTTATGTATACGTAATTTGTGTGTGCTGATTTTTTTAGAATCATTTGACAATGTAAAATTATTCATGCATAAGACTACTATATACTATACTAAATTAATCAAGAGGTTGTAGATGTTGCAATATAGTACTCGAATAGAGTGGGCATGGCCAGCACCTCTCTTTCGAATATCATGCAAATGCATGTGAGTATGTACATATATAAACTGATGTAATGTATATACCTATTCTCAGAATGGTTATCCTGAAGATAGGTACATATAATCATTTTTTTTAAATAGCATAAACCTATTGATGACTACCAACGCCCATGGACATTCGCATAATTGTTACGCAGATTCGTTGCTCTCCTACCCGCCCCTCCCCCCCTCCCCAAGGGGCCACCGGCTACTCACAAACCGCACGAAACGCGATAGCGACACTGACATTTCACGCCGGTATCAAGTGAGCGAGGTGCTTCCCCGCCCGTGCCGGCCCAATTTGCACAGGAGGATGTAGTGTCATGCACCATGCATGGCTCTACCTCCTCCTAGGCAGCATGGCCTAGGAGGAGGTAGAGCTATCACCTCTTCCAAAAAAAGAAATTATCCTGTACACGCCTACACAGCTATTTGATTATCAATTATCGCTTACACAAGTCTTGTTTCAATAATTCGATACGCTGTCGCGAATATGGCCTGTTCTCTTTATGACAATTAAATGAGCATATGAGTTTAATGATTGAAAAAATAGATTGTACATAATCTTATATTTTTATTATCTTAAAAAATAGTATAAAACTCTATCTAAGACAAAAATAACGTCTGCATTAATCTACTATTTAATAGTGATAAATATAACAAGCCATATCTGCGATATGACCATATTTAAATTAGTAAAACACGACTTGTGTAAGCGATGTTACACAAACGTTCGACAACACCGGCCTATTTGAGAACACTTAAACTCGTCCCTCTGCCAGTTAGGCGCTGTTTACAGCTAGCGCACACCTTGGACTTTTTAAGAAACACTACGTAATAAAAAGTTTTTAGCTCTATTTTTCTGAAGTAAGGGAAGACTGAAGCATCTATAGACACAATGTTCTTGTCTACTACAGTTCTATTGTTATGAAACAGTTCAGTGCTAAGGTATTTTATTATTATCATAACCCATTCTTCGACCACTACTGAATTTGTGTCGATCATTGAACGTTAATATGGCCCACTTTAACCCGCACATTCAGGGGAAAAAGGCAGAAACTTCAGCTTGATCATTCCTTGCGTTAATTTGTAAGAGAGAAATGAAGAAGTAGGGAGTGCAATTGTCTCTACGTAACACTTGTGCAGTATCATACGTCAAGCGCATGTGGCTAGCACTAGCCTAAATTCATCTCGGAGGACGTTATCATAATGATTATATTTTGGCAGGTACAGTTAGTGTTTAGAACAACGTATACAATTGTATACAATACCGGTGACTACATAATATAACATTACGTTGACGTTTGCACGGTCTACCCAAGGGGATGTACATAGGCCACATTTTGCCACTCGCTATATCACCGACACTCTTCTACCAGTGCTGCATTTATATTCAAATGCACTTTCGGTGATTCAGAGACGTGTTGTTATCATCGGCATGCTGTCGTCCACTACTAATGGCTTCTGCACAGTAGCAAAACAATAAGGTCTAGTATACAAAATGTCACGGTCAGGGGACATACCATTCATTGGTTACGCTTTTCTATATTAGTAGACAGAATGGTCTATCCGCAAAATTGTCACAGGCCCAGAAGGATACGCCGCTTCTTCTCCAATAGAATGATGCACCTGAACTAGGTCTTCAGCTTACCCACTTCTTCCGATTTTATTGATAGGGCTTTTCAGTAACAGATAGTGCCATGCTAAAATGCAGCCGAATTGGGCCGGCACGACCTGGTAGGTACCTCTTGCTCACTTGACACCCGCCGTAAAGTGGCAGATATGCTGGCGAGGTTCGTGCGGTTTGTGTGTAGCGGGTGGCCCATTGGAGGGAAGGAGGGCCACACATCTGTACTACATGAATCTATACTCGTCGGTAGTCTTCAAAGGCCCCAATTTCTCGTTTGCCCTCCTCTACTATAAAAAATATATCTTGATTAGAAGTAAGGCCCAGGATTGCTGTCGCGAAGACAAATAATTTGTTTCAGTGACAGTTATCAGTGTAACATGGAACCCTGAGGCCTTTCCGACCTTTCTTCTTCAACGGTTATCGGTTCTGCGAGTAGTATGGCCTGACCCATTGCTACGTCGTCTTGCTGATTCTCTGAGCTATGTCGCTTACCGTTGTGCTTGTATGAAAAGGATTATAAAGGTGGAGGAATGCAGACAAATCAGACAGGCTCAGAATATTTAGCGCTTGGTTCTTTCTATCTCGACCATTAAGAAATAGACTTGTTCGCGTTGGAAATCTAATCAGGTGAAATCACTCACATTATTAAAAAAAAAAAAAGAAAAATGAGACCCGTTTGCTTTTGATACGATCTTTCAAAACATGGTTTACAGTAAGTACATGACGTGCAAAGCTTCGCGTGATTTCGTTTACAGTTTGATTGCATTGTTGTATGACTATGAAACCATACAACGAACGGTACCATGAGGCAGATACGAGTCAAGTCACGCAACGTTCATTACACTGTCAAAAACGTTAATAGCAGTTATTTAAACCGATCCGTGCAAATACACCGCATACCACAAAATATTCAATCACTTTGTGGCAAGCGATTTGATACATTTCGTTTTATGGAAAGCTTGTGATTCGGAGCGGTCTCGAAATCGAGTAACTAATCGATTTTGTCCTCGCAAATCAAGTCTGCTTCTTTTTTTAGGAAAACGTATTGAGTTTCTAAAATATGTTCAGTATAACATGACTTATGTAAGTAATGTGACTCTTTTTTATTTGTGTAATTATCCAAATTGTGTGTATTTTTTTGTTCTGTGTATTTACTTGCGAGACTAGTATTATAAAATAATCCTAGTGTCATATATCTATCTACATTAGACTAAATACTAGTGAAAAGGTTACAGTACCTTTAATTAAATAGTGGATCGCCCATGTCTGAAATTACGTTTAGAAGCTAGACAACTATAAATAAGAGCATTCAAGTACAAAGCTTTTACAAATAAGGACGACTATTGCACTCCATCAACTAAGACTTGTCGAACTTTGAATATAAAATTAGGTACGTAAAGCTTCAATGGAACCCATTGGCTTACTTACTTTGAAGTCATTTTCATTATTCCAAATTTAGTTCGGAAACTTCTATCAGGACAGAATAAAAATATCTTTCTTATGCAAATAGCACTCATAAAGCTTTCTGCGCAATTTTTTCGACCATTTTTACTCCGATAAGGTTTTTTGAACATATTTTTATCATCATGATCTTTGACTACAAAGGGAACAAAGAAATATGTTTTATACTTGAGAGTGGCCATCTTATTTCTACTTTATAATAGCGACCTGCCCCGGTTTTTGACATACATAACAGGACCGGATAAATTATACACTAAAACCTTTCACGGGAATTGCTCTCTCCACAAGTGAAACCCGTATGAAAATCAGTTCAGAAGATTTTGAGAAAATCAACAGGTATCATCTTCTGGAGAATTTGTTTTGTGACATGTACATACTATGTGTCAGTTAAAGGGGAACACTGGAAGTTCCTAAATAAAATCAGAATTTAAAAAATAAAATAGAATATACAATTATTTTCACAAAAAAATCATAAATTAATTGTGCACAGGCATAAATGAAAGGTTTTCTTTGTACGCTTTCATTTAAAAAGAAAATGCTGCCTGGATTCCAAAATATAGACTGGACAGAAAAATAGTAGGAATATATTTAGTCCCCACCATGATTCAAGCCTTGTCGTGGCGGTGGGACTCACTAGCCTGGGGTGATCCGAGACACCTTGGGCGAAGCCGATTGAACCCAGGAGGTGGCGGCTCTTAGTACCCCTCCTATAAGAAGAGGGGACCTAAGAGCAGGAGGAGGTGCCGCTCTTTGTACCCCTCTTATAAGAAGAGGGGACAAAAGAGCAAGAAGTGGCGGCGCTTTTGCGCACAGGGCAAGGGTCGAGGATGGGAACCTCACCCCATTACACTGTCCCAAAGTCGGTGGGGTTGTCTCGCGGTGCAGGAAAACCCCATCTGTGGAGGAGGCGACGGTCCCTTCGGGAGCTGACTTGCTGTCGAGGTGCCCTGATGATTTGCTGTACCGGGGCGCCTCAGCAAAGGCGGCACTGGTGGCACTCGCGGTGTTTTTTGTGGGTATTCGGCACTATATAATGTGCTGCGAGCCCCACACTCTACTGGACCACACCCAGGGTCAGTGAAGCCAGGGCAACAAAAAAAAAGTATATATCGTCTTATTCACACATACATATTTATATGACTTTTGGTAATTAAATAAAACACCTGACCTGCCCTCGTTTCGCTTTTTAGCAAATTTTTACTAAGTTATAAATATTATTATAATTAAAGTATTAGTTAAAAAAAATTAATTACATATTAGACTATTTTAGAATAGGAGGTTAACGAGATATTAATGTTGTTAATCATAAATAATAATTAAGTAATCATTAAAGCTATTATTTAGGTGGAACGGTGAAACTGGATGACCATCACCGGCCCTTGGATCCTCTTGGTCCCATTAGAACTATCGCGAGTGCCATTAGTGCCACCATTATTGAGGTTTCCAGAACATCAGGGTACCTCGACGGCGGCGACGTAGTGTATAGGGCAGGACATAGGCATTTATTTCTAATTTGGTTTCGTCATAAAATAGGAAAAAACCTAAATTACGGAGGACGTAATAATTGAATTACGCGGGTGAAACCGCAAGTCTCAGCTAGGTTCTAATATGTATACTAAATTCTGACGAAGTGCCTAGTTATTATTTATACTAATGTGAACCTGTATTTGCAAAAGTTTGAAATCACAAATCACTATCGATGGGTCACCGTTAAACAGACTATATGCACATCTCATATGGGACCCACGGGGTTTTAGTGGGTGTTCGGTGCACCCGCGAGTCCCACACACACACAATCGGATCCCACCCACGACCGATGGCCGCATTGCCCCGAGAAAAAGAAAAACAAAAAAATGTACATCCATTAAACATCTATTTTTTTTTATTTGTATCGTTGACTCCCACATAATACTCTATGTGTAGTTACATTATATATGTGTGTGTGTGTGTGTGTGTGTGTGTGTGTGTGTGTGTGTGTGTGTGTGTGTGTGTGTGTGTGTGTGTGTGTGTGTGTGTGTGT
>JAFELO010000800.1:403043-437409 GCA_017140195.1 Eumaeus atala
GTGTGTGTGCATGTGTGTGTGTGCATGTGTGTGTGTGCATGTGTGTGTGCATGTGTGTGTGTGCGTGTGTGCGTGTGTGTGTGTAAGTGTCTGTGATAGATTTTCTTAAAATATAGTATATATGTAAGTGTCTGTGATAGATTTTCTTAAGATAGAGCGATTCCTGAGTAGTGTTTTGGTGTTTGATTTGATTGTTATTCAAGGGCGAAGCTGAGACGGATTTAAGTATAAACTACGGCTCTCAGAAGGAATCTTCGGAAAAAATTGTGTGCGACAATATCCGTAACTATTTTCAAGATATCGCAGACTGTAAAGCAAGAAGCAGGTGCGTATACTACGAATATTACACACGTTAGGTACAATGACACGCAGTAGTTGGGAAAAAACGTCTAGTGAATTATTCAAGGTAGGTAATTAGCACGTTAACAATAAACTAGGGCGCAACGGCGTAGTACATTAAGCTTATAAGCAAATAAATAAAGCCCGGCGTGTTTTGTTACTTTTGGACTCGTTTTACAGGTCTTCCCTGAATTTTTGGGCTCAGCTCTCTTTCCCCACTCCCTAATATTCTGTGCCACTAATAACTAGCACCCACTAGAAAATATATATCGTGTAGGTATTTCTTACAAGTAGAATGTCTAAAACGTTGTATTTCAATATTTGAAAATTTAAACCCGTTCTCTGTTGACCCCCCCTGGACCACAGAAAAACAAAATCATTAATGTATGTACTAAAAGACAACATTTTTGAGTTATTTTTGGGGTTCCCATATTTATTTGTAAAACCTACACCCTACAAGAAGCTCCATGAGCTTAGAAACTAGGTACGAGGTAAGATATCGCGTGCGGGACGATTTCGAAGTGAAACAGGATTAACCTTGACTTATTTTTTGCCGGTGTTTACACCTGTGTTTTTTAAAACTGTTGGTAATTAAAAAAACTAATGTAACAAATTTCTAACAACCCTATAGAATTTTTTCCCACAAGGGGCAAAAGAGAATTCGGAGCGCTCTGATCACTGCCAACCATAGACATCGCAAAATTAAGTCCTCCTTATATAAGACTTATCCTTAAAAGAACGCCATCTTATAAATTGTGAACAAACCGTCTTCAAGATAGAACTACAACGTACTGAAGATATCGTGCAGCGCGAACGCATTGTTGAGTGGAACCGGTTCCGATGTCTCTTTCACCATTTTTAAACAAGTGGGCTATGGCAGTACAGACATACATCGAATCGTCAACTGTATAACTAACGAAGTAACACTGTTGGCCACTTAGTCTGTATAGCTTCACCTAAATGCATGCAGATCTAGATGTCAATAATCGAAGCACCAGGAATCGCCTCCAGTTTTTTTTTTCGGATTTGAACTTACGCTGTGGAAGCGAACAGAAGCCCAGTACAGCTTCACCGGATGAGTGCGGCTATGAGGTTCGGGGCCGAAAGAGAATATTTCATAGCTAATGTAACATTTATTATCTTGGCCAAAGGGACCGAGTGGTCCCTCCTTCCCCGGGTCTGAAGTCGGGGGCAGGTCGTGCGCGGTAGTTAAAATGACCTCGGCGCTAACGAGCACGTTTGGCTCATGGAGTGGATTATGACCGGGGGGCCTCTATAGTAAAATCTACTCTTACCTTTAAAACAACTACACAGAAACTTGAATAAGTTCAAGTTATACAGAGGTATTATAATGTATATTGCCTTAATTTGTTTCAAGTCTCTTGTGTATGATCCATAACCCCGAATAATATAAATAACGAAATATTCACACAGAAGATGTTAGAATAAAAATAACCAAGAGTTGTCCGTGACATCGTCCGTTTTATTGGATTAATTTTTTTCACAGATATTGAAGTAGTTTCTCGGTGGATAACGGAATAAGTGCTTCAATTGATAACATTTTCAAAACTTCCTGCATTAAGCCTAGTTTAAAAAGTAATAAATGTTTTTTTTTTTTTGTAATTTGCTCAGTTAGTTTTACACTAAACTCGTCATATACCTGGCAGTTATTTGTAGATTAGTTGACAATACCATATTATGATAACATCGAGCTTGTATGATGATGAAACTGGAAGGTGTTCGATAGAACCCTGGACTGCCTACTAGTAGGTAAACATAAAGCGTGTGTAGTTTGTAGAATATCAATTATTTCAATTTTATTTCAGATTACTATTTTCACTTATTATTTGGGCAATATAAATCAGAGAAATGTGGAGAGAGAGAAGAGAGGCGTTTGCCGAGCAGTGGGACGGTAGGCTACCACTACTAATAATAATATTAAAATTTTGGAAATATTTGCTGTGGCAGCGAAGAGAAGAATACAGCTTCATCGGATTGCAATGAGTGCTCGTCTGGCGACGAGACTAGGTGTGAGATCGATAGAGGGACCGAGATCCCCTCTCTTCCGCGCAGTTGTGAGAGCTGCATCCCGATATGAGAGTTTGTAACAGCTAACTTAACTATTATTATTCGACCGGAGGGTGGAGGGACCGAGGTTGTCCCTCCTCCCCCGACTCTGACGTCAAGGGGCAGCACGCGCGCGGCAGTTATGCCCTCGGCGCTGACGTGAATGCTCATGAAGATGATCATGACCGGGGGCGGTCCCCCTTCACCTTCTGGGGGGTAAAAAGACTCACGCGCGATATTCTCAGAATACCTAACCGGTATTGTGGTATTATTTGAGCTAGACAAATCGCGGATCGTATTGGGAATTACAGTGGTAGAGATTTATTCGTTCACTACCTCAGCCCCATTCTGGCTTACAAGGCTTGTATATTGTGTGTGATGTTTTTAAGTAGTTTATGTTCATTGAAGCGTTTGTTGTTTACCCTCGGTGTCTCCAGTGGTGTGAAACAGTAGGTCTCTAATTCAGTTCCACGCCGCTACACCTAAAGGTCTCCAATACGTCCTACACTCCGGTAGATTTACACTTTATATGCGTTGGCTAGTTAAGAACAATTAGTTATATTATTTGAATACAGGCTAGTGCCCGCAACTTCGTTCGTGTACCTCTTCGATTCCATTCTTCGATTTGATAAAAAAATATTTTTTTTCCCCTAAAAACCTTTAGTTCCACATCAGATGTTCCAGTTTTCAGAACTAATTACGTCCTATATGTTGTTATGGCTTATTTAGTTATCCATAAAAAGTTCCATTTCACAATCCATCCAATAGTTCCGGAAGTAATTTTTTTTCTTCGAATCTCTTCTCTTGTTTCCTTATCATTATTTTTGAAAAAATATTTATTTTATATATGAACTATTATGCTATTTTATTATATACCTAGTCTTGCCATAAATGTTGTAACAAAGAAAAAATAATTAAATTGCAAATAGCATTTACTACTTTTAAAGTGTTAGTTAAGTACGCAAATATAAAACAATTTAAAATGTAATAAGCCTATTCGAAGTGGTCTCCATTGGCTGTAGTACAGTGTTTTCCATGTTGAGGCCAGTTATCAATGGAGGCACGCACTCTTTTCTTTTCCATTTGTAATCCTTCACTGCCCATCGCACGAATTGTTTTAGGGACTCCAAATTATCATGGCGTTTTGAGAAAGCCGTACTTTCTAAAAGTGACCATAGATCATAATCCAGCGGATTAAAATCGGGACTAGACGACGGCCAGTCCTCACCTCTAGTGAAGTCCGAGACGTTCGCTTCCAACCAAGACTGCGTGGAGAAGCTTTATGACCCGGCGCCGAGTCTTGCTGGAGGACCACACTTGGATATTGAACATGGTATCATTATTAGAGGCTTAACTACCTTATCGAGAATGGTATCTGGATACAATTGTGCCGATGTTTTGGTACCTTTTTCACAAAAAATGGCTCAGTTACTCCCTCACCCTACCAAACCATCACTGAAGTCGGATAATGCGCACGTTGTACTCTGTCAACTAATTTGGAAGTTTCCTTAGAGCTTTGAGTATAATTGAGCAACATTTTAAGAAACAAAGTGACCGTACATTTTGTTTGTCAAAAATGTTGATCAATTGCAAAAAAAATCTTATCAGTAAGACTTTTCTATCCTGTGACCTTCCTTTGGGTACCGCTTCAGTAGTTGTTTCCATTTTACCACCCCATTCATCCTTAATTTATCAGTTAACTAGTGGCCAGTGCGTCTCTTAAAGGCTACAAGTCCTAAGTCATCTCTTAAAATACGCGACATGGTTCTAGATGCTGTCTTCATTTCCCGAGATAAAATCTTTTGCTTTCGAACAGGATTTCTTCTAATTTCTTCTCTGGATGCTTTGACCACCTTTTTCGTACGAACATTACGTGGACGGCCAAATCTTTCTGTCACAAACCGGCGAAGTCTCATTGTACTTATTAATAGCCCGGTACACAAACATAAGACTAACACCAAGTATATGAAGAATTTTAAAAATTGCATTTGGCTCCATACCTACCTTGTGCAATGCAATCACTGCGATTCTACGCTCTTTATTTTAAAATCGCAAAATATTGTACTATGTATTGGCACCTATTTAAGAAAACACACTGAACAATCGTATAAAATCCAAATCCAAATGTAATATTTTTTATTTTTCATTGTAACAATATTTATGGGCGCAGACTAAGTATATCTACAGATAGATTATTATTGATATGTATAGGTTACGTGCGTTGCCCTATACTTTTATAAATTAATTTGTTGCAATGTAAATGAGAGACGATTTGTTGTCAATTGCTTTTTCATTTAAGATTGACAGACTGCGCTCACACTACTAGGGCAACACTCGGATCTCTCTCGGATGTTCTCAAATTACCGTAACCGTGGACCCGTAAGACAACCAAAATTCCGTAGTAGAAAAGTAGAATAACAAACTTAACAGCGTTTTAATCCATAAATTTACAACTCCATTATTTTAGTGATAGCATAATAATGTTTTCCTCAAAATATCACGCCTATAGTCATCCATGACTACATTTTATTATAAAAACAGAATGTTTATCTTTTTTTATGACAACAACAACGTATTTTATCACAAACCAACATGTACCGTAATCGATGATATTAAGAGTTGAAATTGCGCAACAAAATGCTCTGTAGCGGGGAGTGAGTAATGAACTTGACAGTGGTGATGTTAAAGTCGAGTGGTGGGCGATGCGTTCCAGCTCTATAAATACATAACGTAGTTGAGCGAGCCACCCTAATGAGTACTCGCCGATGTAGACGTTATTAAATCTTTCTCATCTTATTTGAAAATTTACAACGTTGTTTTACAAGGAAATTGCATGCATGCATTTTTTGTATATGTAGCTGTATGTTTTTGTACCCCGACGTATCCTAAAAACTGGACATAGACTAACGTGACTTTAAGAGATATTAAAGTCACGATAGTCAAAGTTTTGTTATATCAAAGTTTCGCTTTCAATATTCTATCTATCAATGAAATACTTGATATATAAATTTGACACATTTCTCATTTAACTTATGGCAAAATCCTAACTCTAATAACCAAATCCCGGCCGAAATATTCGTGTAAACTATGTAGGCAAATTAAATAGTTTCGCTACTTAAGTGTAAAATAACTACATTGTCACATAAGGGGTCGGGCCATTGTGATTTCGCAAAGGCATCGAAATATGACACGTATTTAATACAAATTATTAGATCTGTCGTTTCACTACGCATCCGAAGCACTAAAAGATTCGACATTCAAACTGTTGAAAGCTAGCGATCCGATTCGCTCTAGCGGTACGTCATAATGTTGGTTTTCATTCTTACAGGATTATTTTAAATCCTTTTATCTTTGAAATCGGTTAAACGTACATACATCTGCAAATTTTTGTACATTTAGTTCGCCGATACCTGATGCAAAAGTATATAAATATTTGCTGAGGTCAAATTTAATTATATAAGACATTCAGCAATAGGCTTATAAATTTAACATTTATTTTCTACGTAATAGCAACCTTTAAACTTTATAGCACGCTTTCAGAAAATACTGTTTTATAAAACTGACGCTATAAATACGTAAACGAAAGAACGCGTATTGTCAATTCAGAACATTTCCTTCAGTAGTCATTGAATAAATAATGGCACATGTTTAAGGGCGAAGCCCAGTCCACAATATAGGTCCCTTGTCTTATTGTCCCCATATCGCATTATCCGAGTTTCAAACTAAACGTCTCTCTTCAATTTGTATGTGAAATATGATGTGTGTGTATGCTTAATACTAGCTATTGTCTACGATCCAGTAGGATATTAAATCGCAATTTTAGCACTAATATTGTTTATTGTTGTATTAAAAAAACATGTGTTTGTTTTGTTATTATGTTCGCGTTTCCTTTTTGAATAGCATTGTGCTTTTCCGAAGTTGTTAAGGTCTAACTCATACCTATCCTTATCATTTGACGAGGAGGTTAACTTTGTCAGGACAGCACCGTATCTGATATAGATCACTCCGAGCAAATACCTGGAAATGGTTAAGTTAGGCACGAGTATGGTAGGAGGAAGAATCGGTTCTCGGTTCCCCTCTTATAAGAAGAGAGGACCTAAGAGTAACAGAAGGTGGCGCTTTTGCGAACGTGACAAGGGGCGAGGATGGGAACCTCACCCCGTTTCACTGTCCCAAAGTTGGTGGGGTTATCCTGTAGTACTGGGCAACCCCATCTATGGAGGTGGAGTTCGTCCCTTAGGGGGCTGACTAGTCGTCGAGGTGCCCTAATGATTGTTGTTCCGGGGCACCTCACCAAGGGCGGCACTGATGGCACTCGCGGTGGTTTTTGTGGGGTATTCGGCACTATCACGTGCCGCGAGTCCCACACACCACTGGACCCCACACAGGGCCGGTGAAGGCGGCGTAAATGCGTTTCCCCGCGTCCATAAAAAGGCATGAGTATGGTCGCCCCACCATGGTTCAAGCCTTGCCGTGGTGGTGGGGCTCAGTAGCCTGGGGTGATCCGAGACATCTTGGGCGAAGCCAATTGAATCGAGGAGGTGTATGCTCTTTGTACCCTTCTTATAAGAGGAGACTACAGAGCAGGTGGAGGAGGCGCACGTTGCACCCCTCTTAAAAGAAAAGTGAACAAAAGTACAAAAAAGACGAGGCGCCGTGATTGCGCACGGGGCAAGGGGCGAGAATGGGAACCTCACCCAACTGCACTGTCCCAAAGTGGGTGGGGTTCAACCCCATCTGTGGAGGTGAAGTCGGACCCTTAGGGGGCTGACTACCCGTCGAGGTTGACCTGATGATTTGTTGTTCCGGGGCACCTCACCAAAGGCGGCACCGATGGCACTCGCGCTGGTTTTTGTAGTTATTCGGCACTAAAAAGTGTCGAGTGGTGTGAGGACACCGCTAGACCCAGGGCCAGTGAAGGCGCGTGAATACGATTCCCGCCCTAAAAAAATAAAAATAAATGAAATGGCAGTCTCCTGCTATTTTCTTGGCGTTGCACGTATTGGCTTGTCTTTCCTGCAGATGAGGCTGGCGAGGAGGAGACGATAATCTTAATTCTGCATACACCTACATTAACTTACTGCCTCCCCTCCCACATCAACGTAATCGATGTTTTGTGCGTCAATTTTGTAATGAAACTGTGTATTTAAGTTCTTCTAAATAAATTTGAAAGCTTAGTAATAACTAAATATATTTAAACCGGTGTAATAAAGACTCATTAAAATAGAGTTCTAAAATATTTGAGACAAAACTACGAACGTATGGTTTTGCCTTTCTTCGTTTATAGGCAAAATAGTTATAAACTATGACGCAGTTCTACAGTTATATTACTGCGGGTCTCTTTGAAGCTTACGCCAAGTTAACTCCAGAAACAATATATATACACATCTTTATGTGTATAAAATTTAATTAAGATATGGAAATCTCTACAATATATACAATATATGCACCCACTTGTACTAGAACATATGCAAAGGTTTTAAGATAAAATTCCTTGCTCCGAACAACCCAGCCTTATCGCTATCAGGTGCATTATGTGAAGTATGCACACTGATATAGATAATATATTATTTATTTACTTATACAATTCTTTTGCAACAATTAACTCATAATGATATGAAAATTTTAATAAATAATTTATCAAGCCATGACGGAGTAGGAGCAGAAAACATTCGAAAAAATAACGATTAATGTTAGACTCTTAATTGTTCGGATGAAGGAAGGTATATGTTTTACCCAAATTTATGTACGTACATAGGTAGCTGCGTAATTTTTGTTCCTATTTATTTCGTATTTAAACTACACATTTGAATGTCATTTCGAATTGGATCTAGTTCTTTAAATCAATCCACATCGCAGATAATGGATGCTGCGATAAAATGTTAGCAGGCAGTGAGCCAAAACGATCATGCATTGAAGCCCATTTCGGGAAGACATATCGACTGGTCGACCTTTGACCAGATAGAACAACGATTTCCGAGCAGTAACTGGCTCAAATTGGTAGCGATCGGCCATCTTGGCTTTCAATGGCAGAGGCGATTGCTCATACTTAGATGAATAATGCAATTCCAATTTGTGAGTCTTTATTAACAGTGAACTGACAAGTAATAATGTATTTTTATAAAAATATAGCGTACGTACTTTTATTATTACTAGTAACAATAGTTTTTTTCTTGTAGGTTGTACTTATGCATATAACTTGATGAATTTGATGATATTTCGTGAAGAGTCTCAACAATGACTATTGATTTTTTCCTCTACCCTGGAGAGGCACAGAGAAGGGGGTAAAACAATGTGATACCGAGTCACGTTGGGGGAGGCATAACCTGCCCCACCATGATTACAGCCTTGTCACGGCGGTGGGGCTCAGTAGCCAGGGGTGAACTCAGGCGAAGCCAACTGAACCTGGGGGATGCTGCGTCGATACCTTAGGGGACTGACTAGCCGTCGAGGTGCCCCAATGATTTATTGTTCCGGAATACCTCACCAAAGAGCATCGCGGTAGTTTTTGTGGGTATTCGACGCTATATGTAATGCGTCGCGAGCCCCACACACTACTGAATCCCTCACAGGACCGATAAAGGCGCGTAAATGGGTTTCACCCCGTCAACAAAAAAAAGGCATAACCTTTTTGACGTTGCATGTCCATATTTCCGTGACGGCGGTGGGCGTGGTGATTACTAATCCACCAAAATATGTCCCTAGTTCAGTAGTAGACTTAAATAAATACAAAAATGGCGAGTGGTGGTGGTGGGGCACCCACACACTTTTTATTCCAATAAAATAAAAAGAATGAAAATATTTCTGAGCTGTGACAGACTTTACTGAAAATATGCCGGTCGTTTTTTTTATCTTCGTACATTTCTATATAATAAAAAAGGCGCGGTCGGCTGTTGCGCCCGGCCATTGTGTTTTAGGCCCCTTCACGCCGGTCCTAAACAAACGGTCGATATGATTACAGAAAACATTACGGGCTTTATGTTCATACCTACATCCAATGGGAAACCATTGTGATGTTTATCGGTGAACCACATTGATGGAAAAAGAAAGAAATTTACATTAGAATAAAAAGTAATTTGGTGTTGGAATTTTGTTTGTCAATTTTTTTTTGGATACGCAAACAAGCAGGCGGTAAGTGACCCCCGCTTTTTTATAATATAGAGGGGCAAACTAGGAACTTTTTTCTTTTTTCCCCTCTATATTCTTATATCTAGGAGCTTTTACACAATTACTGACGCTTATGGACATCCGATACCGGATGCCGTGGTCCGTTCGAGGAAAGGAGGAAAGGATGGCAACGCATATACTATTGAAAAAGCTGTAACGTAGTTAGTGGTTCTCCGGTGGCCCATTGGAGGGGAAAACAGAATAGGTGCTCACCTTCACCTTAGTATAACGTATACATGTTATGCGAAACTTTATGGACGTCGGTAGGCGCCAGAATGCTCAGACTGGGAAGAAAACCGAATGTAAGTTCCCATGATAAACTTTGACTAATATAAAAAGTACGTCTAGCTTTACACTCTTTATTTGGTACGAAGCGGTCAACATTGACCTCAAAACGTGAAGCATTCCTTGAGTGCGATAGCCCTCTTGGGCCCAACATGATGACTTGCCAGAATGTATAATGAGGCTGTGAAAGACCCAAGCTCACTTTTTAGTGACCCCTCATCCGTCAAGCTATTTTTATTACGAGACAATCGTTTTGTTGGTTTTGATGGAAAAAAGTAAAAATAACTCTTTTATCGCGGAATGCGCCCGTAACATTTTACTCTTTGGGTAAACGATTTATTTTTATAGGCAGCGAACCGAAAATGCTGTTTCCTTTGATTTATGGTAATAAAATTTATAGTATTTATTTTTAGAATCTGATCTAAATGTGGAATCTGCAGTCCTTCTTCTCATTCCTTCCTACTCTTAAAATGTAGTTCGTTTCCTCTATCAATTTCAGCTCAACCTCGCTGTTACCCACTTGGTCTGTGCTGGAAAAAAAATCAAGTTTGCTTTAGACCACACGACCGAAGTAAAACTTCTTTAGTCCTACGAAATTTAACTGGCTACGAGAAAGAGAGAAACTTGTGTACTTGCACCTCTCTCTTGCTCTCCAATAATATACAAAACGCAACTCTCGTTTTTCCTACCTTCGCTTACCAATGTCTCCTTCTAAAGTTCCATGTAACACTTTTCATATCTTCACTAACTATATTTCCCTCTCAACTTCCGTTGGACTATTTTTGCAACGCTCTCTTCGCGCATTACGACAGCTTACTCCCAAAATCATGCGTTCGTCTATTCTTTGAATTAATAAGTATCGACTCCCGTCCGAATGTAAGCGAAGTGTAAAGCAACGCTGACATCACGAAGGGGAAATTACCCCTCACTATTGACGTGAAGTAATTGATGGCCATGTTGTCATGAGTACTGATTTTTTTTTTATAGAATAGAGGGGCAAACGACTACCGACGCCCATGGAAATGAGCATAATTACTATGCCGATGTGTTGCCCTCCTTTCGTCCTCCACGAAACGCGACACCCAGGATATCGATGAAATGAGCGAGGTACCTACTTCCCCGGTCTTTCCGGCCTAATTCAGCTGCAATGCAGCATGGCACTACCTCTTACTACACATACTGTGGAAAGCGGTATACACTGAAGTCGGTCCGTGGGACAATGCGGACAGAGGTCTCTCAGAAGCAGCAGATCGTAAAGTGGGGCTACAGCGTGAAAAGCGAGTCCAAACAGCGAAGGCTAAAGAACACCGCAAAACTACTCGGTTCAGTCACGCGCGGTCTTTCAGTTCCGCACGTACTGGCAGCCCTCGTGATGGCCCGACGAAAGCCATGACATGAAAAAAAGCGAGCAGTCAGTCATAATCGTGTTTTGTGCGGTTTACAATTTGCCTCCGGGGACCCATTGGAGGGGAGGAGGAAAGTCGTGCAGAGCACTCATCTGCATGAGAAATGTGTGGATGTCTATGGACGTCAGTAGTCCTCAAAAGGCTCTAAATGTCACATTTGCGCGGCTATAGTATATATATATATATATACTATATACTATATATATATATATATATATATATATATATATATATATCCTCGTATATGGAAGAAAAAAATATTACGATACTATGTTTTACTAAATAGGCATACGACAAACCTCTATCATCTTACTTATAAGATATCAGAATCCATAAATATTATGTAATGTTCAAAATAGAAAAAAGAAACTCGTATCGTTCAACCGCAGTTTTGTGAGTCTCGGACCACCCACCCGCACGAATGGCTCCGTTGTATAGTGTCCTTATACATAACATGGCGGATAACTGACACTAGAGACGGTGTCGGATATCCGGATCCACGGCATGTCATGTAGGAGTAGATGGCATAATATGAAGATAAAATATACACGCATGACATTTGACCTATTGAGTACTCTTACACACACATCTTCACGCACGGTCCCTAATGGAGTAGTCAGGGAAAACGGAGCGCCACAGATCACGTCCACGATCCTTGCATACCTGCCTTGCTACCTCCATATTCACAACTCTCTGCGTACAAATACGCCGGTATCGAACTCTTGAATCCATTCGGACAGTCATTCTACCCAGTATAATATTTTTTTTTTTAACATCTAATTATACAAACGATTTCACAGGCACAAATGGATGCTGAACCGAAAGCTGCGAATCAAATTAACTGAAACATGATCGTAAACGGCAATGCTACTCCTGTGCTGAGTCCGTTGGTTGTACGGCGTACAATTAACAGCAAAAACCTCTGCCGCATATTGTGAAGCGAATCTGTAAGCAGCAGGACAACTCAGCTTCTCGCAGTCCATCGCAGGGTCATTTCAAAATTAGAAAACTTAGTCCAGGAGTAGTCCGATAAAGGGTTGTGATGAGCTAAAGTCATGAAAGATGACAATTTTCGTCATCACTTTCGTCATGGATACAATCTTCGCCATCGTTGGGCCATACTTGCTGAGAGCTTTTTATTGATTTGTGTACACTTTAGTTTCAAGTCATGTAAAAATATCTCAATATATTCAATCACAAAATTCTCAGTTGCAGCGTAAATAACTTGGGGAAGTAGTTCTCCATCCCTCTGATATACAGTACCTATCGTATGTCTGATTTTTCACCAGTCGACATGTTTGACGAATCATATGGAAAGTGAGGAAGAAGATAAATTGCTTTGGGGATATTGGGGATACAAATTCATTTTGACAACCCGTAATTATTCAAAATAGGATCATCAAAATTTTAGATCTAATTTAATGAAGTTAGTTCAAATGGTAGTTGTTTCTTCAATCTTCCATAGCTTTACTGTATCAGAACAAGTATCGAATATAGGTATCTAATTTTAGACAAGAAATTCGGATAAAGGTGTCCCATAGTTAATGTAGTCTGCATTTTATATATTCCTAGTAAGATTCGATACAGATCAATGCGTCCAAACTGTCAAGTTAACTTAAGTACCTGTCTACCTATGTACTGGATTTCTTAGTTGTGACTTCTATCTAACTAACATTATAAAGAACATTTGATTGTATTTAATACGCTCCGACGCTACTGGACGGATTAAAAAAATATTGTACCATTAGAATCCTATCGTAATGATGTCTCTGCAGAAATTACCGATAATAGCTTTACAGACGTTGTCAAAAACTTTATTTATCGTTATTACCATGACGTGTAATGTTTACGAGGCCGAAATTAAACTTTATTATTTTTAAAGGCATTTTTGCCCTGTTTCTTGGCAAAGCCGAGACGGACGGCTAGTTTCATAATTTGTAGATACACTTTTGCTTTATTTTGAAGGTGCAAAATCGATAATAAGCCAGTAACAACTGAACATTCGTTAGTAATTACAGGAAGAGCACACCTCCTCGTCGGTTATCTCTTTGGCCATTGCCACTTCAGTGAGCTTATTTTTCATGTGATAACGGAATCAATATCCCTAATGGATCCTTGCATACCTTCTCGCTTTCTCCACATTCAAAATTCTCTCAATACAGTCTCAAAATGCCACTGTGGTCCACAAGGGTGTGGTGACGTCACTGATTGTTTGTTTTGTGAAATTCGTCGCGTTTCGTGTGGTTAGTGAGAAGTCTGTGGTGGCCCGATGGAGGTGAGGATGATAGGAGGGTAGCCCATCAGCATGACAACAATAATGCGGATGTCTATGGGCGTCAGAAGTCTTTAAAAGGCTCCGATGGTTCGTTTGTCACATGTACTATAAAAAAAAATTACATCGGCATAGTCATTATGCGGATGCTTATGCGCCGGGAGTCATCGGAGAAACCCTACTTTATTTCTGAGAACTTGCCAATACGATTTAGCTTATAAGTAAACTTGCTGCGAAGTCTCCACTTAATGACTTAACTGTCTGGTATTGTTCTCACTCATAACTAACTACTGTTAAATCTGTTTTTATGATAGGGTATTGCGTATACATCAAGCATCATCATCACAAAAAACCCACAGCGATTACTAGGAATTTCCTGCCTCGAACAAACACCGTAATCGGTGAAGCCAGGAGTTCTGTGTCACCCCCTATAGATCAAATACAGTACTTACTCTGCGTTACCCACTTTTGTGTTATTTTTATAGTACCCATTATTTTTTAACTTCAGAGATATCAAAGAATAAGTAAGGAAAACACCTATGTAAGCCGCTAACGACGGTAATCAACGGAAATGACGGGATGATGAAAAAACCGTCTCATCAAATCAATGATGAAAAATATTTTGATATTAAATAATTAGTTCAAGATATCTATTGTTATATGTGTTATAACCTATGCAATTTATCTAGTTTAGGTGTTCCTAGAAGAAATGTTGTATTTAAAAAGAAATTCTAATATCTCATAAAGTACTACACATAAAATTTTTTTTCGAACACTAAAACTTAAGGTTAAAAAAAGTAAATTGATATTAAACATAATTTTATCATCAAATCACTTCCATGTTAGATTATAATGTATAAAGGAAACAAAACTTACCGTCTGAGGTCCTCCGATTAAGATTAAGTTAAATCCGGCACACAGTCCAAATGAAATTCAAAACCAAACAAACGAAAATATCACTCAACGCTTTCGAACAATATGACTATGGCATTTCACAGTACAATAGAATTAATCAGAAGCAAATTAAATACAAACGTAATAGAAATGGTCTGTTTGACTCGTACTTCCACAAAATTATGTAAAAGTTGTTTAGGAAAGCCGGAAGGTCAAAAATCGGATCTTACGACCGGTACACGTGAGAATGGTATGCAGCACTGATCGGCAATTCCGCCGGCTGACGCGCTTCGTTTGCTCACTGTGCTGTGCTGTCAAATCAACCAGCTGGCCGGTGAGCACTGCCACCCTAGCGGACTAACTTAGAACTAAATTACATAGCGGGCAAAGTTACACAACCTCAATTTCAAATAAAATAACCTCTTTAAAAGATAGTTATTTAGAAAATATGTAATTGTAAGTATATGTGTTTGTCTATAACTATTATTTACATAGAAATCTATGTTGCCTGCGAAACTGATCGCATTTTACCGTATGATGTGTGGATAGATTCGTCTTGATAACGCGAATAATATTAGGTGAAATA
This sequence comes from Eumaeus atala, assembly GCA_017140195.1. Taxonomy (NCBI): domain Eukaryota; kingdom Metazoa; phylum Arthropoda; class Insecta; order Lepidoptera; family Lycaenidae; genus Eumaeus; species Eumaeus atala. Next base: position 418,060 of record JAFELO010000800.1, read on the forward strand.
AAATGTATTTCGAACAATGAAATTGTTTCTCCCTATTTTTTTTTCGCGATGAAATATTGATGAAATGATGAGATCTATCTTCTTCTACCTAGCTTTATCCCGTTTCTATATCGGGGTTGGATACCTAATCTAGGGGATTGTACGAGGGCACCAGTTTTTACACCGAGCGACTACCATGTGATCTTTGTAACCCAGAAGGGGAACAAAGCCCAATTATAGAATAGGTCGAATTCAAATACACGAATCCGGGTTTCCTCGTGACGTTTTACTTTACCGTAAGAGCACTCAGAAAATGTAATTAAGTTATAAAAACGCATTTATACAAACAATTGCACAAGCTTTCGCAAATACACATAACATAGCATAATCAGTACAAAAAATCGATCGACCTTATTATATTTAAACATACCTAATATATTTTAGCTATTGTACGACTATAATAATATTTTTCAACAAACATCAACAAAAGAATTTTAGAAAGTGTTGATTTCTAAAAACTACTTTCTTGCAAACCATTTTTTTCGATTACTGCCAAAATATACATGTTAAAAAATTACTAATTTGGTATAAAATCGGTTTTACTACTACTAATAAACTTCTTATTTCATTCCACTTCTACATAACTTCACAATTAATACGAATTGGTAGAATTAGTCGTAGGTAGCTTTATTCTCTAGTGTTAACGTGTCGAGTCACGGGCAATGGCGGCCGCCGGCGCGTCGGCGCTCCGCAGGGAGGATATTGACTTGCGTCGCCGTCACTGCGCATGTTCTGTGCCATGTGTTTCTGTTTTTATGCTACTCGTATGGCAAAGAAAATTATAACAATTTCTTTGTTTATATTACGTACGTGTACAATTACGAGCTCCGCAATCCGGTTGAGTTGTTTTATTGGGCAATGGCTGCGCTGTCGCATTGCTACACAGTACAGACCGGGGCTCGCTGTACAGAGTCAATGTAATGACCTGAACGGCCTTGACCGTGGATAAAGAATACACTTATTATTGTTATCGATTGAACAGTTCTAATAATTTCTTGAAATCAATACAAAATTTTGCTGTAGGTATGGAGTACCCTACAATTATAGATGATAACTTTTGTCTAAAATTAAGGTAAGGTTCAAATGTCAGTCTTAGATACCAGTGTCTATAGAAGCTGAATGCTGCGACCATTATCTATGTACGAGCGCTAAGTCGTCTAGGTATCAATGTAATAGCTAATAATAATCCAATATTTTTGAGAAGTAGTACTAAATAGTAAAGTAGCAAGTACATACTTCTCTACTGTATGATTCGTGGAAATAGCAGAAGCCTTTGCCTCTGTTTTCTGTTACAAAGTCAACTGCACTGTGACTTCCTTGCTTGTCCCGCAAGGATCTAAGAGTGTGAATGCGTGCGGAAGAGTCATGAGAAATCTGCATCTGCCATGGGTAGGTATTACAATGTGACATGTTTGTTGGAATGAGTCTACCACGTCTCCGGCGACCTCCTAGTGGGCGCCACTTTTCCTTCGACTCTTCTGATTGTGTGGCCGACACATCTCCATTTGCGCGGTGCTATGTCTTCCCGATGGGAGATTGTCGGCGCAGTATCCGGGTCGTCGTTACTGTTTTAGGCCAATGTACGCGTAGGATCGACGTAAGAGTTGATTTGTAAGCTCTAACACGCCTCGCAAACTTGATAATCGAGATGAATAAGGGCACTGGAATAGCACACAGATCTCAATTGACTGAAAGCAGCCCTGACTTTGTTTATTTTTTCCTCTTGCGATGTCTTATCCGTTTAGCCATGTCTGATTATAGTGCTATGTAGGCTTTAATCTTGTAAGTGTATTACTCGATTTTATAGAATACAATAATCATTTATTTAGTAATCAGAAATCACTACACTGTTATACACTTAGTTCACTTAATTCATTTACCACTGATCTCATAGCACTCAGTAGTAAGCATGAAACATTAAAAAATAAACATTAAACAATGTTAACAAAAATACAAGGAAATATGAACAAAACATAAAAAAAAATAAGTTCAGATCAATCTCACATACACAGAAAGTGCAACAACAGTGTAAAAATGGGATGTGTGATAAGGAGTGGAGACAGTAGAAAACCTTGTTGGACGCTCCTTCACATGGATCTCTATGTGTGAAATTGTTACCTTCATCAATACGAGGGCATTCCGATATTTTATTACAGATTTCCCATGACCACCACCCATTTCCACTTTACCTTGGCATAAATTCCTTGACAAAACATTTAAACACTACCCTACTTGAACAGTCCGATTTTTTTATTCCAATTTAATGGTAGGTTATTTATTATTTAATAGTGAATAAAAGTAAAAAAGATATTTTTTTTTTCTTCAGCGTTTTAACATCGGGGTAACATTGGTAGTGCTGTATACAGTTTCAGGCCAGTGGCAAATTCTTCGCAGGGGGTCTTTCCGCTTCCTTTAGCAACTTATGGAAGCTTCACCAAAGAGTTTCAGTATTTTCATGTGATCACAGGACACTATGACCAGGGGGTTATTCAGCCGGCATTTCGGTGTCTAAACTTGTTCCCTAGTTGGTCTTGTCTACCACACCCTATTGTCATGCCTCTATCACAAATAATCTCAGTACCTACATACATTCTCTCAAATAAACTTTAAAAACTTTACGATCATGTACGTTTTATAGTAAATATATTATGCATGCATTAAATTGTTGATTGAAAAAGCTTTGATAAATATAATATCGTATTAACGTTGACGGGACTGCTTGGTGGCAGGGAGCCGCTGGTTGCAAGTGGCTCGTGACGGAGACCTATGGGGCTCTATGGTGAGGTCAGGACTGGACGTCCTCCAGCTGACGATGGTAATGACCGTTAGTCATCATGTTAACACTGTACCAGTAAAGCTTATATATATTACACCGACCGTAAACGGAATTTTATATCGCAATAAAAATTATCAAGGTAATTTTTGTTGGGCCGGATAAAATTAGTTTAAGGGCCATTTTATACTGAACTCTGTTTCCATATTGCTCTCAAGTGACTTTGTCCCAAGTCGTCAGTTGGCGTGCAGCCAGGGGCGGTACTATTACAGAAATCGTTTTTCAACGGTTTTCACATTCACACTCGGCGAAAAAAAATCGGAAATCATTACATTGATTTATGTACGAAAAATATAGCCTTTGAAAAAGCCCTGTGAAATATGAGCATTGAATATAGGGTAATGCTGACGGAAGACCAGCAACTCGATGTTTGAAAAATGTTTCACAAAGCGTTTTTATGTTTGATTAGGTATTTCACAACTTAGTGAACTTGAATTTGAAATAAATGTAATTCTTTTAATTCGAACTAGCAGCGCCCCGTGGTTTCTCCAGCGTGAAACGGTTCTATTGATCGTAGCGTAATAATATCCTTAGAAATCTTCACCACCAATATGACTATTATATAAATAATAGATTTGTTATATTATACAATATGCAGGCTACAGAATATGTGGTCGCTACGCCAATATAGTACATATTTTTTTGGTTTCGCGGGTGAACTGAATACACACTAAAACCCCGCAGGTGCCATCAGCCACCTATACCGAGATCGGGGCATCTCAGTATATCTTTCATGCTGTCAAGTATAGTTGTAACAGCAGCCAGTCTTGCTTTCATCTTCAACCTGCAGTGAAAGCGTGAATCACAATTTGTTAGCTGTGTAGAGAGCATAAAGTCTCAATGCGTTGCAAAAGTAAGCGATATTGTAGCATCGCAGCAAGTGAGTCGGGCCAGCATGAACGAGTAAGAGAACAAAATTAAAAGATGAGCAATCGGTACATCCTCTGCTTCAGCTATAATGCTTGCCTCGTATGCTATTACAGTTCGTCTTGACGGGCACATTATCGTGCTCCGGAGTACATAGAAACTAATGCAATATTTTTTTAAAACACGTACCCATTAATTATCGACAAGCACATGTACTTAATACGTTAGCCGGAGTTTAGACAAGAGCAGCCTCTTTTATTTTTGGCATGTTCTTGACAATTTATTGCGAAAATGTTAAATCCATTTTACTTGTTTCATAATCTCACAGACATTTCTTCTAAATGGGAGCTTTGCCCGTTGGCCCCGAGCAAACGGACCCTCTTTAACTGTTTTAATGAAGCTTTGTGTGTTTGGAATCTTCAAATAAAGCCTAACTGGCTAACATTTTCATCAGTAGTCAGGTAACTAAAGCGAAAAGCTCTAAACTTGTATATAACATAAAGTGGACTGAGATGATCGGTAATAATAACAACATGACGTCGTGAACTTCATTATTTTGTGTGTAGTGGAACAACGGAACAGGCGAAGCCAATAGACATCCGTGTGACAATGCATCTTGCAGACGCCTTGCTTAAGTTTTTCCTGTTAGTTCATTTAGGCTTGCGAAGGTTGTTATGAGTGCTATAGAGCACTAATTAGTGACCCGATTTAGCGGCAATGCAACATTATCGTCCTACGTGCTAGATGGTGAGTAAATGCCATAGCTGTACGCTGCAGCTACGAAGATTGTGGTGATAAACCACGGACCATAGATATTTTTTTTTTTCGGAGGGACCTACTACTCTGTGAAGGAGGATTGGCGGCACTTGTCCAGCCCTAACAGTTCGACTGATTACGGAAGACTTTATGTCTTCTGGTTGGACAGACCCCCCTCCTTTCCCGGGAAATGGGAAGAAGCAAACGGGAATTTTAGTGGACATTACCCTATCGTGGTTATTTTTAGGACCGAAAAGGGGGAGCGGTCCCCCTCCCCACGCTAGTGGGACGGCGCGCGCACGATGCCGTTTAATGTTACGGGACGTGTTTAAGAAAAGTTAGCTCATCTTTCGGTTTGGCTTGTCAGAGGAGGCCGGTCTCCTCCCCCAACCTCTGACGGATGGGGTTGATTTGTGCTTGAAATCGGCTAGAAGCCGTGATCATGTTTTGTTTTTATTATTAGAGCTCTCTAAGATCGCATTATTTTGTTTCTACATTCATCTAAGCTCACGTCTTACGGATTCGAACCCGGGCTCGTTTCCGTAAGCGGTGTGTGAGTTTGTCATTCTGTCAGTCATATGTCTTATAGCTGTGTAACTATATGTAATGTTTCAACGCTCGACCTACCGGTCGAGCGGTGTATACCGAATTGGTTCTAGCAGGAAGAGAATGCATTTATGCACTGTCCAACCGAACCAAGGGGGCCTGAAGAGTTTGTCGGGTCAGGTCGTGTAGCTATAACTACTACCTACTACCGACTAAAACCTGCTATCCGTGGGTTTGCCCTATTGGCATTTTGTTGCGGATGCATGTCTGGGTGTGTTTTTGCTTGTGTGCAAGGGCGGACTTAACAACTGCTATGGCTATCGCGTCGTCGGCGTCGTGCAGTACGTGCTTCGGCCGACGGTAAAGGGAATCGGTTATTAACGTCGGGTCGTATTCCGACGTTTCAACGATTAGTTTATTTTTGTGATTAAGAGCACGGTGAAAGGACTTTTGAGACAGCTCTTTGAAGTGTCCTTTTATCGATGTTAATTGAAAGTCGCAATGTAGGTCGATGTTACGAATGTACCACGGGCATCCAGTGGCCATGCGCAAGAATCTATTCTGCATTTTCTGCAAACGTTCTACTTGGGTCGGGGCTATGTGCGCGAAAGCTGCACTGCAGTACGACATGATCGGTCGTATGCATGTAGTGTACAAGGTGAGCTTATGTCTATTAGCCATTTTGCTCTTCTTGTTAATGAGTGGATATAATTTGAAAAGGACATGCCGTGCCTTTTTCAGAACGTTGTCAATGTGATACCATAGATAATACTTATACACTGGTACTACGAACTGTTGATAGTTAGCTACAGTCCGTAGTACTAAATAAATAGAAAAATAGAGTCTAAATGTGTTGAAGGTACCGCTAACTTTACCAGATGGCAGGTAGTCAAGATGAAACATCGTAGACGTTTACTGGATAAAGTTGTTGAGATTATTTAAAACAATTATGATAAATGTTGTATTGATAAAAATAAATAATTTATTTATAGTAATGAATAAAAGTTTACAAGAATTTCTTAGTTTTACGGTAAAGTGGCATAGAAGTACACATGCGCTCTCACTAGAGGGCAGCAAAAGTAACTTAGTGCTTGGTGCGTGCGGCGTTTGTCTTTAAGCTGTTGTTACAGTTTATACATTTTGATATAGATGGCGTTAAATGGAACATAGTTGCTACTTTTGTAATATAATGAAAGATCTGTTTGGTTTGAGTGTTTCTTTGAACACGCTAACCTCTGGAAATAAAGTCTGATTTTTGTCTACGATAGTTACATTGAAGAGGAAGATTATAGGCTCTTTACTCTAACACTGCTGCTAAAAGGATCTGATCTGGCGAAATAAATTTATTGGGCCTATATGATATATTTAATAATATGTCATTACAAATTTTACTGATTGTACCTAAATATTTTTAGTACAAATATTTATTTATTAGTTATTTTTAGTTTATAGTCTTAGTTATTTTTTCAAGGGGTTCCCTTAACATATAAATAAATAATTTGAAAAAAATATAAACTCAAAAAAAAAGTGAATGGTGATTGTGGTGTTAGTGGTGGCGACGTTATAATTCATATGTTCCACTCTAACATCTATTACATTATCACCAGGTGTCCCCAATGTTCGTTTGATTCTACGCTATGTCAGATTCAGTTAGTAGGCATTACATTTTTTAAACACCTCAGTTTATTCTTTTCGATTATCAACGTGTATATATAAATACAGTAAGCAGTTTATTATGTTTTTGAAACTCCTCGATGACCTCACCTTACTCTATAGACTGTATTAAAATGTAGATAGAAAAGGGGACAATGAAGCTTTGTTGCAATGACAACCTGAACGTGGGTTGGACATACTTTTTGTCTAAGAACTAAAATTTAATCCTGCGTGTCGTAAACAAGTTTTTTGACGTAGTTATTCATCACTGCTATTTGGCAGCGACACAATGTCACTCAGTGTAGATATAGGAAACAGCCTTGAAATGTTTTTAAAGAAAATGGTTTTCCGTCGCGTCAGTTATTTCACACCGACCATGGTCAAGGTGAAGTGTGTGAGTAAGACCTCAATAGACACAAGTAATATTTTGTAAAGTCACACACGTAAATTAGCCATCATCATTAGCTACTGCCAGATCATTATAGTTGCCAGCATTTAACGGCCCATAGGTGGACATAGGCTACTACTATTGATGATCATCAAGATTACGCTCTCTACTCTTAGTATACCTAACCACTACGGGACGCCCTCTCCAAGCGACATCATCTTCACAGAAGAGTTGTCCCGCGCCATAGGAGACCCCGCCAACTTTGGAACAGTACAATGATGCCGTTCTTCGCCCCTAGCCCTGTGCGCAATACCGCACCGTCTACTTGCTCTTTTATCCTCTCTTATCTCAGAGGGGTAAAAAGACCAGCGGTTCGGTTGTCTTTGCCCTAAGTCTGGGTTTATTGTAGGCTGCAGAGACTTGAACCTTGGTGTGGGTCATAATCTACCATGGTGGTGTGATAATAACATGGCACTGTTCATAATTAGGTGGTGTTGTGAAGTCGTAAACTCTTCTATGTTCACGTATAGAGGCACTTATTGTGTATTTGAAATTGTGTTGCTGAAAAATGAATTGGCGAATGGCAGGTACGACGGGATTACAGAAAGGGGTTCATTAATATAAATTCTCTCCATCCACGCATCCAAGTTTTCCTTTTTATTTAACTCGTTAAATCCACGCCCGCTTCCCGGAGGGCATTGGCCGGAGTTAATCCTAAGGCGATATTAATTGTTGTTTGTCCGGTATGGATGCAAGTAGCAGGAGATCGGTCGTCTTAGCGTTCATTAAAAGAGGCCTATGTCCAGCAGTGGACTTACAAGGGCTGATAATGATGATGATATAAATTTTTCACTATATGTTCCAGCAGCACTCTGTGGTCACACCCACATACTCAGCTCCTATTGGCCGTTGCAGGATGGTATATAACCTCCATAACAAAACGATTTGAAACAGGAGCTTCCATGGCAATTACGTTATTGCTAATCGCTATACGACCATAGACAAATTCACTCCAGAAAGGATACTATTTCTATAGATTACATGATATTCTGGTACATAAATTACAACATTTCCAAGACTCGTCAAAATATGTTTTGTCTGTTCAGTTTTGGCCTGATGGAGCTATACACATTCCCCACCACAAAACTAGCACTTTCAATGTTTATTCAACAGTTCGTCATAATTTTAATTCAATTATGTGCTAAATATGGTTGCGTATCCCTGACACGATCTGCACGCCATGACTCAAAGCCTGAATGAACTAATATAGTCATTAGCAGTGTTTATTTTTATCTGTGTCAGTATACAAGAACATTGGCAAGGCAAAGGTTATGTTCACAGGTTATTGTCAATAGATATGAACATTTTTTATTTCATTCACGCGCAATTAACTATTTTACTAACAAATAGATAGCTAACTAGCCTAGCCTTGGATTCAGCCGAGTAACTTAAGCCGTTCTTGGATCTCCGGCGATTTCGAGTGCAATCCAGCGCTGGATGGCAACTTATGCTAATACACTTCAGCGGAAACCAAGATGGTGAGTAATTCTAGTGGTGTAGGGGGATGTAAGTGATATGTCGAGTTTCCTACAAAGGTTGACGTACAAATATAGACAAATAGAGTATTGGAAGCCTCTTGTTATTTAAAACACCTCTCTCTTATATGATACCGTCCCAAAGTGTCGCGTTTCCCTTGGTTTAGGTTAGGTTTCGCGAGTTTCCTTACCATGGTTCAAGTCTTGTCGTGGCGGTGGCTTAGTAGCCTGAGGTGTACACCAGCGAAGCTAATTGAACGGAGGAGGATTTTAGCTAAAGATCAGGAGGAGAAATCGCTCTTTGTACCCCTCTTATAAGAACAGGGGACCAAAGAACAACAGGAGATGGGGATCTTGCGCACGGGGCAAGGGGCGAAGATGGGAACCTCACCCCATTGCATTGTCCCAAAGTCACTGGGGTTGTCCTGTAGTACGTGGCAACACCTTCTCTGAAGGTGGAGTTGGTCCCTTAGGGGGCTGACTAGCCGTCGAGGTGCCCTGATGATTTGATGTTCCGGAGCACCTCACCAACGGCGGCGGATTTTTGTGGGTATTCGGCACTATCATGTGCCTCGAGTCCCACACACCACTAGACCCCACCCAGGGACAGTGAAGGCGCGGAAATGCATTTCCCTGCGTCAACAAAAAAAAAAAAAGGTTTTGCGAGTTGAACCGATTGCTCCTTGTATCCCTCTTATAAGAAGAGGGGACTAGACAGCAGGAAGAGGAGGCACTCTTTGTAACCCTCTTATAAAAAGAGGGGAAAAAGAGAAACAGAAGGAGGTGCTTTTGTGCGCGGGGCAAGAGGCCAGGATGAGAACCTCACCCCATTGCACTGTCCCAAAATTGGTGGGGTTGTCTTGTGGTGCGGGGTAACCGTTCTGTGGAGGAGGCGTCGGTCCCCTAGGGGAGTTTGGTTTCGCGGGAAAAGGCTCTGTATTGATCTAATTGCTATCGGCACTTACTGGATATTGGACTGGACTGAATGGATAGGATAATCGGAGTGCAGAGCGCTAAGTAGGTGTAGCTCTCACTTCCCTCACTGTACTTGTGATTTTGCTCTGTCCAGTAAACATCTCTGTATCATTAAGTGTGTATGCTGTATGGACTCCTTGATTTACTCTATGTGCATGTATGTAACGTGTTTATTACGGTCAGTGCTTTTATGACTATTTTCCTCCCACGAAGCTCTGAAAAAGCGGCACACTACCGAGCTACTTTATAAAATTTCTTTATTCTTATAATGGCTGAGACATTATGAACATAAAGTAGTAAAAATACAGATTTTGATGTTTTTATTTACTTATGTTATTTTTATTGATGTTTTTAATTATCGACCTAGATAATGTTATTGAAATTTAAAAAAATACTTATAATAATTCTGTCTTTAAATGGAGAGGCGTTAGTCTTTTGGCACATTATATTTTTTTAAGTATTCTTCTTTTAATTGAGTACATGGCGTAATTTTCGGTTGCTCAGATAGAAGGCATGTACTTCACGATGAGCATTTAAATTATTATTTTTGGCCTTACCCTAGTCTCTTCTTGACGAAATAAAGAACTAAATTGGATAATCATATTATATGTTAGGACTGATTCTAGGGTTACCGTTTCTTCTAAGCCTGGGGTCTTATCTGAGATCGAAGCTTTCTATAGCAAGTTATATATATCGCACGCTCCTCATCCCGATACCCTGAACAACGATCTGCGTGCAAGCCTGATACGACATTTGTATGACGATCTTCCGGACGTCATCTTGAGTAAGACCAGCCTAGCTCTTGCACAGCTTAAAGGGGGAAAGGCTCCGGGGAAGGACGGAATTATAGTAGAGCTTGTTAGAGCAGCAGGCGAATCTATATTACGAGAGCCTTTTGATTTTGTCCTTCAGCGGGGCGTACCTGTCAAGGCATGGCTTGGAGGTGATGTTGTATTTTACAAAGGTCAAAAAGTTTTATAAAGGTCACCCTTTTAATCACTTCTTTAAAATTAAAGACCCACTTCTCTTCTTGGCCATATTTACAAATTGTTCTCAGGAGTCTTGACGAATCGTCACACCACAAAGCTTGACGAATTCCAGACACCGAATCAGGCTGGGTTTCGCAGAGTATTTAGCACCATGGACCACATTTTCACTATAAGGCAAGTTGTACAAGACATTTGAGTACAATCAGCCGATGTGCCTTGCCTTTGTGGACTATAAAAAAGCGTTTGACTCTGTCGAAACCTGGCCGGAGTGCAATTTTTTAACGTTATATTAGACTTACTTTATATTCTAGATTTCTTAAATATAGGCTAATCTATATCTTTCCTTTTTTCGTCTTTACGGACAGGCTTGCGTTTGTTTTCATAATTTAACCTGATATACTCGACATTTACCACTAGTAAAAAATAATTCTATATTTCATATTATTTTTTACTAGTGGTTGACTGGGCAAAGGCTGACAGCTACCTTCATGCTAGTGATGATGTATACAAGCCTAAATCATCGAAAAATTATAAAAACTCAATAAAAAGGAAACGACAACCAAAAAAATCAAAACTGTTCAAATTGTTTCCTTATATTTGATCTAAATCTGCGAAATCTAGAATAAAAAAAACAGGTGTCAAAGATGGTACAATGCACATGCCGTTGCATAGGAGGCTGTAGTGTCATGCACCATGTATGGCACTACCTCCACCTATGCAGCATAGCACTACCTCTTCCTAAAATGACCTTAACGTTGATTGAGCAGAAATTTTTACACACCCAATTTATGTGACACATTGCAATGATATCATCGAGCTGTTACTGGAGGTGGAGGCATGACAATGGAAGTTCACAGAGTAAACATAGTTAGTATTGTACTCACTCGCTGACATACGCATCCAGAACTCATATGGAGTTAAAATTCTTACAAATATTGACAACGACTGATTAAATTTGTAAATTGTATACAGTAGTTACAAATTTTAGATAAATCCTAAGAATAACAAAAACCATTAGTTGTATTTTGACTCATGGTTTAGTCGTTGTTAATTTTAAGTTCTATTTGAATCATGAAAATAATTGAAAGTTAGCTGAAAATAAACTTATTTTCAACATTTTGGTATAGGATATCTGCAAGATTCCCAATCCTTTGGTAAGAACAGCGCCAATGGAGAAATTTGAAATAAGTACAGTTGGAGATTGCACAGAGAAAATATGCATAAAGCTAACATTTTAACATAGTATAATTAAGTAAGTCTTTAGATATGTAATGAGACGTTGTACATAAATACACAGTCAAGCTATATTTGAAGTCGAATGGTTTCTTTATAATGGACAAAAATCTGCATAATATGGCCAATAGCAGCGCTGTAATTGACCTAACCTATATATCAATAACAAAGAGAAATATTAGATGTTACTGATTTTACATCAATTGCAAAAGGTCTTGGCCGGCAAGAGCGAGTCCAACTCGCCTGTGAAGTGTTCCGTAGCAGCAGCATCTAAAATATCGTATCTATTTCACTACCAAATTTGTTCAAACCAACTAACCTAAACCCAAAAACATACCTTTTTTGATTTAATTGTTATTTTGGTCAGTGTTTTGTGTACTAAATAGCAAGTGTTATACCTTTTTGCATACGTAAAGAAATTGTTTTTAAAATAACGTCTAGAGTGAGCACCATACGTCTTTTACATATGAAACCTCTTTAAATTTAACGACGCTCAGTGAAAATTCTTTAAGTCTGAACTTTGTTGAGCTGTCTTTTTGAAACTGTTAAGGTTAGGTTAAGCTTTTGAGGATCATTTTATGGACTGGCATGTCTTATAAATAGTTATATTGTATATTATATTAAATTAAATGTTATATTATATTATATATTTACTGTACTGTGCCTACAGTAAGTTTAACAAACTAGTGCCATATTAGACGTAAGGTGGAGAATTATTTGAAGTCTAAAAACCTTTCACATTAGAACTTAAGAAGATGTATATCAAGGTAAGAGGTCTATTAGGATAGTAGTAAGAGAAAATTTACTAGCCCTTGTAGGAGACAGGCGTGAGTTTGTGCAGTATTACGGATGCGCTACGTAACTTAATTAAATAATTACCTAAACATCCTGGCTGCTATAAACACAATAGCTTGTAATTAGGGCTATCTTATCGTTAAAACTAGTAGCCGGACAGATTAGCCAGCTTGTCCTGACATATGATTGAAATGAAAGGACTACGTATTTTATGTTTTATTATTAATGCGATACACAATTTTGATTTATAGCCAGACTTTTATGTTTTATTATTAATGCGACAGACAATTCTGATTTATGGCCAGACTTTTTGACTATTGGTCGTTACAGTCTCGCATTCGACGCTTGTTTTTAAATTATTAATAAAACAATTTATCAAAGTTTCACCAGCCGGGCATCGTTTAATTTGGCCGGACAAGCATTCAAAATGCGTTACTATGCTCTATGGTGTTGGACGCTTGACAACGCAAATTGTAACTATGTTTACAGAGTTATTGCTATAGAATGTAAGGGGACAGACGAAACGTGGGAGCATTTTGGTGACTAACGACACCTGTAATAATTATTATGCAGACATGAAGTCCTCTTCCCTTCTTTTCTTCCTAAGATGTCAGTCGGAAACTTACAAATCGTATGAAAGGCAACTGCATAGCTGTCAGTATTATATAAGCCTCCCCGGTCGTGCCAGTTCAATTCGTATACAATGCATCGCGGCACTACCTCTTATAAAGGTTATTAAGCTAACTTATAATTAACTTGCTGTAACCCTTCTTGTCATTCAGGTGATGTTTTGTATACCTCGTCAGAATTAATTATATACATATAATATTATGTAATATGTAAATACTCACAAGGCGTGTTCGATTCGACGCCTCGGCGTTTTTCTCTTATCTTATTTTTAAGTATCCTTCTCTTCAAGCGGTTAAGTACGACATCGGCTTCATCCACGCTCTCCGAGGAAGATGAACGAGTAAGCCGCGTTATTCCACTCACTGAATGCCGTCTTTTTCTAAATACATTACCACTTTTACATTGAGAGTCGATTTCGGATATCCCACGTCTATACATTTTTAATCGTTTCTTAATTTCACATTTTGTCGCAACATCTGTCGTCAGATTATTAAATTCTGTCTCTGATGTATTATTAGATACCTCCAAAGATTCTTTGGCTGTATCAACATTTTTAGATCTATTGTGTGTTAGATCATTTTCGTCTACTTTTGTCCGTCTCAAATGTATTGACAACCAATCCGGATTTGAACTCGTCTGTGCACGTAAGCTTTTCAGGTAGGTGTTTAGGAAATATATTTTATTCTGCGGCGGTTTATATAACGTGACTGACTTAGAGCGAGCCACGTTGCGATTCCCTTGTAAATTTGTCAGCATGTCATTATTAAACGATTGAGATGTATGGAGTCCTAAATACATATTACCCCTTTCATCGTCTTCCTTCCATGTATAATTTGATTCGTTCATAGATGATATAAAAGAATGTTCGCAAATATTGTTATTGGATTCAATGCATTGTACATAGCTTTCTTCTTTTGACCCTTCTCGATTTTCATAATCAGAACTTTTGTAGCTGCTGATTTCACTAGGTTCTTCGGAATTATAAGGGGACGTGTCTCGACTGCTAGGTACTAAAGTGTTACAAGTTTTAGTATTTCCTGTAAGACAGTACGGCGTATTTACTTTATAACTATTTTCTCTAATTAAATCAGATGGCTCCTTTGTTTTACTTTCTGTCAATACCATTGAATTTTTATAAACACGTGTATATATATTTTCTCCGACAGTTGAGTTGTGTTTTCTTAGTATTTTTTTATTAATAATATGCCTGTAGTCTTTTTCTTTTAACGATTGACTAGATTTTAAATGTGGTTCATGAAAATCAGAGCTTTTTACAGAAATGTTGTCGTCATTAGTTTCCAACAATAGGTTCCCTTCGCAGTCGAATAGTTGTATTGTAGGAAAATTGGTTCTAGGTGAATGATTTCGTGTCCTCAGCTCCCATTTCCGATGACTCGGTTTCCTCAGTTGTATCCTTATAACGTTATCTTGTATTATTGGTCCATCACTGTCGGACGAGTTTCCTTTTTCCGCCATTTAGAAAAATTTTCCCTACGTATTGTGCGGGGCATTTGTTACAATAGGTATTTCGTTATGTAGTTTGTTGTTATTTAATCCTGTTCAGTTTGTTTACAGTCAGCTGCTCGTAAGGGCACCCTGCCAAATATTCTTTGGCATTCTCATGTAAAATAGCTCCAATGTCAATTTTGTTTTCCAACATACGCACACGTTTATTTATTAATATACAAGTTGTTTATCACCATCACTATGAACGAATTCAAACTAAATAACTAATTTTAGACGTGATTATTAACATTGTAAAGTAAATAATGATTTTTGTCACATAACACCACTTTCGAACTTACAATCACTTCACTATAACGAAATCCTTCTAGAACCATACCGGTATCGTTAAAATTAAACTCTAATGTAATAACTATTTTTTGATAATTATTTTATTATTGTGTAAAAGTAAAAATGTACTATTATTTCCGAATACATTTTCGTGTGCGTGAGATTTTGGATGGACGCGACTCCGGACATATCTGCACTGAGAGCAAACTGCTAAATAGACTCGAGGCACTATAAATAGTGAAACGCGTCGGCAATCTAGCTGGCTCCCCTTGAACCTAGTTCGCGTAACAAACGTAATCTGCGCTCACGGCTCACGTAACTGTTTTTTAAAGACAACATATAATAAAGTGTAGTGACACATGCAGTATAATGTCGACGTCAACTGTAATTTACTGGTTTCATGAATGATCTAGAGCAAAGAATTACCAGTGTCCTAAATAAAAAAAAAGTGAAAACAGAAGCGCATGCGTTAATCTCGACCGCCATAAAGTGAAAGATGTAGTGGTCTATTTTACATGAGGATTCAATTAAAATTCTCTAGAGGATTTTAAGTGTTTTGACAGATGGCTCATGCAAACTATGGTCTCATATTTCTTATAATAAGGTTTTTTTTCTCCATAAAATTTCTACAACATGTATGAATTTCAAGAATTGCTTTGCTATCATACCAATGGGAAAGAATGATTAAAATGTAAAAGAAAGAGTTTTAAGCAATGTAACAAACGTAATCTGCGCTCACGGCTCACGTAACTGTTTTTTAAAGACAACATATAATAAAGTGTAGTGACACATGCAGTATAATGTCGACGTCAACTGTAATTTACTGGGTTCATGAATGATCTAGAGCAAAGAATTACCAGTGTCCTAAATAAAAAAAAAGTGAAAATAGAAGCGCATGCGTTAATCTCGACCGCCATAAAGTGAAAGATGTAGTGGTCTATTTTACATGAGGATTCAATTAAAATTCTCTAGAGGATTTTAAGTGTTTTGACAGATGGCTCATGCAAATTATGGTCTCATATTTCTTATAATAAGGTTTTTTTTCTCCATAAAATTTCTACAACATGTATGAATTTCAAGAATTGCTTTGCTATCATACCAATGGGAAAGAATGATTAAAATGTAAAAGAAAGAGTTTTAAGCAATTTGCGATTAATATTCGAAACGGCCGTGGTTTGTAAAGTATCCGAACCATCTGAATAGCTTTGAACAGCTTTTAATAAAATAAATTTAATGGATTATTGTGACCTACATAGATGTTTCACAATTTCGACGTTTGGAATACCTTTTTTCTGCTTTTATTAGGGCCTTAAAGTTTTGTGGCTAAAACAACGCCGCGATTATATTTGTTTAAGGCATCTCATTTAATACTACCTATATGTGGAAAACGAATTGTTGGTCGACCGTTCACGAGGTGGGAGGACGATCTCCGTGAAGTAGTTGGTACGGGACGGATGCGAGTAGCAGGAGATCGGTCGTCTTGGCGTCCACTGAAAGAGACCAGCCGTAGACCGATAAGGGCTGATAATGAATGAAGGAATGATATGTGACGTGAGACGCTGTAGATACACAGATTAAATTATAGAACGCTTGGGGGGGGGGGGCGACGCTATAATGGATGTCGTGGACCATCTAGATATTCATTACTGCATCAGAGGACACATCATACCGTTGGACGTTTTAAAAGTTAGCCCCTCTCTCGGCCACTATTGAGAAAAGCCCCATCCCCAACAGTGGATCACTTAAAGGACAGATATGATGTTGTTCTCAGGTATTTTGTTTCTGTCCGCAATAACTTTAAAATAAGTATACATATTTCTTAGGTAACCCCCCAAAAATAAAAAAAAATTGCCTCTTGACTTGACGCAGTTAACTATCAAAGGAAAAAAAAATATCCTTTGATAGTTAACTGCGTCAAGTCAAGGGGCCGCTAAGTACCTGTATACTTATAGAATAGAAAACAGAAGAAGATTGCTAACCACTAAGTTGATGAATCTTATTTTCTGATCATATTTTTAACAAATAACAAATAATTAATAAAACGATGTCGACAATTACATCAATGAGTTACATTTATTTTGCAAGACAATTTTTAAATATTATGCATAATGGCATGCTCATTGGTAAAAAATCATATTTACATTCGTAATGTAAAGACTTTGAAAGTCGATATAACATCGATTTCAACATTAGAGTGTAAGTACTTTATAGGCGCTCAATTTTCGATTCATTTAGTATTTAAATTCATGGATTCAAGGGCAAAGACTATACATTGTAGTTTCCATTTCTAATAAATTTTAATTACTCTTAAAATAGGTACATAGTTAAAGCAATCACCCTGCGTCGATAGAAAAAGAAAACATATTTATAAAATGAATTCAATGAAATCGAGAATATTTATATAAACTCCCAAGATGTCACACCTGCGCGATAACCAAAAGTTTACAGCGAGAAAATAGCGAATTCGCATAAATATTTGAACAATTTATATAACTTTTACCTGCCTCCGAACAAACGGGACATCGACACAAAAGTATGTTCTGATCGATTGCTTTTTTATATATCTAGCATAAACTTGCAGCATATATTATAGTAGCAGCTCCCCATGGTTTGACCCGCGTAACACATTAAAATTCCATATTATAAACCTCAATCCCGCTTTTTGTTTTACTATTATAATGCTAGTTATCTTATCTTGATATCTCAATTGTTGAGCATTGTTATGAAAAAATATGATTTTTTTTCATTAATTTGTTAGAATTATAGTTATGTAACTATTTTGAATAAGTTGGAATTTCCAAAAAAGCTTTCTTAGTGATCTCCTACACTCTCCACGGAACATACATGTCAAATATTTACGTTGTCTGTCACTATAGTATATATATATATATATATATATACCACTAAGATATATCATGAAAATAATAAAGACTTGTTTCGCTTATGTAACTA
The DNA here is from genome assembly GCA_017140195.1 of Eumaeus atala. Taxonomy (NCBI): domain Eukaryota; kingdom Metazoa; phylum Arthropoda; class Insecta; order Lepidoptera; family Lycaenidae; genus Eumaeus; species Eumaeus atala. Next base: position 436,045 of record JAFELO010000800.1, read on the forward strand.
CAAAATAATGTTATTGATTATAATATAGGCTGACGATTGATTAAAATAATGATCACTTTTGTTTCTTCTTTTTAATAACGAGTATGTCCTCCTCTCTTAGCAATACACTCCAGAAGCCTGGTATGCATACTCTGGATTAAATTCCTCACTTTTTCATGTGGAATCTCCTCCCAAGCATCTTCCAAAGAGTCAATCAGCTGCTGTTGGTTGCAGACCCCTTGTTCATTCTCTCTATCTCTTCGTTTCAATTGGTCCCACAATGGCTCGATCGGATTTAAATCCGTACTGTTAGCTGGCTATGGTAATACCTCAATATGAGACCCGTCTAGGACAGTTTGGGTTGATCGAGCTGCGTGTGCACGGGCATTATCTTGCATCAGGATAAATCGAGGCTCCACTCGCTGTGCAAATGGGACCACTTGAGGCCTAATGACGTCCTCGATGTAACGTTCTGCAGTTACGGTAACCGAATTTAAAATGGTGAGATCGGTTTTACCGTGTAAACTAATCACACCTCAAACCATTCCGTTGGGACCACCGAAACGGTCAACTTCGTGAATGCAGGTCTCCGAAAACTGCTCGCCGCGTCGTCTCTCTCAAACACGCAGATTATCATTAAGAAATTTTACTTTGCACTCGTCTGTAAAAAGCACCGTGCCCCATTGATTAATCCCCCAGTTTAAATATTGACGGGAGAATCTTAATCGGTTTGCAAGTTGAACCCTGCTCAGAGGAATTCGAAGAACTCGTCGTCTTGACGTTTGCTGATCTTCCTGCAATCGATTACGTATAGTCTGATCACCGACGCGGGTTCCCGTTGTCAGCCGCAGGTGCTGCTGTAACTCACGGGCCGCTACTGTACGATCACGACGAGCACTTATTTCGATGTACCGATACTCATGAGTCGTTGCTATGCGAACTCTACCTGAACCTGGTCTCCCGACAACACTGCCAGTGTCTTGGAAGCGATTCCATACATTTTGGACAGCTCTTCGAGAAAAACCCAACTGCAAACCCACGTAACGCTGAGAACGTCCTTCTTGAATCATAGTTATGGCTCTGGTTGCTGTAATTGTATCCATGTGCCTTCGTACTGGTGGCATGCTTAACACGAGATGATCAATGAGTCAATTAAAATTGAAAAAGTATTACTTTTTTCCTAAAACAACCCAAAACAAGTTAAGAAGACAATCTAAGAAAAACATAAGAATAACATCCAATTATTTTTTCTCATAATGATGTTCAAAGCTTTCAAATTAGGAACACGAACACATAAAATAAATAAGGCATAAAAGAGATCAAACACCAAAGATTTCGTAATATGAATATAATGCTACTATCAGTTACTTTCAGTTTACTAAATTG
>JAFELO010000800.1:437450-457032 GCA_017140195.1 Eumaeus atala
ATTGCGTTCTTGGGGGGAGGTCTATCTTCAGCAGTGGAAGTCATTCGGCTGATGGTAAGCTGTTGTACATTTTCCGCTCTGTATCTTCTCTGGTAGCCGAGCATATAGCTTAGGGACTGTAATTAGTCTATGGGCTGGGGTAATCTGTAACCTGTAATAAGAGATTAACATTGCCCCGCGATTTTACCCGCTTAACTCCGGTCCATTAATGGTAGCGTTATGATATATAGGTCTTTCTTCGATAAATAGGCTGTTCAACACAAAAATATTTTTTCAACTCCGATCAGTAGTTCCTGAGATTAGCACGTTCAGACATATAAACTAAAGCCTAAGCTTTACATTATTAGTATACATAGAGGAAAACGTATCGCTAAGAAGTATGCCGTTTACCCCTATCTCTTAAAGAGAGGCGAATATGCCTCAGTTGTAGATCCCGTTGATAAGATGTGTTCATGGACGCAAAATAGAATTTACTACCTGTTGTGTCCACCCGTGACCATGGTTGCTGTAAAGCTTCTGAAACGTCGGGCTACATAATTTAAAAAGCCGCGATAAAATATTTTATTATAAAATTTTTATTGTAATACCTGTTGTACTTCAGCAGATAGAGCCTACAGTTGTACTTTAACAGAATGTGACCAATCTAATTAGGGGAGAGAAATTAGGCATCTAATCAAAATATCGAGAGAAATTAATTCAAATGAGATGCTTCATAACGCTTAATCTCGTAGCACGAACCCCACAATATGTAGTACCCATATTATCTATTTGACTGCTTAGTCTAGGTCGACACAAATCTATAATTCTAAACAGAGTTATCCTTTCTAATATCCGCGGATGTTGCTACAATGTGTTTGTGCTAGTAAGTCCACTAAAATAACGTCTGTATTTGTATTCTGTACCATTATTCAATTATTGCTTACTTTGCTAAAATAAAAGCTAGCTGCATTTAGTTACAAAAATACTTGCTGATCAAGCTAGCTAGCAATAAAAATGACAGTAGAATAGAGGAGTGCACACTCGTGGTAACAAGTAAAAAATTCAGTTCACAAAATTCCTTTTATTTTATAGAATATGGGGGCAAACGAGCAGTCGGAGCCTTTTTACGACTACCGACGCCCAAGAACATCCACATAATTACTATGCCGATGCGTTGCCCGCCTTCCTCCCCCTAATGGGCCATAATTAAAATTTTATAATTTCTTCATATATATATATATATATATATATATACTCAATAATTGATGATCTTAGAAGTGAAATGAACATGTTATATAAACATGCTATACAAACTTTTATATCCAAGAGACATTAAAAAATAACTGACAATACATTTTTAGTTTTAGCACACGTGGTACGCTGTAATGTTTTTGCGGTATAATTTTCTTTCCAAAGTGGAATAAAAATATAAAAATTAACGGCCGCTGTCACGAGCGTAGGTTAAGACATAAATTATATTTACGTTTAAAACGCTGCCGAACGTTCTGGCACACTGCCCAATGAGAGCCTTTCGTTTCTAGGCGAGGATTTAAGTCTCTCTATCTGTAAAACCGACTTACCTGCAGTAAAACTACATATACGGATTATATAGTGGTTTATCGCATTCCTAAATGTGGGAATGTAAAGTAGTTAAATTATTCGTGCTATAAAACCGTTAAGTAAACTTGTAATTACACAAGTGTTAACGCGTATTAATGCATCAATTTAAAATCATTGACTTTTGAATTCCAGCATTACAAATTTAAGTCGTTTAATCCATTTCCTATGAAGTATTGGATCATAATCTTATTTTATTTTCTTTTAATTTCATGTAGGTATACCAACATGACTAGCTTTTAAGAGTTCTATAATACTACAGAACGTTAACACTTAGATGTTTATTGCTATAAGCAGCAATAGGTACTGCAATTTAAAAGGTAAGATTATAAACTGCCCAAGTGCGATACTTGCGCAGTCAGACAGACAACGGAGCCATATTAATAAGGTGCCATTTTTACTCTTTGGGTACGGAAACCTGAAAAGGTATCATAAAGTTTAGTCTTTCTTCGTAGATAGATTTTTTGACAGGACTTGTCATGTATTGTAGTTGGTTTGCGCTTTCTGACACCAGGACTAAATCGTCTGTAAATCTAAAGTGACTCAGGTACCATCCGTTTATGTTTATGCCGAGCCTCTTCCAACTTAGTTTGTGGATAATGAATTCTAGTACCGCTATGAAGATTGAGTCTGGGTCTTACTGTCTTGCAACTTTTTTATGTATAATTAGTGACCCAGTGGTCTCCAGTTTGATTTGGCTAGTGCTGTTGTCGTAGATGCTTGTATGGCTTTTATGTAGGCCAATGCTACTTCTTGGGAGAGTAAAGTTTCCCAAATCACTGAGTGTAGTAAAGTATCGAAACCTTTTTGTATAGTCAACAAAGACGATATAGATATCGGTCGACTATGGAATTTTTCTGTTTTCTTTTATTTTTTTCTCTATTATCGACGAAAATAGTTTCTACAGTATACAGTATATAGTAGTAGGCTTGTTGATCTATAATTACTGATGCTGTTAAGGTCTCCTTTTTATAGAGCAATATTATTTCCGAATCTGAATCTGGAATTAAAAACACAAAAATCTTGGGATCTGTGCGTTATTAATTCTTGTTCGTTATCTTAGTGCTCCCCGAGGCTCAAAGGCATTTTTATATAGCCTGTGTGCGGTGTGCTTTGATTAATTCGTTTACTTGTAGCTTGTAAAGTGCTTTTAATTCATATTTCTCAGCTCTTGATTTCGGTTTTATTTTATGTAAATCTTGTCTTCTCCTGATTAATTTCCTTGTGTGTGCCGATATTATTTGGATTTCCTCTTTGCTATATGTTAGCTGTTGGTTTTTTAGGCTACTACCTATTGCGTTTATGATTCTGTCATATTAGTTTTGTTCAGTGTTTCTGTCATTCCAACAGTCGAGCATATTTGCTAAGGTGTTTGTCCACGTAAGCTTGCACTTCCCTATCATTCTTTAGCTAAGATTTGTAGATTTTACCGAATTTGCTTCGATTTTTCGACTTTGAAATTAAATTGAATGCTGCCCTAACTACACAGGCCAGTTAGTCCGAAGGATAAGTAATATTTAATACCTGTATATGCATATGTTCCTTGGCAAGTTTGTTGCAATGTAATCCAGTTCGTTTCTTGTATTGCCATCAGGCGATTTCAAAGTCCACATCTGCCTTTTGTTATTTTTGAAGAAAGTGTTTATATTGGATAGATTATTCTCGCACACAAAATCAATGAGTATATCTCTATCTCCTCTGCAATTTCCATTTCCGTAGCCGTATTTTCCCGTGATATGACAGTTGAATGGCTCTATCGACAGTACTGCAGAAAAATTCTAGTTCCTCTTCCTCTGAGGCCTCTGTCGGGGAGTAAACTTAAATGATGCTTAAGTGAAGGTCATTTATATGCATCCTTTAGAGCTAGCGCTACTCTTTCTGGTAGTCCTGTGAAACTTTAAATGTATTTTTTTAGTTTTTTTTTGTGATGAAAAATCCTAATCCAAATAGTGCTGGTGTTTCTCCTATGTGAAAGAAAATAAACTGATCTTGCTCATCTATTTTTTCTACTAAGTTTCCTGACTCCTGAGAGACCAATGATATCGTACTTTACGTTCTTTAAAAAGATTCTGTTAGTTCCAGTAGACGAGTGAAAGTCGATAAAGTTCTAATATTTTAGGTCGCTATGTATAGGATATTATGGTAATTGTTTTCGTACTGTTTAATGAAGATTTTAATGTTCCTTCTGGACGGTTATGTTCGTAATCTCCCTTGGGGACCAGCCGGAAGAAGTGATTTAGTATTTCTTTTTATTTGTAATGTGTTTTTGTGCTATTTTACGTGAGAGAGAGCGGTAGTTGCTATTGTTTGTTATTTTTATTTATTTGGTCATTGATTAGGTAATTTTGGCTGTTCGTGGTTAAGTTTTCGGCATTAAGGAAATTGAGTATACCTGGTTTTTTGCTGAGTCTGATAAACTTGACGATTTTTGTAGCCCTGACTCGGATTTGTTCTTTTTATAAGCTTGTGCCAAACCAATTCTGATAGCATAGGGTCATTGTAGTTTGGTGACATTGGTAACGTTCGTTTCTTTTTGCTTCATGCGTCCGTATTCTTGTGGTGTATTATCAGTTTATCGTACTCGATAGTGGTAAAGATTCCTTTCTCTTTTTAAATTTTTCCCTCATCTTGAAGTGCTCTTCTTTTTTCTAAAACGTGGCGTGTGAAAGTCTTCTCTCATATTATAAGTAGTATCTTTTAGAACGTACGTACGTACTACTAATCAATATTACTCTACGAAAAATCCTCGTGAGAATACTTGATATTTTCTAGACTTGAACTAACGGTGACATAAAAATAACGGGAACAAAAATATTTCTCTGGCGTATACAATTCGCAACTCATTTACCTTCAACGCCTACAAGTCATTTAAATAAATTAGGTGTTACAATATTTCATCTGTTTTTTTTCTCGGAAGCACTGAATAAACACAATACACGTATATTCAGGATTGTAACTGTTTATTTGGCAAGAGGGACCTGTTATTTAAGGGCGCAAGAAAATAAAGACTATTTTCATACTGGAACATGTACACTGGAATACCTTTAAATTGATATATTGTTTATTCAGCATACTCTAAGGAGATCCCAAAATATGTATGTATACATTAAGTATTCTGTTCTGTTTTTAGCGTTCTGTAGTAGTTCCAAACAGTAAAGGTGCTACCTTATAAAATAGGTCTTAGCCATACTTTTAGTATACATACAAGAAATTATTATCATTATAAGAAAACAAAATGAGCTTACTTCATAGTCGGTTTGTCTGTATGTCATACGTTTTTTTCGGTGATTATGGGTAGTGGATATTGGCAATTTGGTACAAATGTGTATTTTATGAACAAAATCAAACTGGTAGTCTAAGTTTTTGTAGGATAATACGGAAACCTTCATAGTCGACTCCGACTCATCCTATACTATATACACAGTTACAAAGTTCAAGAGGTCGAAGTTAAGAGTACGAGAAAGACTGGTGAAAATAAATTCAATCAATCAACCATTGGAAGTAGAAGAGACTAGAAATGTACTTTTTCTTTGAAGACGGCTTGAGAAAGCAAAGGAAACTTACAAAGTAGTGGAGGGGTGAGAGTGAAGTTTATGTTGTCGTTCTTTATTATATAATATAAACTTCGAGACTATATTCAATGAGTGAGTTCTGTAATGAATCTAGAATCTGTATGCTAACACGACCCTGTTGCTCTGTTCTCGAGCCTATGAGAACGAATGCAATGGTTTAGTGGGTATTCAGCGCAATTCAGGCGAAGCGAGCGAACTGTACATAACCAATTCTAGGTCATTTAGATGTATAAATGAATACTCCACAAACAATGTTCCACAAGGAAACACTTACACATCTTACTTTTTATAGGTCGAACTTGACGGAATCGTTCCGTATTTGTTATAAGCGATTTAGTACTACTTTTTGGCCACTCATATGATTTGTCTTCACTTTCTTTTTCCGCCTTCCCAAATCCTCTATTTCATGTATCGAATGTAAATAATGGCGTATTTCAGGTCTACTAACAAGTGGACGATTATAATGTTGCCTGCTTCTATGCGTCGTATTTTTGTATGAAGGTATTTGAAAGGAATAATGAGCGATTTCCCAAGAAATTTCCTCGGTTGTAATTCATAATAGAAAACCCAAGCCCGACAACGATTGAAATCTATTTTTGTACTATTTTCATGAAAGATTTGCTCGAATGAGTAGGCACGAATTCGGAAATACAAACGTAGTTTCATAATAGAAACGATGATTTTGCGCGATTTCTGATTACCCGAGCGTTTTCTGATTCCTTAGTGTTACATTTTGGTATTAAAAAATGAAATATCTTATTAAATATTGGACACTCAATCAAAGTCATTCAATTTGATTGCTTCAAATAAAACTCTTAATATATTTATATTAAGAGTTTTATTTTTTATTTTTATTTTTATTTTTTAAATCAAACTACAGTTGCAGTCATAGCCTATTCGATAACAAATATTTCTTTGAAAACGGCCCTTTGTCATTTCGAAATGCTTCGTAAAGGTCTAGAGCAAATCGTCACGAAATCGGACATAATATGAATATCATTCTACAAATATTCCAGGTTGTACCCTAGAATTGCGCTGACTTGGCGACCCAGATAATAGGAATGTTTGAAGTCCGTTGCCATAGTGCAAGTCTTCGTGATTAAACGATGTTGGTGGTATATTCAGCTTCCTGGCGATCAACTACTGAAACGCTAGAAGTTACAACACTGCAAGCATTTTCTCAGAAGGAGATTTTTATTCTATTATTCAATATTGTGTATATTATACTTTTATTTGATTGTCATTAATGTTTCATTAGTTTTAATTGTATTTCTCTATAGCCTTTTTTACGACGGAATTAATAGGACGGCAAACGAGCAATCGGAGCCTTTTTACGACTATCGACGCCCATCAACATCCACATAATTACTATGCCGATGCGTTGCACTTCTTTCCCCCCTCTTAATGGGCCACCAGCTACTAAAAAACGCACGAAACGCGACACTGAAGGTAGTGCCATGCACTATGCATGGCACTACCTCCTCCTATGGCACTACCTCTTCCTAAAACTCTAATGTAATATTAAAAAGAGGTAAAGTTTCTGAATGTGGAGGAACAAGGCGCCTATATAAAAGTTGTGACAACTGGCGCTTGGTTTCCTCCACCGACCCCATTAGGAAATTGGCGTGAAGATGTGTTGTTGTTGTAAAGTCTGAGCCTCTTCTGAATTAAACAAATGTTATTGTTGACACCCGACGTGGACACGGGTTTCATATCGGGGAGGCAAATGAGCTATTGGAATCCTTTTCCCACTACCGTAGACATTTGTATTATTGTCATGCAGATGCCTCGCCCTCCTTTCATATTTCCTGCCATCGGGCCTCCGTGTACTCACAAACCGCACGAAACGCGATAGCATAGTCCCTTATACCGTACCGTCACTTTACGGCGGTGTCATGTCACCCCATTTCGGCTGCAATAGAGCTAGGCACCATCCCTTACTAAATTGTTCTCATCCATCCCATTCTCCTCAATAGGCCAGTAGATTTTACAAACCACATGAAATATGATTGCCATGACTTTGTGTCTACTAGACTTGTAAGTGAGCTACAGGTCCAAATTATACACTAAAGTATTCCTCGGTGATTCTATACATGAGTGAAAATGACACGAAAACCTGTTCTGTAGATTTTGATAAAATCTACCACACACAAACACACATACACTAACCCCTTTTGGAGATTTTTTTATGGAAAATGTATAGATATCTATACCTACGGAACCAATATTTTGTACAGGATAAGTAGTTTTCTGTTATTACAGATTGTAATCAGTCTCTGTGCCAAATTTCACTAAAACTAGTTGAGCAGTTTTTGCGTGAAGGACAAACGGACGTGCAACCTGTCGCATCTATAATATTAGTAAGATGTTTTCTTTGCAGGTAGGATACTGTTGACTTACCGGTACGTAGATGTGCAAATTTGCGGTAGCTCAACGGACTATTGCACGTGCTATGTTGGGTGTCCGACAGAATTCGTAAGGAAGTCATAAGGCTGGTCACACACTCAGAAGAACAAATGGCAAATGGGCCACTACGGTTCTGGAGCGGAGGTCGCGTTTAGGAAAACGAAGTGTTGGTCGACCGTTCACCAGGTGGGAAGACGATTTCCAAGCAGTAGCCGGTCCGGGATGGATGCGAGTAGCGGGAGATCGGTCGTCTTGGCGTTCAATGGGAGAGGCCCTTGTCCAGCAGTGGACCGATGAGGGCTGATAATGATGTTGATGATGACGTGTATATGTAAATATCTACTCCATGACTTGTAGACATGAGGGCCCATAAACAAAGTATTATGTCGTTTATGGGTTCGTTATGGGTGCGCGATAAGGTCTTTGTGTTACAAGTTTTATGTTCACGTGGGACAGATCGCGTGGGTCGTGAAATTGGAGCAGCGCGCTACATTAGAATTACAAATCAAATGTGAAGCAGACAAACTATACAGCTCCTTGCACTTTGAGAATAGGCCGTGATCATTTGATCGGGTTAATCTTGCTTCCATTTGCAAATCCTAGGATTAAAGATGTGTAGGGAAAATGTAATAGAGAATTATTATAAAGACATATCACATATTAAGGGATTCCGGGAAGGAAGTCCCTTAATATGTGATGTTTCCTTATAATAGTCTGGTAAAGGCGTCTAGGGGAACATGTATATTTGTTATAGAGAACTGTTGCAAATGTAGTTCATATTTACTATTCTGAATATCTTCTGCTTTCATCGACCTCAATAATTTATTGCATATTTGGCTACTAAACTTAACCAAACAAAAAATTACACATATTTTTGTTAGTATTAAGGGATTCACTAACTAGTCTATTAGTTTTTATTAGCAAATACACAACCACTAAGGGAAGGAAAACAGCGATAAATCCATTTTCATTTTATGTGATGACGAAGTATGAATATCATGATGTAACCTGTTCTCATAGCATTACTAAATCTATAACCGACAGATGAAAAAGTAAAACTATGACAATGGCACATAAATGTTATTCAAGGAGTCACTCTTCTCCCACGAACTTGTACTTGTACTTGTCGAGGGTAAGTGTTTGTTAATTCGAGTGCCAACATACCTTATATTACCTCTGGCACCGACCTCAAAAATGTAATTTGTATTTCATATTTTTAAGACTACGATTTACTCTCGGATTAACAAACACTTACCCTCCGAGAGTAAATCGTAGTCTTAAAAATATGAAATACAAATTACATTTTTGAGGTCGGTGCCAGAGGTAATATAAGGTATATTGGCACCGACCTAAAACAATTTTAACATTTCCCAATATTCGATTGAGAGTTTGTTTTTGGTTCATAAGTAAATATGAATAAAAAAGGAGATGAAAATCTGACCATATACAACATTTTCGGTATATACGTGGGCAAATATACACACATATAAATACATTTTTGTAACTCGAATAATATTATATACGTGCTGAATTGAAAACATCTTCTTTGAAGTTGGATAAAAAGTACGATGCAAGTAAACTATCATCACATCAGAGTTTTTAATTGTGTCATGTCAACTTAATCTATACTAATAATATAATAGCCCTTGGAGGAGAGGATGAAAGGAGGACAATGTATCTGCATGCAGATGTCTATTGGTGTCGATAGTGGCAAAATTGCTCCGATTTCTCGTTTACCCTCTGTTCCATAAAAATAAAGACATTGTTACAAAGACAAGACTGTTAAAAGTGTCGTTAAATCATTACACTACGTGTAGTACAAATACGCGGGTTATGCGGACGAAACCGCGAAGTTATGGCAGTGTAAGTAAGGTCTATACGATAAATATCAATACACAACTATTATTTTCTTTATGATGTCTATGTTCATGTCGATGATGTTTCATATAAATGTGTAAAAAACAATTAAAATTTTTGTACAATACGTGAGAGGGAGAAAGAACTAGGGTGAAGTGAGATAGTGCCATTGCTACATTACAATTTTCAGCCGACTCGGGCTACCATTATCAGCGTGGTACCATGCACTCGAGTACAGAAGCATAGTACACGGCATGTGAATAAACAGATTGAACACTGAATGGGTTAAAACGCAGACCATCGAAATTTTTTCTACAACAAAACTTTCTAGAAAAGACTTATGGTTGGTGATCTATTACGCAGATCAAGAGAAACTCTATGACCTATTATTAGTGAAGATATCTCTCGACGCATGGCGAGCACTCATAGCAATTCGATTGATCTGTAGTGTGCTGCTCTTCGCTTCCACAGAATAAGTGTAGGTCCGAAAAAAAATATGATGATGTATGAGGATTTCACAGTTTCTTATACTATAACTTGAGCCTATATACATGCCCGTATAACTAGAAAGTTAGCTGATTGGGTACCGTTCTTCAATAATTGAGCCCTCACACTTGATCGGCAAATTCTAACTCTCAAGGGTGAAATTTGGAACAACGCATGAGTGGGAAAACGTACGCTCCAGAACATTCCTTATTATAATCTATAATTAGATTTTAAACGAAAAGTAGCTACAAATTTTGATATAAGTTGAAGCGAAAATATCTTTTTTTTATTGTATAGTGGTTAAACGAGGTAGCGAAGCCTTTTTATGTCTACCACTGCCTATGAACTTCCGCTTAAATAGTATGTCAATGTGCTACCCTCCTCTCGTTCTCCCCTCCTCACGAAACGCGACATAGAATATATAACTTTACACCGGTATCATGTGACCTCAAGGGACCTCCTCAGTATCAATTTCGCTGCAGTGCAGTATTGCACTACCTCTTACTAAACGGAAAAAAGCCTGAACACAATAAAAGTACTATAAACGAATTTTAAGTCAAGTACGTGTAACACAAGTCATTGGGGTTCTTAGCGCAGGGCTAGGCTGACGCGGTGTCATAAGTCCGCTGATATTATTGAAGGTATGTAGCATGTACCGTCGGCTATTTGGCCCGTTACTTATTACCACCATCAAAATGTTGTCTACAGTGACCAAACAAAATATTTAAGAGTTATGGGAGATCAGTTGGTAGAAGAAACTATGCAAACTTATGCAATTTTTAAAGCAAAAAGAGACATGCAGATTCAAGTAAAACATGTTGAATTTGTAACATTACTTGCATCAGATTTACTCAGGTACAAGAAATGGACCCCCTGTCAATTACTGCTATACAAGTACATTGGTTGTTGTTCACAAATTTTTATTTTATAAAAAAATTGAATTAATTTACTAAATGTTTTTTATTTCGTACTATGTAATTGCTATATATAATCACAATTTTAAAATATCCATATCGCTTCTTGTAGCAAAAAATATTTCAAAAATTGAGTCGCCCGTAAGAAGTCAAGTCCCTTATAGTGTTATAAATTCGTCATGTCAGTTAAATATCAAGATTACAACTCTATTTATATTTTTATATTTATGAATTAAATTGACATTCGCCTCTGTGGTGTAACGGTGCAGGTGTCGCCTGTTAAGACCGTTAGCCATGTGGGGTCCTGGGTTCGATCCCTAGGGCAACTGTTATTAAATGTTTCTCAGATTATTCTGAGCACGCATTACATTGACCGGGATTGGAATGTGCCCGAAGTGGCCATTGGCTTGTCACCTATGACATAATGGGCCTCAGTACCTTGGCTAGTCGTGGGTGTTCTAGTATATCTACTGGACTTACGAGTTGTGGATGTACTAGCACACCTCTGCCTTTTTTTCTTTTAAATTGACAAGTGATGAAAATTAGTTATATTTTATAAATAGCTCTATTTATAACCAGCCTTTTTTTTGTTGGCCCTGGGTGGAGTCCAGCGGTGTGTGGGGCTCGCGGCACATTATATAGTGCCGAATACTCACAAAAACCACTGCGAGTACCACCAGTGTCGCCTTTGATGAGGTGCCCCGGAACAACAAAGCCGACCGACCGACGCCACCTCCACAGATGGGGTTGTCCCGCACCACAGGACCACCCCACCGACTTTGGGACAGTGCAATGGGGTGAGGTACCATCCACGCCCCTTGCCCCGTGCGCAAAAGCGCCGCCAGTTTTTGCTATTTTGTCCCCTCTTCCTATAAGAGGGGTACAAAGAGCGGCACCTCCTCCTGCTCTTTAGTCCCCTCTTCTTATAGAAGGGGTAATAAGAGCCGCCACCTCCTCGGTTCAATTGGCTTCGCCCAAGGTGTCTCGGATAACTCCAGGCTATTGAGCCCCAACGCCACGACAAGGCTTGAACCATGGTGGGGATTTATAACCAGCCTAGCATAACATAGCATAATATAACAGCCCAGTACCTCATGAAAGGTATATAATTATATCTCATCCGTGTCCATAACCTTCCTCATGACTATATGTATCAAAAATTAAAAAAAATACAAATTTTTAATAAAAAAAACAATAAAATTGCTGGCTCTACTATATTGGTATATATGTAGATAGACATATAACCGTATATCCTTGTAACATGTAGGCACTTATTGTGTTTGAACGATTAGAGCGATTTGTACTGGTGCATATTGATTGCGCCATAACCAATATGCATGGTTACGGTTCTGAATCCGTAATTGATTTGTGGCGTGCGTCTGGCACATGAAAAAGTAATTTCGGGTTAAAAAATATCGTCGAGTAATGATCTCAATTATTCTACGTACGCTTATGTATAACCGCTCATTACATATGTGTTCAGAATGTATAAAACACATTTATAATACGATAAAACCAAATGTACTGCTTATTTGGTCTGATCTTAATGACTATTGGTAAATTAATATTCTACTTATAATTGGAATCTTCTAGTGTCAATATTGCTGCTGTTCAGACATATAAGAGCGTTGAGTGATTGAAACAAATTAAGAAGCTGAAGCTAATGTAGATAAGCACTACAAAACGATGTGTATTTTGTATGTCTATGTGTGTGCGTGTAATTCTGACATTGGGAGATCAAGGTCTTATCGATGAAATAAAGTTATATATAAGGTCTCATCTATGAAAAATAGTGAAAAAGTTGTTTTTCACTATTTCTAATTTTTTCATAAAATATTCAAGGAATAGATACTGATCACATTTTATCGGACATAAGATAACTAAAAACTCACTTCAAATAAAAGTTTCGATATCTTCCTGGTGTCTTGTATTGAAGGGGTATGCTTTTTGTACAATACTTGATCAAATCAATATTTTTCACGGCCATACATTCACTTTACATAGTTCTATTTTATATGTAGGTCTCCTTGGTCGTTTGTAAACTTCTTATTAATTAGGCAGTACTGATTTTAATGATATTTTGTATGTTTGAATGGGAAAGTCTAAGTTTATATTTCATTACACAATATTTCTGTTCCTATAAATATTGTTTGTAAATTCAAAATGTACCGAATGTTCATGTAATGCTACACAGTGACGAGAAATCGGACAATCCATGACTACGAGCATTCCGTCAGGAGTGTATGGCCAAGGAGAAGAATAATATGTTAATATTATTACATTTATAAAACCGGTGCTAGCAGCTTGTATTTGATCAAATATTCTTTAACAGGTGCAAATGAAAAGATATCAGATACGCAATATTTTACATGATACTCGTACATTGGAGGATGGAATAAATTATACTAATCATTATCTGTCTATAAAGGTCTGTGTTAGAGACAAAAGCAAGTTATATTTTTTTTAATAAAACGCATGTAAATAATGATTCATCTTTCGTATAAAAGTCTAAAATTCAAATTGATTTAGTACTACTGAATCATGAGATGACCGTCCTAGTTTGACATCTTTTAGGAGCAGACGCCATCACATACCAATGCCACGACCTCAACTATTTAATTGTATGCTAAATAAATCACCTGCATATGTTAATACAATGTGATAAAATTTATTTATGTAAAGAAGAAAGTAACATGTTTCTGCCATTTTCTAGAACTTAATTTGTATTAATTTGATAATAGGGAAATAAATGACAGCTTTTTTCTAAAAGTAATACCTACGGAGGAATCACCAATATCTAGGTCTACAGCGGCCATGCCAGGTGATTGGTTTAGCAAATTATGTAATTGTAAATACAGTTCGATAAGAATCGACTATAACAATAAAACTGAAAATGTTTTCCACGTGTTTTGAACCATCAAAGAAAGTTTTCTGCCATTATTTAAATTATCGTGCAATTAGAAACATTCGTTAGCTACAAACTGTAACCAGATTTAAATTCGTTACAAATGATCACTTACGCTTCAGGTTTCACAACTTCAAATGCGTCATACCTGTATATCATTTTTAATCTTTGATATGGCGGTGGGGCTCAGTAAACATATAGGAAAGTAAAATATACTAACTGGAGTGTGGAGGTTGTTGTGTCTACCTTTTTTTCATTGGCCAGTTCCAGGTTCTCGTAGGTTGGTCGAACCTGATCTCATTAACGCTACTGTCTTGTTACTAGTGGCAACTGTAGTTCTGTTTCTAGCTACCCAACAGATAAGTTGGTGGGAACTAATCAAAAATAAAAATTGAAACTTAAACTTGATTTAAGTGCTAGTCTAACACTCAGTACACTGAATTGTCTTTACATTCTGAATCTGTTTTGTAAACATGCCCACCTAGTTATGTGAGACATAACTTCCATTGATATCCTACGATTTAAACTGTAGTAGTGGAGATTTCCGTATGGCAATGTAGCAGGGAATATAATTTGTGTCTCACAATGAAACTATTGTCTCACAATATAATCATAACACTTTTTAAGTTAACACCTCTTATATTGCTACAGTCTACGCTATAAATTTTACTATGTATTGTTTAAACTATATAAATATTTCTCTATTTCCTAATGTTAATGATTGAAGAATAATAACTTCTAATAATATTCTAAATTTCTTTCATTATGTGTAGGGTTCACTCCTCCTTGGTGCCTCACTAGAATAAAATATTATATAACTTTATTACGGTAGGTAATATGAGTCTATTGAATGCGTTAGCAGAGGATCTGCTGAGTTGGCGCTCTTCGAAATAGACGATAGAATTAAATAGTAGACCAAATAAGGGTCGGTATAGCCTTTTTTGTGGTACAAGAAAGTTTGACCTCAGCAGAAATGGCTTCAAAAGAATTAATAATGTGAGAGATACTCAGAATTTCTTTAACTCCTTAAGATTTATTGATGTTAAAATATGTGTCAATATTATATCCATAAAAAAACTATTTTGCGCATTTGGATTTATATTTTTGTTTTTTACATATCAATTTAAAACCCAAGTAAATATTTTATAATCTATAATATATATTTCTATTATATATTTTATACAGTTTTTTTTGTGGAAAAATAATATCTCTTTAATTTTATTGAGTTGTAGAGATACTATTTTGCCTTTATTTATTAATAGAAGTCAAACTTAACGTGTGCTCTCTTCAGTCGTAACTTTCATGATCCGACGTTAATCAGATTGTTTTTATGTATATATGAATTCATAAAGTTTCGATCATGGGTGTAAATGTAAACGAATTTGACGTAGAAGAATATTTTTATAGCATTGTAGTGGCCTCACGTTTTAGTGCGTTATGATTACTAAGCTTATCCGCATTTTCTAGGTTACTTACATATGGAAGTAAGAAACTTGTGAAAGAAGTGTGAAGTTTACAGTATGCATAAGATACCTGATCGTGTCCCGATATGTATATAGTGTGCATCGAACCAACCTGTGCAAAGACCGAAGGCGAAAACCGCTACAAATTGTACACTGCCGAAAGTTAGGGAGCCGGTGGTGTTGATGTTCAATAAGGGAGGCAGTATGTAGCAGTTTGAACCCACACCCCTGGCATACAGCCACAGTACGTTGGCTGGGATTATCGAGTATTCCATATGTAACTTCAATATAAAAATCCCTATACAGAGTACTAATATTATTGTAGGTACATATAATAGCCAAAGCTTAAATTTAAAAAAAAAATCAGAAAAAAATGTCATAATAAACCTGATTTATGATTATATGAGTATCACATTTTTTTCTAGTTCGATGAAATGTTATAGCAAATACCATAGCATTGCCAACAGTAGAAGGTCCCGCAGTAAAAAAATCATTACACATTTTAATTATACGAAGTAAATTTTTTTTCGATATGATTTGTTATACAGTATACGGGGGCAAACGTGATTTTGTAGGTTATGTCTATAAACATTATCAGATAATTCAAGTCGTATGAAACACGAATCATAAAGTAATTGTCCCTTTATGAGATAATTAAATTTATTTACGACTACACGATGACAAAAGGTCTCATGTTCAAATGACATTTACTGTACAAACTCAATCGAAATTATAATTCCCTTGACCTCTCCCATACTTGTATGACGCATTTCAAGGGTTACAATAAATTAATGATAATGACGACAAAATCTTAGGAGTTTTGGTCATCATTAATCAACCACTTCGGTATCGATCGGTCTCGTTCAAAGTTATGTAAACTATGTAAACATCTCATTTCTTGCACTATTGCCTAATTGCTTTTGCGAAAAATGTGTAGTGCAGTGGCGAAAAAGTTGTAGTACAAGTATCTCGTTATTACTCGTATATCCAGATGATTATACTTTATTTAATGTAGACAGGCTATGTGTTATCAAAATCGGATCAATATTTATTGAGATGTAAACCGAATGATGGGTAATAAAAATAATATAAAATTCTTAAACCAACTTTTACTATCGGTCAACATAAAAAAAAATAATAATATGACTTTACATCTTTAATCCTCTTTAATGAAACAATCTTAAAAAGTATAATTTTTTATTTTCTAGTTGACCGGTATATGAAATCAGCTTCGTTTTCTTGATTAGGTGAACACTTTTTCCTTTTCAGTGGACCGGTAGTTGAGTCGGTTATTCTTTTCATATAAGGGGCAAACTGACATTTAGAGCCATTTGCTGACTACCAAAAGGACATTCGTATCCGCACACAATGGACCACTGCGCTCTCATAAACCGCACCAACACGACAGCATAGATGTTGTGTTATGTGACCTCCAGGGTCGTGCCGCCCTCATCCGGCTGAGCAGTAGCCGCTGTTCCTTTTCACTTCACTACGACACTTAGTGCGCTATTAGAACTCTCGCATGTGATCTATTTGGCTGCGCAATGTAACTTTCTGTATCAATCTTAAATGTCAGACTACGACTCTATTTTTAGAAACAGTTGCTACAATTTGACCATCACAGTTGATTGCAAGACATGTCGTTTTAATTGCATCGCTCTAGATTGTTCGACACTTAAATTGACATCGAAGCTTTCACAACAAAGCGTAGTCTCGTTAATTTCTGTGTTTGTTTATAAAAATAGAAATAAACAATTCACTTTGACTTCTATTCTTTCTTCTATGTGTCTATGCTCGATCATTTAGAGGTTCTCTTTAGATGCGTTGGCCATGATATACCCTAGGTCCAAATGACGAGTCTGCGTCTGTTTTCTATCCTACTAATACATCTTTACTGAATATATATTAAAACGCCGCAGAGGCCATCGCCCGCCTAAACTGAGGTACCACGGATCTGTCAGCTACAGGACACTTAACGCCATCGCTAATAATACTGTTGTATTTTATATAAGTGATGCGGAAGTTACTTCAATATTGGAAGTAGTCAGACCCAAAAGGTGGGATCTTTGATCTGTTATGTACTATTCCTATCTATACGTATATAAAACGTTGGCAAGTTTATGATGCATTTAAAGGGATGTACAATAGCTAAGTTAAGTTAATCTTTAATCCGACGCGGCAAGACCGTTGATGTTTTTCCGATTCTATTAACCACAAAGCGGCCGAGACTCGATTAGGCGGAATACGTAAGGGGATTCTATCAGAATCTCCTTCACTTATAAACTCAATACTAAATTGTAAATTATGTACAATATGTCAGAAATGCATATTCTGAAAAATAGTGTAAACCGCATCAAAGTCCATCACATGGTTTAAAAGAAGAAAGCTTACGAACAGACAGACTGAGGGGAAAGCAACTTTGTTTTATCTGTATAGTAATTAGACATCTTCTAATACCTGAAGAAAGCTAGCAAACGACTCGAGACACTAAGCAGGTAAACTGCTACTCTAATCGATGCGTTCCGAATCCAGTTTCGTCAACTTTATAATAAAAAGGCAATCACTTTCATATTTTATTATTGTTGGTGGTGAGTTGCATAATTCCATTCCGTAAGCATTATTTTCTTTCTAACTGTCTTCAGATTGAGCCAGCTGAAAATTTTTAGCTTCCGGTATTCCTAAGGTAGCCTGCTCACACGAGATTTCTTGGTCGAGGGGCACGTTCTACCATTCTATCAATACGAAGATACACATGTGCCGTACAAGTTTGTTTTTTATTGAGTTTGTTTGTTTTTTAGTTCAGTAGTAGCCGGCTCGGGATGGATGCGAGTAGCAGGAGATCGGTCCTCTTGGTTTTCATTGAAAGAGGCCTGTGCCCAGCGGCCGGTAATGACGATGATCCATTCACATTACTTTATAAAATATGGTCGATAGACACCGCAGATATTACGACTAGAGCACGGAAGCGCATTTTTATAGTATAGTTTGTCCCCCAAACGAGAAATCGGAGCCTTTCAACGCCTATCGACGCTCAAGAATATCAGCATAATTATACCGATGTGTTTCCTCCTTTCCACCTCAACCGAACCGAAATCAATTTGTGAACCGAATCAATTCCGGGCCGGCTA
Organism: Eumaeus atala; assembly: GCA_017140195.1. Taxonomy (NCBI): domain Eukaryota; kingdom Metazoa; phylum Arthropoda; class Insecta; order Lepidoptera; family Lycaenidae; genus Eumaeus; species Eumaeus atala. Next base: position 455,778 of record JAFELO010000800.1, read on the forward strand.
TCGGCCACTCACAAATTGCGCGAAATGCTACACCGTAGGTTTCACTTTGTAGCGGTATCAAGTGAGCGAGAGGTACCTCCCCGGTCGTGCCAGCCTAATTCCGTTGCATAAGAGGATGTAGTGTCATGCACTATGCATGGCACTACCTCCTCTTATTCAGCATGGCACTCTTACTAAATTTACAGCATTAATTAACGTCTTACACATCTAATATGATTATCAAGAGAATAATAAAAAGCGGTTGTACATACAAGATTTTATTAAGAAAGAATCGTTATCAAGACAAATCAAACGTGCCCAAATACAATTATTGCTATGGTTTATTAAAGAGTTCCCATGGCCACATTCCAGTTCCATCCGTAGATCTTGATTTTTGTCGATGCGTAAAGTACTCCTTGTTTTTGTACGTCAAAGAATAACTCACATATTATACGAACTATTGATTCTCCTTATATTATCATACAATAAAGTAAACAGAAGCGCAGCGTCCTAAGATTAACGCTAGGATCATTGTGGAATGTGAATCCTATTCCGACAACGTAGGGTTGGTCTATTAAAATAGATCTTTGTTTCAGGTTGTATAATCAGGAGAAGATAAACACTAAAACAATGTTATCTATCATCAGATAATAGTTACAACTATTAAGTTTGTGATTAATTCCATCTGCGGATGGTCACTCATAGTACTACGCGTACTTAAATGCAAGGGTTGTGTATGTCTATGTGCAAACTCCAGTTGTTCAAACCACTGTTTTAAAATTGTTCGGCAGATATTTTGTATTTAGTTTGATACCCAACTGTTGAAAAAACTGAACAAAACAAAAAATCTCTCGATAAAACGATGCTTAATATTGTATTAAAAATATTTTGGACGAAATATTATTTGTAAAATAAACATATCAGTCTCTAGTACAAAATTTGAGAAAATGAGAAATTAATATAAATATTTTGGAATATTTTGGATTACGATTTTCCTAAATATTCTGAGCAACTCAGTAAGTTAGTATTCCTTAGAGTTTCAATAACTTTGTCTAATTTAAATATAATATATTATGTGACATGTGGTTGTGGTTTGTAAGAGAAAGTGAAAATCATTATTTTGAAATAAACTACGAATTTAAAAAAAAGCTTCAGTTACTTTAATCTCATTTTTTTTAAATACAATAGGAGGGAAAACGAGAAATCGGAGCTGTTTTACGACTATCGACGCCCATGATCATCTACATAATATGTCGATGTCCTCCCCCCCCCCCCC
>JAFELO010000802.1:0-67446 GCA_017140195.1 Eumaeus atala
ATCACACATGCGCACGCATGACACACCCAATCGCAATTCACCACAGACACAACTTACCACATAACACACAGGCCCTAAATGGGCCTACATTTCCCTGAGCCAAAAGCCAGGATGGCAAACCGCAATTATATTGCGGCCCCGTTACCGAGGGGATAGTCGTCCCCTTGCGACCCAACCCGGGCTATGAGGTTCGCCTCGATGCCCGTAACCCCCCACAGTTTCTGTGGAGAAGACCAGCAGTGATACAAATTTGCGCTAACTGCTATAATTTTCAGTACAAACGTTACTACAACATAAATACAATGATACAATCTGAATGTCACCTTCTTCATTTAAAAAACACTTTACGTACATGTTACAAGTTTCCTTTTATGAGACGGGGGACAAACGAGCAGGCGGGTAGCGACTACCGCCGCCACCGCGTTGCCGCTCTTGAAGGTATAGGGATGCTAGTTTCTTGAACACCCCTAAGTCGTATCGCATCGGAATAACGTAGTGTTGTGGATTTACGGACAACAAGGTGATGGGCGTGTAACGTAGAGTTCTGTCGCAATGTACGAAAATGGAATTCTGTTACTGGAATAGGGCCGAACAATTCCTCGGAACACTTCCCTCCAGCTGAACGTCCGCGGCGCATACCGTGCTGGCGGTCGCTAATTATTTGACGATCTTCTAAGTATCGCAAGAGCTGGCAGTTGATAATGGATTCCATAATTTTGGAAAACTAGGGGTTATCGCAACAGGTCGGTAGTTGGGTGGGTTGTAGCGGTCACCTTCTTTCAGGGATCGAGTGCACAAAAACTGTATTCCAAGAGCTGGGGACCACGTCAACAGAGTAGAAGAATCGGAAAAATCGAGTCAGCACCGGAGCAAAATCGGAGCGATGCCATCGGGCCCACTCGCCTTATGAATGACCAGGAAAACAAGTGCTCTAGGCACGGCGTTCTGCCGGAACAAGGAATGGAGTTCCGACGCAAAAAGAGAGCCCAGAAATTCTGCTTACTCTTTTGCGGCATGGACCAGCGATCATTCCAGTGCAAAGTGGGAGGGATTACTTAACGAGGGTCCAGAATGCACGAGTTCCTGAAGGAAGGCGAACTAGTCGCCAGTCTTGCTTACGTGCTCCGACTTTTATTTGGCAATAACTTTTTTCGAAGTACCTAGAGGCAGAATATTCATTAGTGTAATTATAAAGTAAAAATATGGTACAAAATGTTTTTTTTTTAGAATTCGCAAGGGCAACTTATGAGAAATGTCGGTATCACACGCATGGTTCTAGAGCAATGTATTACGGGCGTACCCTGTTCATGACTGATCTGGGGTACCTAAGTATAGGTGACCGACGACACCTGCGAACTTTCAGTGAGTATTTGACATAGCCGTGAACCTCACCTATTCGGTTATCCCACGCCTGACCAGTGACAGCGCATAAAATATTTCCCCGCGAAAACATTTAAATAAAGTAACTTAGTTAAAGGAAAATATCTTTTGTGAACGGTACATGACATTCCACGAGTACCTGGTAATTATGGAATGTCATGTATATTACTGCTCATTATAATAGTGCTCATTTGGCCTATTATGCTAGAAAAAAAGGGAGATAGTAGGTATGAGAAGGATGATGTAGCAGATATAGTGAATACTTGAGTGCACATTTAAATGTGGAGTAATAAAAGAATCTCGGAAACAAGCGTGTCAGCGTGCTCGCTGTGTTTAAATGTCAATATAACAATGATAAGTCACGGAAACAGGCATGTACTGTACACTTGTAATATGCGCTCGAGTCTTTCTATTCTATTCTGTCTCATATGTTTAAAAGAGCTATGTTCGTATCTTTATTACCCAGACATCGGAAGCCACTTTAACTGTCTCTATAAACTTTATTGTTTGTATGTAGATAAGATTTTCCTTTTTAGTGTTGTAAAGAGAGTAAAGAGAATCTTTTATAAAATGTCACCATGTATTTTAATGCAGTGAACACCATCAAAATATACAGCGACATACCAAAATATAATACGCATATTTCGACGATCACATGATAATAATAAAAATCCATATTGATCTAGAATCATCAAGTTTTGTCACTAAGAATTTCTCCTGTAATTAAACGAATATTACTAATGTTATAAATGCCAAAGATTGGGCGTATGTGCGGGTGTGTGTTACTCAGTCACGCCGGGTCTACTTTTGGATGAAACTTCGCGATATTGTAGATTATTTTTCCAGAATAATACACAAGGTATAGAAGTACTACTTGCACATGGTTTCGTCTATAGTCCATGCGGGCAGCAGCTAGTAAATTATTATATCACCGAGAATCATTTTACAAAAAGTATTGACATTTATAAGGAATAAGGAATGGAGTACCATTAGGCCATGATAACCCACGGGGCCGAAAAAATGGTCTCCTAATTTTGGACTAGTCCGCAAGTTTGCGATAGCTCGACGGGCTATTGAACGTACTATGCTAGATGTTTCTCTGTCCGACAGAATTCGTAACGAAGTCATAAGGCAGAGAACTAAAGTACCATCGGGTACTTTAGCTCACGCGACGAATATCGAAATCGTGGCGTGATATCGGAGCTCGCTGAAGTGGCAATGGGCTGGTCACACACTCAGAAGAACAGATAGCAGATGGGTCAGTAAGTTTCTGGTGTGGAGGCCGCGTTTAGGAAAGTTGAGTTGTTCGACTGTTCACCAGGTGGGAAGACGATCTACGGACAGTAGCCGGTGCGGGATGGATGCGACTAGCAGGAGATCGGCCGTCTTGGCGTTCATTGTGAGAGGCCTATGTCCACTGATAAGGGTTGATAATGAGAATGATGAGGATGATAATGAAGTATACGAGCAGGAAAGGTGAACTCTCGGATGAGACGCTTGGATTTATAAGGGAACGCAGAGCATAATGATGATAATGAAGGAAGGGTGGGGGATATGGCTACACATTTCATTCTTCTCAGATGTAAATGAGTTTACTTAGAATTATCCTTTATTGACAGTTGTTTTAGCTGGTAACATTATTCAAATAAGCTTGGGACTAATTCCAAATGTATTTTCGGCCAGTAATTAATTATTTCAGTCACGTTTTACATTGTATTCGAGGTTTAAATATTTAGAAATAACGGTATCATTCAGATAAACATTTATAAAGTCTAAGCTTTATTTAGCGCCATCAGGTCTGGCCAAATAATTATTATGTATTTTAAATTAAAAAAAAAAAGAAATATCCAACTAATTATTTATGTTTCTTACTACAAATTCCTATTAGTTTAACCCTTGATATTTGACGCCGAGATATGCGCCTTTCGCCCCGAGTTTTAAAATCAGACTTACATTTATCAACGAACATTAAAAATAATATCATTATTATAATGTATCATTTACCATCATCAGGGGTAACGGGTAGGTTATGCCTGCGAAAAGTAAAATGTATCTATCTTTTGCATATGAAATTAAAAATGGACGATTGTATACATTTTCTCCTTACATGATACAAAACAGCAGATGTAATTTTAATGGTGTTTTTAATAGTAGCTGGTCCGGGATTGTAGCAGGAGATCGATAGTCTCGGCGTTCATTGAAAGAGACCGATAAGGGCTGATAATGATGATTATGGTGAGAGGAGCAGACGTGAATGCGCGTTATTGTCATGCATATGCCTTGCCTTTCCTCCTCCCCTCCCATAGGCCACCGGCTACTTACAAAATGCACGAATTTCGACAGCATAGCTTGCATTATATGGCGATATCGTAAGCGAGATTTACCTCCCCGGTCGTGCCGGCCCAACTCGGCTGCAATACCGCCTCTTACTAGATATAAGGATTTTTTTCTCGTGGCGGTAGTTTGATATGGTTGAGAAATAATACGTCGTTAGACCATATTATCAAAATTAAATAGTAAACGTTTTTGATTTGCTGCGAGCGTCAATTAATTAAATAAGTAACAGTACAATTTACCGGCACAAGTGTTTGTAGAAATAAATTCATAGAAACTATTACAATTTTTCGTTCTAAAAAACCATTCGCAATCAACTGTTTTTGTTGTGTAGTGAACCTTCGTAATGTTAAAAAAAATTTTGTTTATGTGCAACACTTCTGCCACAGAGCTCAATTTAAGTTAACTGTGTGACTCTTATAAAATTAAAGACCTAACCAGTGTATTAATTATAAAGGGTAAAATTAAATTAAATCTTACTTACATCGAAGTAAGCGCAACGACATCTAGATTTGTTGACACTGAACTCCTTGATATAGTATTGATAATTTGTTACTATACATCATCAGCAGCCATAATACGTTTTCTGCTTGACATGGCCTGATACGACACAGTGTCTAGTAAATGCAATTGGTTGTGGCAGGTTCACATCCACCGTAGACGGAATGAAATGTAAACGTTGTTGCCTTGTTTCCATCGTGGGTGCTTAGTGAACGTCAGTACCAGTAACACGTCGGCTCCAAAGTTTATCTGTAAGGGCTGTAACGCAAATGATGGCAACACGGACACACTTGTGGATGTCAACAGCACCAGCGGAATGAAGTCAATGATGTAGGCGATTGACCTATTTCGCTCTATTGAACTATCTGCCTGTACAAAGGAGATGTCTTTACAAGCGAAATGAGCACTATAAAAGCGACACTAGTTGACTTCAAAAGTCGTATGGACGCCTTTGACGAGCGACTGCTGAGGCTAAAAAAAAAAGTAGAACACTGTCGAGACCACCAATGACACGATAGCCGAGCTGCGTGCGGAACTTAACGACAGGGATTGAGACCTTCATCAGAATGACATCACTATCATATCCGAGCGCGTCAGTAAAAAATTGTCGCATGTGGTTGCGCTCATATCTATTAAGGTGGGTTTACCGCTTGACGAGCGAGACGTAGTGAGCGTGCATCGCGCGGCGCAGATGGATCTTCGCGACCCGTTGATGAGAGCAGCCCGGGTGAGGCGGGGTGCGGACACCGCTGGCTTCGACATCGACTCGTCGTCCCGACGGTTCTATATTAATGAAATGCTTACTCGGTTAAACTGACATTTTTTTTACGCCGCTTGCACTAAAGCGAAGGAGGCGGGTTGGCGGTATTTGGACTCGTGACGGCCGCGTATTCGTACGTCGAGACGCGGGTTCACATAATAAAAAAATTAGAATTAAGTCGATATTCGACCTAGATAAGGATTTTGCTGTATAATATGTTTGTTTTTTGTCTTGTTATAGTTCATTACTGTTTTCTTCCTTATAATTTTAAAAACTTTATTTTTTTAGTGTTTAACATTTTTCTGGTTCTATTTACACACTTTGAACTACTTCGTAATGTTATTACCTCAAAGTTATCGTAATTTAAGGTGTTGTTATTCTTATATATATATATATTATTTTTATTATTTTAAATGATTATATTTACTATCTTTTGATGCAATTAACTAAACATAAAATACTTATTATGAACATCATATAATATTACGTTTTATTTTATACATTAGTAAATTGTGGTATATACAGTATTAAATGTTTAACAATTATACATTACATTTTTTAATGGCATCAAAAAAATTAAACGTTAGTTTCATTAATGTACGTTTCATTGGGAACAGGTCACGATGAGTTTTTGGCTGCGTTATTGAAACACGATATAGACATCGCAGTGAATGAAACGTGGCTCAGGCAGGGCGAGTGTGCGACAGCACCCAACATATCAGGGTATCGCCTCCGCCACGTGCCTCGTCCCCCGGGGCTGCGGATGCGAGGTGATGAAGTAGGTACAAAAGGAGTGGAATATCCACACGAGTACTGACTCATCCTTTGACAGAGTCTGTAGAACAAATGTGGATAGGCTTAACTATTCATTCTAAAAAAATGGCTATCGGTACGGCGTACCGCCCGCCCTGACAGAGTCTTCAGACTTTTATTAATGCTCTCACTGAATCGATTAGCTCGCTCTCTTGGAAAGACAACCTCATCCTTCTGGGTGATTTTAATGTAAATTTTAGCAGCACTGATGATAATACTGATCTAATGCTAAGGGACTTTTTGGCGGAGTTCAATCTTCGCCAACACGTGACGAAGCCCACACATTTCTCGCCCCACAAAGACACCTCGCTCGATCTCATTTGTACAGACGCCAATGTGATCCGAGTCTGGGTGGTAGAGCAGTGATCATGCCTTGGTTGCGTGTGACCTCAATGTGCCTAAATTTAGATTTCACCCTAAACGTCTTTGCCTTAGATCACTCAGAAATATAGACCCAGTTGTGTTTGATTCTGTTATGGCATCTATAAATTGGAACTCAGTGAACATGGGAAACGTTAATGAAATAGCCAATGACCTTACGCTTAATTTATTGGAAGTTTTTGATTGCCTAGCTCCAAAAATAATAGTTCCCATAAAAAGTAGAAGTTACCCGTGGATTACACATAACATTCGCTTATTGTGAAAACGACGAGATGAAGCCTATGGTCAAGTTCGTTCTACTAAGCAACCAACCAAAGTGGTGTACTACAAAGAACTCAAAAGCCTCGTCGTGTGCGTTATCCGGGTAGAATAGGATATGTATTTCTTACGTCATTTCAAATCAGCGTAACCCTACAGTACTGTGGAGACACATTAAGGAAAACATCGATTTTAAAGAACAAAATGATACTCTTCCTCCTAACTTAGGTGATCCCAATTTGATTAGTAATCACTTTTTTAATGTACCTGGTGATAATGCTGTAACGAAATCGTAAATACATTTTTTTAATGGAAATAAATTCGGCCCATCTACATTCATGTTGCAGAATCTAAAGCTATTGGTACTGACGGCATCTCCCTAGACATGTTGCACTTAAATGAAAGTTTTGACTACATTAACTACGCTTATTAATAAAAGTATATAAGTCTTCCAAATTTCCGCGTGCATGGCGCGATGCTGTGGTGCGTCCTATTCGAAAAATACCTTGCCCAGCGGTATTTAAATACCTACGTCCTATAAGTATTCTACCGTGCGCATCCAAGACTCTAGAAAAAGTAATTTGTAAGCAATTGGTGGTATACTTGAGGAAGAATCTTACATTACCCACACCACAATCAGGTTTTAGACAGCACCACAGTACCGATTTTGTGGGAGTACTTGATGATGTACTACAAGCCCAAGATAATGGAAGCGTCACAATTATGGTACTGCTTGATTTTTCACGCGCATTTGATGCTATAAACATTATTCTGCTACTAGATAAGCTTCGTAGCTTATCGTTTTTATGGGTTGGTAGAGGCCGCTGTCTTATGGTTCGCTAGTTACCTCCAGGACAGTCAACAAATCGCAGAAATTGTAGATGAGGAGCAGAACGTCATCTCGTCGCGGCGTAGTCTCCTTAAGCGAGGGGTCCCTCAAGGGTCGATACTGGGGACCCTCATACTGGGGCCCATTTTATTTAATTTATACTTTGGCGACGTAATTAATTGCATAACAAGATGTAAATACCATATATACGCTGATGACATTCAAATCCACTTGTCATTCAAACCACACAGCTTGGCAGGTCGTTGCGGTTAATTAATGAGGATCTAACTGGGATCTTTGACTATTCGTAGTCAAATGCACTAGTATTGAACCCGGGCAACTAAAGTTCTTGGCAGTCGTCATCAAGGGCAGCTAATTATTGATTATTTATCGATAAAGATCGAGGGCATAAGCAAAGTTAGAAACCTAGGACTATTGCTAGATAAAAGTATGCGATTCGAATCACACGTTTCGGATACAATTCGCAGCTGCTTCTATAGGATTAAGGTTTTGTATCGAACTAGGGATTCACTCAATGGAAAACTACGCATAGTACTATGTGAGTCCTTGGTACTCTCCAAATTCAATTATATGGTTGTCATAGGCCCACGATTACTAGAACGTTCTAAGAAGTCCATTGAGATAGTTCAGAACGCCTGCGCAAGATACTACTTCTATATAGCGCGATGAGATCATGTGACTCCATACTTGAATCAATCATCCATCCTAAAAATTCAAAGCCGTAGGAGGCTGCATCTTGCCACTATGTTCTTCGGCGTCGTAAAGCTTGGACTTTTCGTGTATCTGCACAAAAAAATTGAGTGAACAAGGGACGTCAACACTACGCACTGCACAAGACACTCCCACTACACTCTTATTTTGCCTGCACACCGTACAGCCGCATTTAGAGCTAGTTTTAAATACGCCGTGACGAAATGTTGGAACGATCTGCCGCCACCATTACGTAACTTAAGTATCAAATATAACTTTAAATTTCTACATAAAGCTTATCGCATATTGGCGCAAAAAAGTGGAGATTCATGGGCGTAGGAAACCTAAGTATGACGCAGTCATTGTGTAAATATTTATTTGAAATATTTAATGTGTTTGATAGTAATCTATAACAATCATCACAATTTCTTTTTGCTTAATATATATTTATGTGTTATTTATCATTAAATTTACCATAATAAGTATATATCTGTTTACATATTAATGTTTTTATGAGAGTGTGTGTAAGTATGTATAATATGTATGTATGTTTATATGTGTGTATGTATGTGTACCTATATATGTATATGTATGCATGAATTATTTAATGATTGCCTACATAATTAATGTTTGTGAAACCAAACACGTGTTTTCACGTTACCGCCAAAAGAGAAAAAACTATTGGACGACCTGAAAACCATTGTCAGATCGTAAGGTCTGGCTTAAGCTGAGGTCCCACCATTTTACGGAACACGCTGTTGCCAACCGTTCACCTTGCTGCCTGTTAATGTTTTTTACCTTTCTTTTTTTATTAGTTATTCTTATAATTGCAAGGATGTTATCTTTTAATTATGTTTTATGTGTTTATGTTGTAGTAACGTGTTTTATCAAACTATTTTTATTTATTTTTTAAATTATGTCCTAGGGTGATACCGTGAAGATTTCTAGTTATCCGATCATTAGAAAACTACCGTAAAGTTGGAACGGTTCAGAATAGTACCAACTGTCGACTTGATGTGCACAGCCAAATAAATTATAGTATAGAAATTCTTTGCACAATGCCAGAATTTGTGTGACCTTGCCGTCAATACTCCAGCGACCTTGGCGAGCCGCGGCCAAGAGTCTACGAGCCGAATAGCGCATTGAGCAAAAGGATTTATGTAATATCGAACCGTCATCAGAAAGCTTTTTCCCAGCTGCCATATTTGAACACTTCATGGGATATGGGTGTCTGGAATCTGGAATCTGGTGGCGCAAAATAATGAATCCGTATAGCTTCAGGTTGTGCGCACGTTTATGGGGTATAGCAGGGTATAACACAACCTCTTACAAAACAATATCGTAGAGGTAATGCCATGCTGAGGTAGGTCCGGCTCGACCGGGGAGGTAAATCTGGCTCACATACTACCGGCGTAAAGTAACAATTTCGGTATCGCGTTTCGTGGGTTTTCGTGAGTAACCGGTGACCTATTGAGGAGGAGGTGAAACGGAGGGCAACGCATAGACATAATAATTATGCTGATATTCATGGGCGTCGGTAGTCATAAAAAGGCTTCGATTTCTCGTTTGTACCCTATACTATATTTAAAAAAAAGACGAGACAATTCAAATGCTTTTAAGTTAGTGCGGTTTTGTATAAAAAAGAATTTCCAACTCTTCTCACAAATGTGAGCCAAGCACTTATTTGATTAGATGTAGTGCGATGCTGCATTGCGACTGAATTGGGCCGGCACGACCGGTCACATAATACCACCGCGAAATGACAGCCATTTTGTCGAGATCACTTCAATTAGTGATTATCCCTTGGGGGGATGGATTGAATGCGAAGTACGTATCCGCACATGCGGATGTTACTGTGCGCTCTGAACTCTCATTCCCTCTATGTTATAAAAAGTTTCAAATAGTAGGTTCAAATAGAAAGAGGTAGTGCCATACTGCATAGGAGGACACATCGTCGTGACCACCGTTGGTGTAACCCGGTCGAAACGTCAAGCAAGGTATTTATAAAAACTTAGCCAGTACCTTATAACAACTTTTTTATTTATGGCGTTAAACCCGTTAGACAACTACGGTGGCCCATTGGGGGGTGGGGGGGGGATAAGGCAACGCATCGGCTATCTATGCCGATGCGTTGCCGTTGTTATGTCGATGTTTATGGGTATCGGTAAGTCGTAAACAGGCTCAGATTTCTTATTTGGCCCCCTATTTTATTATATATATTAGTATATAGAAGGGAAACTTGGTGTAAGAATAATTGTTAGTCTATATTTGTATACTGACAGTGAGCACACTTGAAGACCAGTATATTCTTTGAGATTCCTTACGAAAATACACAAAATGGGCGCTTCAATGACGAACTCAACGTTACTTACTACTTAGTAATTAACATTGAGCTCAGGGTCGCTCTGTTGACGATTATGAGGCGAATTTGTACCTAATTGCTTCGCGGGTTCTTAGGGTTGGCTGTTACACAATTTAGTAAACCCCGGTGGCCCTGGCGCCTCCACTCGACCTCCTTTAAATGCTAACGTCCAGAATTCGCCAGGGTTATAGAACATATTTCATTAATACCCTGGCTACTATCTATTAACTACTTTAGAAGGAAATATCTCACAAAGTATTAGCATAATCAAAAAACCTCCTTAGAAACCTCTCTATGATTTAGAAAGTACTATTTAATGCCACCTCACACGGTTGTGCCGACTCGTCTTTTTTTCCTCAGTTACATTTTTTTTAGTAAAAAGGTAGAGGTAAACGAGCAATCGGAACATTTTAACGACTACTGCCGCCCACGAGCATAATTAGAATGAAGTAAATGAAATAATTTTCTTAAGTAGATATCGCTAGTGATAATTTAATAAATTAACATATTATTTCATCTATAAGAACCTCGTCTCAAGAGGCTAAAATAGCTCGAATGATTTTATATATTTTTTGATTCTGAGAAGATATTTCACTGGAAACACGCGGGCGAGCTAGCTAGTCAGGTCGCACAATTGTCAATAACCTTTGTTTTCATGTTACATGTTAGAGTTTGAATCAGATACTGTGGGAACCAATAAAAACTTACCCGAAAGAATAATTAAGAGATCATTGCGTAGAAGGAACGGAACAAGATATTATGAAAATACGCTAAAATAAATTGTAGCGGAAGAGTAACGGGAACTGTCACTTAATTTTAATTCATAAGCGACTGCAACGATTTTCGTTCCTAGATAAGGACGTTGTTATTATTAGCTATTTTTCTTGGGACTCATTGGAATATAATTGAATGAAAAATATAAAATTCGACTAGTGAAATATTTTTACGCTAGTCGTAGAAAGATTCTCGATTCGTCGATTTCTCGTTTGTTCTATAAAAAAAACTTGGCGGCGGTACCATGGGAGCGAGAGATCGTAGTCCTTGTGCCCTCATTTTATCACTGACCGATTCGATTAAATACGTTCGATAAAACGTCTAAAATTGACGTCACTCAACGTGACGTGTAATGATACGGGACAAAACAAAACGCAAATTAAGGCAATTTAATAAACCAATCTGGAAATCACATAGAATAACTTCACAAAAAATATATGATAAATAAAAAAAACTAAAGCGTAGTTCTAATAATAATAACAGATTGTAAGCGAACTTTTAACTAGCCATTTGGTTAACCTGTGTTAGCGGGCACTCAATTCCGAACTCGAGTCGTGCAGTACAAGTTTCATCTGTTTAAATTCAATTTAAGAACTGCGCTGAAAGCTGTGGAGTGCCACCATTTTGTCTATGGTTACATCGTTGTGCAGCCTGTATTTGTGTATTATATTAACGGATTGCGGAAGTATTTATTAATACTTTATTGATGTTCAATGGGCCACCAGCTAGTCACAAAACGCACAAAGCGTAATATATCATTTTTAAGGCGGTACCACTTATTAAATTGCGCGCGGTATGAAAAAAAATATGACGGGTAGAACGAAAGGGTTGAATCCCGTTGCTGCAGTACTGTGTCACCGTTATTTCGACAGGGGTACTGAAAGTAAATCAAAACTGTTAATATAAATATATTTAAAAATTATTTTTGTGTTGAATCCATTTATCGAAGAAGACTGTAGGCCGGACCGCGACGCTATAAGTAATAGAAACGGAGTTTCGCGGGTGAAACCGCGAGGTGATGCTAGTGTAAGTGTGGGTGTGTCGTTTTTCAGAAACGAATATTAAAGTTTGCTACGTGGCCTCTACGACGCTACGCAAGTCTACGGAGCGATTCTAAGTTGTATTGAATGTGCTTGAAATATCATATACTTAGTGTATATTATTATAAAGAGGAAACATTTGATTGTTCGTTTGTACGCATTGGGTAGACAAACTCTTTTACCATTAGGATCCTAAATTGTTTGTGATGAATACCGCATTGAGCAGACAAACTCTTTTACCATTAGGATCCTAAATTGTTTGTGATGAATAACATTTCCTAAAAAGTTTTGATCATTGTGAAACTTCGATAATATAGCCAAAGTTGTGAAAAAGAAAAAGTAAATCCTTATTTCACTGAAGGAATAATTGACTGTCCCGACAGACGTTGTTCTGTCATAAATTTATTTCTTACTATTGCCATGACATTTAATCATCATCGCCATGAATTTATAATTTTAGTTAATCAGTTAATTTTGCCATGTTTCGCGAAATATACATGAGTTGTTTATAGGAGGATTTAGATGGGAACTTATGAAATTCAGTCATTTCGGATGAAACTGCGGGAGGCCGGTAGTACATTATAATTCCCTTTATTACAATAAAACTACTTTTACGGATTCTATCGCAGTTTATTTAATTATTTAACTAGCCCGACGTTTCAGAAGCTTTACAGCAACCATGGTCGGGGGCGGACTGAGATGACAAATGTCCTGATGTTATACGTTTTTATAAGTACCCGAGGAATTATAATTTTAGTTGTTTAACGCAATTATATCTTGTTTTCATGAGGTGTTAAGTTTACTTTTTGATTTGATTCTGTTTACCACTAGGTTCCAAGCAGAGAGAAGCACCCAGCCATTTTCTCTATTGTAATTTGGATGTTTTTGAATTTCAATAGCCTCACAGATCATCCTTGGAAGGAATCGGTTTTCCGTAGTGAGGATTTGTGCTTTAACAAATCTAATGTAACGGCAGGGGCCAACTTCAGCATGCTCACAGACCGCAGATTTTGTAACACGTCGGTGTTTCATATCAGCTATATGACATAAACTTGAGACATCAATAATTTACTTTAGCTAATATGTCTTAACACCTTCTTCATCCAATGCTGACTTATAATACTCTAGCAGTGCCTCGCGGTTCCGAACATTACCCGTGTACTCGTCCGTAGTGAGAAGTATAGCCTTCAACGATGAGGAAGTCTGCGAAGAGTTAGTGCCATGTTACATAAGCGGTGGTAGTGCAATGCTCCATAGGAAGAGGTAGTGCCATGCATAATTTCTCATTCTAAGTGTTTGTGGTGTCGATCCTTTAGGGGACTGACTAGCTGTCGAGGTGAGAGGTCGAGAGCGAGCTGCATGGTTTGCAATTCCTGAGCACTCCTCCAATGGCGGCACTGATGGAACTCGCGGTATTCGGCTCTATAATGAGCCGTGAGTCCCACACACTATTGGGACAATACACCCAGGGCAATGGTGGCGCGTAAATGTGTTTCTAGTCGACATAGAAAAATTACGAGAGAACTGAGATAATACTACACAGATGACGGAAAGATCCTTCCATACGTTAAAGGCCGTTTATATGTTTGCAGGGGATACAGGAATCACACATACAACATGTGCATGCTCGAAAAACATTACCGATCAGACGCATTGGGTAAAAAAAATGAGCTCAAAATAATTGTTTGTATGACTAAGTTGTGTAAGTGATTTAGTAAGAGGTAGTGTCAAGCAGCTGAGCTGCAGGGGAGGTACCTCTCGCTCACATAATAGCGCCGCAAAGACACAGCTATGCTGTCAGCAGCGATGGTCCATTGGAGAGGAGAAGAGAGGGTGGGGAATACAACTGCTGTAGCAATGAGGTTTTTGCTACTTAAACATTTTATAAAAAATTATATCTATCATCTTTGACTGTTGGACGGAGGGTGTGCACGGTGTTGAAGAAATGACACTCTTTTCTTTTGCTCGACGTTGAGGACGGAACGATGGCAGACGCTATCTGCCATTAACAAATGATAATTAAATATTTTTTATTTTCCGCCGGGAACATATACATTCGTTACAAAATATGCATGAACTATGAATAATCTGAAATTAAAAGGGATCGAAGAACTGTCTGCTGCTCAGTGAATTGTAGTATAATTATATATATAAAGGATAATCCTCCGGGTTGCAGCCGGGAGTCTCGAACAACTAACCCAGATAAGACTTCATGCCCTCTGTTTCTACTAATCCTTATTAAAAACTGTAATGATTCCATTGTTTTTTTCTTGTACTATTTTAAGTTTGTTATGGATTGTGAATACGAAGAGACCATCATTGAATAAATGTATTTAATAGTCTGACTAAACCTTAACAGATCCTTTATCACTAGAAGTGGAGATTACTTGTAGAACCGAATTGTCACACTGCATTACAATTATGTGAATTTCTGTGGACATTGACAGTCATCATTTGCAAGTATGGCAGCTTATACTATAAAAAAAAGTATTTTTTAAACACACGTCGATCGATGATTTATAATAGTAATGGCGACACGACGCATCCATTATAACCTGTCTCGGCCGCTAGTGGCTAGTAAGTGCGCATAATCTATATTCATAGGACCCCCCCCCCACTCGCACGCCATGTCGCCGTTACTGCATATTTCATTGTCATTACTTGTCCATCATCGCTAGTACTTCAGCAGACTTACAACAGACAGACATATGCGGTGTTTACTCCTTAGAGATTTATGTCGGGCAAGCCCGTGTGTGACGTTTTACTGTGATTGCGTCACTCAAATCCTTCACAAATCCGCACCGCTTTTCCTTCTGAACAATATTTATGGGGATTTGATAAATCAAACGTGATATGATAATAGATAATTACACTGTACCTTATCATATAATAATAAAAAAAAAAACAAAATATTTTATAAAAACTAAAGCTACAGAATCATCTTTGTTTTTAAGATGGAACTCCAGTCGCGTCTCGTAGCTGACACACACACACACAGTTTAGCAGTTTAATACTCATAACAGGATTAAAATTGGAATACGTTTTAACAATCCCGCAATCGTTTTTTTAAATAAAAATGTTTTTTAGAGAAAACCATATTACATCTGAATTGAACCAAAAAAGTACCTCTCGTATATAAAAGCGTCAGTGCATTTTATCCGCAATTAAAAAAAAACCAAGAAACGTTTATAAAATACACAAAAAACACTTTCTAAATTATAGATAATAGATACTTTAATGCCCGCAATTTTTTGTCATATTCAAAAAATTCGTCTTTACTTCTACATCTTCGGTAGTATAGTGGTAAGTATCCCCGCCTGTCACGCGGGAGACCGGGGTTCGATTCCCCGCCGGAGAGTTTCTTTTTTAAATTTTGTATTGTGATTTTTTAATTTTTTTATAACAACCAATATAAAAAAAAATATTAAATTTATATTTTAGCGGGTCTTCCATAAAACTGTCTACGCATTCTGTGCATGCAATAAACGTTCTTTTTTGTTCTTACATAATGTTACAGAAATTCGTCTGCGAGGTCGACTCGCTTTTGGTCGTTTATTTCAAAGTATTGACATTGTGAACAGTTCAAATTAAAACGAATATAATTCTAAAGCGATGGGTGCTTGCATAGAATCTCTATGGGTCTATATTTTCGATGTCTATGGGTATTATTATTAAATTTGAAAGTAGTAAAGTATTTTATAAACCGCTACAAAATAATGTACGATTTTTTTGTTCCGGTTATTTTTTACCACGCGTCGAATGTCGTTCCTCGAGGAGTACCTAAATTCAAAATAGTGCCAATAGTCATTCACTACGGGTTATCATAAAACTGTAAGACATACACTTGTCGACAGTCGACACATAGATGTGTTCAACGAACTAGCGAATAATAATTAACTGACCTAATTGAGCAACTGTCCACGAACACCCGGACTATCTATAGAACATAAATGGATCAGCAAGACTTGTATTGTATATGGAGCGAACGAGTGTTGGGTCACCTGATAGCAACTTAATGTGGAAGGCTCCGTATATATAGACAGAATAGATCCGTATATTTTGTAAGAGGAGGTGTGTTGCTGCGTTGCATTCGAATTGTACCACACGACCGGGGAGTTACCTCTCGTTCACATGATACCGCCATGAGGCACCGGTCCGCATAGTCACTATGCAGATATGCGGATTACTTAAGCGTCTTTTTGTCCCATATACAGGTATCCTACCTTAACAATATTCTGTAAGGTGGATGTCAAAGTGGATATAGTCATCGGTCATCGAGGGGCTGATCGTGATGGCGGGGTGACCTCTAAATCCTAAAAGAAAATAATTGGCGCGGGC
Organism: Eumaeus atala; assembly: GCA_017140195.1. Classification (NCBI taxonomy): domain Eukaryota; kingdom Metazoa; phylum Arthropoda; class Insecta; order Lepidoptera; family Lycaenidae; genus Eumaeus; species Eumaeus atala. The sequence continues at coordinate 16,482 of JAFELO010000802.1, forward strand.
ATACTACGTAAATCCATAGTCGGACAACCTTGACCTGGGCACATTGTAGAAACTTACAACATAATCTTACCTGAAGGAGCCGTACTTGCAAAGAAGCCTATATTTTACCTCCCTGCGAAGGCTAAGCAAGTATTATTTTTACTTGGCTTTAAAAAGTTAACAGCCGAGTGTATTCGGCTGTTAGGCACTTCATTCTTGCATAGGGCATGACTCACACTTATGAAATCCATTTTTAATTTTCCACTAGCGAATACATTATGTTCCTTAAACAAGTCAAAAAAGAAAAAGTTCCCAAGGGACAGCTCTCAGAGACAGTCTGTATGTGATATATTTTCTCAAAATCTACTGAACTTTTTTTCATGCGATTTGCACTCATGGATAGAGGTTTTTACTGTATAATTTGTTAAGGTGTTACGGCCCGTGTTATTCACCGGTGAAGCCGGGGCAGATCGCTAGTGTAATATAAGTGTGAAAGTTTGTACAAATCTACGTATATTGACTGCATTGTATTTAATTCGACAGAGACGTAGATCACGATCTGAAATGACTTACAAAGCACATGCTAAGATCCGTGGAACACTCGCTAAAATTTCTTTTAATACCATCTTCCCCTCCTTGGGGCCTTCTCCACCCTACCACCATCCCTGGAGGGCATAATTGAAGAAAGATAAAGAAAGAACAGAAATGTCATGTCTAGAAGAACGCGAGCCAAAATAGAACCAAAAAGCCTTGCCCTGGAGTGCAAAAATAGGAAAATCTATTTATACTCGTCCCGACGTACGGTCGGAATTTGTTCCTTAACATTCTGAAATGACTACTCTGCCTACCCCCTTAGGGAGCTGGCGTGGAGATGGAAGGAAGGTTCTGTAGAGAAAGGTGCGGAAGAGACGTAAGCGATATAACCTTTCTTAAGAAGAAACCTTTCTTAAGGAGTAATTCTTATCAACACATTGGTTCATCATAAGCAGAGAGTTGTATATTGTGAGTTATTGTGGTAGTGGACTACGTTTGTTTCTCGTCTGCTCCACCTATGGCTGGCCACATATGTTAGTCTTCCGTATTCGATTTCCTAAAGCGGAATAATGGTTTGGGATATCGTGACACTAGCACAAACGTTCGATTTTCTTCATTCATAAAGCACAGACGGTACGGATTGTGATAACATGTTGAACGACGATGCGAAACCGAATGGCACATCCGAACGTGTTCGCTGGCGGAAACAAAGCGTATGTAAGCGCTACGTTCTTCATGACGTCGTTAGGTTTTTCCAGGTGGGTTCGCCGAACCCGCCAGATTGCATTCGTAACCTACTTACGGAATTTACACCATTTGGAAAAAAATCGAACATGTGTGACAGTTGAAGTATTTTATGTTGATTCGATGAACTCGGTTCCTTTTTATAGGGGGGTAAACGAGCATTGGGAGCCTTTTTACGATTACATACGCCCATGAACATTCACATAATTACTATGCCCATCCGTTGCCCTTCTTTCGCCCCCTACCAATAGGCCAATGGATGTCCAAATACGGAAAACAAATTCGTAAATCGAACACCGAAAACGAGTGTATGCGGGGTCAGCTTAAAGCGTCATTACAACGTATTTGCAGTCGATCGGTTCCTAAGATGTAGCGTGACGGAGATTTGAGTGGCATAACAATCTGTTGTCATGGTAAAACAAATACTGAGTACTAAGTTTTTGCTCGCGACTTCATACGGACGAATAATTGAAATGGAATTCTTAAATACAATAACTTGTCTAGCTGTTTTGTAATGTAAAGCGCCATTTATACACAAGACACCTGACGGTAGGGTCCGTAACAACCGACGCCTGTAGACATTCACACAATTGTTATGCACATTAATTTTATGCAGATGCATTATCCTCCTTCTGTCCTGCCCTCCAATGGGCCACATGCTACATACAAATCACATAGATGTCACCTTACGGCTGTGTCATGTGAGCGACGGTCGTGCCGGCTCAATTTTCCTTATAATTAATATTATGATTAATATTATATACCTTATAATTAATATTATATTTTGACCATAAAGATGAAGAGGTAAAACTAAAGCTGTGTGCCCCGATATTCCTGCAAAATGTAAACACATGCGGATGAGACTTTAGTTAGTAATTACATTAAATACCGCTTACTATGTAAAGCTTATAATAAATGCAAAAGTTTGGTTGAATACGTTTGTCGCTCACGCTAAAACTACGGAACGAATGTTATATTGGCTGTATGTATGTAAACACATAAGCTACACAAATATTACATTTTGCACGTGGCTTTGTCTGTAGTTATCACGGACGTAGTCGCTGGCAACACCTAGTGGTAATATAAATGCGAATGTTTCTTACTCAATCACGCCCAAACTACGAAAAAGATTTTCATGAATGTCGGCAATATTGTAGCTTAGGTATCATAATAAAACATAAGCAATAAAAATACTAACTTTTGCTCGTGGTTTCGTCTGTGAGCGAAACCCCGAAGTAGGTAAATATGCCGCTCTTTATGTACCCCGTCACTCTAGGACTCGACTATGTGAATTGATACCAATGTGTTACATTTCGGTCAGTCTCCTTGAGACTGGTCCCCAAGTCGCCCAGTCGCCATATTGTCGCGTGTCTACATCGTATCTCTTGAAATTCTTTACCTTATTACCAAACTGTGAATGTTGAGGGTAATGTATTTTGTAAGAATTAATTATAATTTTTTATAATGTAGGAGGACAAACGAGAAATCGCAACCCTTCAACGACTAACGACGCCCATGAACATTAACATAATTATGCCGATGTGTTGCCCTTCTTTTCACCTCTACCCTCAATAGGCACCGGCTACTCACAAACCGTACGAAACGGGACACCGTAGGTGTCACTTTACGGCGGTATTAAGTGAGCGGGAAGTAATTTAACGTGAATGTTTATGGGCATTATACAAAATCACTCAAAATTTTTAAATACGACACTCTGATATATGGAGCAATAAGGATATTTTTTTATAGAATAGTAGGGGGGCAATTGGAGGCTTTTTACGACTACCGAGGCTCATGAACATCCATATAAGTACTATGCCCATGCGTTGTCCCCCCCCAATGGGCCACCGACTACTCACAAACCACACGCGTCACTGAAGATGTCACTTTACGGCGGTATCATGTGAGCGAGACGTACCGCCCGGGTCATGCCGGCGCAATCCCGTTACATGGGAGGACGTAGTGTCATGCACCATGCATGGCACTACCTCTACCAAAAAATATACTATAAGATATAGAGATACTGATGATTTGAAGCAATAATTTCGCTCTAAAGTTAAGGTATTAGAGAACAAAAATTAAGCTTTTGCCCTTAATCTCTAATTATAATCCTAGCTATTAATGTCAGTTAATACCAATATCATGGGGTTTTCCCGACGTCCATACCATGGAGATCACTCGTGTCCGCTATATTTCAAACCAATTGATGATTGATGTTAGGTACATACCCATAAACTCAATATTACTGAAGAGTAGTAGATATGTATGTACCTGTGTACTCCAAATTATTGAATAATTTGGAGTACGTAGGTAAGTTTTCAACATGGAGGATACGTGTGGTTGAACGTTTCAGAAGCTTTGCTTGAGATCCAGTTATAAACATAAACCAAACCAAACATAACACATGAAGGCAACAAAGTTTTGGTGTTGGTCGGAGCAAATAAACAAGTATAAAACTTAGAGTATTTCAAATAACTTGTAACGTCTGGACATCTGTCATCTCAGTCCACCCGAGAGTTAAATAAACAGCATTAAAGTACGTAAAGTTAATTTTATTTTAAAAATGTATAAACCTAGTAAGTACGAGACTTGTATGTTTGTCTGTTTTGTTGCATTTATAACGGCCATAATCCTGCCCCTCGCTATGTCGCCCGCAATAGTAACATATATCATTTGTCCGTCAGGTGCTACTTATGTGTACGAGGTGATGGTGTGAACAGCGCTATGACGTCACTCAAGCACGGAGTCAACCTCAGCCGGAGAGCATGTAGGCGGCGGGCGTGGCTCCTGGTCGCCGCTGCGCTCCTGGTGGCTGCCTCCGCAAGTCCCATCGAAGTACGTATCATTCAAAGCATATTAATAATATAAAGCTCATGAGTTTCTTTCTTTGTCTTAGCGCGCTAGTCTCAGTAACTACTGGCCCGAATTGATTTTTTTTTGTGTTGAATAGTCCATTTGTTGGCTTAAGGCTATATACCATGACGCTATGATTAATACGACGTCACTTATTCTTCTTTGATTTATGTGTAATTGTGTAAAAATATTAATATTCTTCAGGCGTGGGTTGTCCATCGAATATCGTTTAGATTGATTAATTGCAACATGTCGAACATGATTGATAGGGCAGATTAAACTCGTATCGAGCACATCTACAGAATCTGCAAGGTTTTAGATTCATCATGACACCTCTGCCACAGGGGCTTTTAGAAATAGTGCCATGCAGCATTGCAGCCTAACTTTAGTTATGATATCTATCCGTCTCACAATCGGTCCTCCCGGTAGTGTATTGATATCTAATTAATAAACGGTACTCGCAGCAGAGTAACGTAGTGTTAGTGGAGTGGTGAGAACGAAGGTTCACGCACTCATCATGACATTTCCGATGTAATAAGAAGTTGTTCTCGCGTGTTCGTACCATCGTAGTTTACATACCATCGTACGAGGTATCAAAAAATTAACAACATTAACGTCTAACATACGATCAGATTACTTTTTGAACTTTATGTCACTGTATTCGTTTGATTTGGTCGTAATTTTTACTTCCGACATCTGACGTAATAAAATACAAAACTTTATGTGTATATAATATTTTATAATCGGACTGTAAAAAGAAATAGGCACTTCATTTTATATTACTCGATGCAAATTTTAACCGAATTCTGATCTCACATACCTCATACTAGGTTATTATTAATCGCAGTTCTCTTGTAAGACATATATGTTTCATAGCACCACAGTACAGGTGAAGACATATAAGCATAATTGGTTATTTACTAATACTAAATGATTTGTATTAGGAAAAGAAATAAAAACAAAGTTTTTTATATAGTATAGGGATACGAAAACTAGTCGCCTTTTGACGACCTAACGGCACCTCTAGACCATGCATGGCAATATTGACATTCCGATGTGATCCCTTCTGTCCGCCTCCCCTCCAGTGGGCCATGTTGCTTAGTAGACTTAATTGACAGTATGTCAAGAAATTGTCTGCACAGCAATACAATACAAGGGCCGCTGGAAAGTATATCAAGCGGCATATGACGGAGAATTTAGTACTGTTGCACCGATTTAAAAAAGGACATATCAAAATGTCTATCCATTGATAGTTATATAAGCAAATTACATAAAATATTTTATTTTATACATTTTAATAGAGGAATGTCATCAATTTGGATGGGAATAGATATTAAATGCCAAGCTTTATATATGCATTCGATACAAAAGCACATCACTTCACGCATAGTTACGCTTACATAATGTTTCGAACGTTCAGGGCTATTTCATTGGCTGATTAATACGTTAGAAATAATAACTTTGACATTGCACTTCATTCAGTTACCCCCACTCGTCTTGGTTGATAAATTAGCGTTTAGTTCGAAATAATTAATGCTAATCTCCTGTAATACTTTTCAAGTCATGTCAGCTCGATTCATCTACAATGATATAATGACAATACATCTGATGAAAAACACTACTAACATTTGGTTACAAAGAAAGGGGACCGCCCACTTCAGGTCTGAACTTGTATCATTACAGTTACAAGAAACATACATATATATTAAAATAAAAAAGTAAATCCAACCATTTACAAATAAAACTTTTACGGATTTTATCACAGTTTATTTAATTATTTAAATATTCTGAAGTTTCAGAAGCTCTACAGCAAACATGGTCACGGGTGGACTGCTTAACTTAAGAAGTCTAATCAACTCGATTACGAGTTGAAATAAATTGACACATACGTCAATATGTATAAACAGGCCATTCATAGATAATATATATATGTATACTGGAATAGATATGACACTTAGCTAGGAGAAGCAGACGCGATATAATTATTGCCACAGGCCTATACAATAGATGGCGTTAGTTTCTTTTGAATATTGTGATATATATATATTTTCTTTTGTAGTGTAGGAGGGGAAACGGACTATAATGAGAGTCCGTGACTATGCCTAACCATACATTTTTGTTAAGTCAACCTTACGCTCATGCATCAAAGTCTATTTTAACATAGTGCATCATTTGACATGTGCACATATTTTATGCGGACGGTATTAAGATGCTAACTGTATATCGTGCTATATTTATAATCAATGTATTAATTAGTAATTATTATTATTAATCAATAGTAATTTAGTATCTTTATTTTCGCCCGCATAAAAAGCAATCCCAACCATTTAATTCTTTTTGGAATACAAAGTAGTATAGTAAAAGGAATAATATTTCCTTGCAAAATTTCACCTCAATCCACTCAGCAGTTTTTGTGTGAAGTGATTACAAGCATTCTTGCTTTCGCATCTAATCTAGTAGGATAATCTAGTAGGATTATATCGGTCTACCCGACATAACGGACGGCAAAATAATTAAAACCAGGAGAGTGTTAACAAGAGAGTAATCCGGTAACACTATTTTCACTGCAAATTACTGAACCTGAAATCTTATGACCTTTTAAAATTAAACGAACTTTACACATTGAAACGTGAGCAAAACAAGTGACTCGCAAAATGGCCAGTCAATATTCCCGCCACGTTTCGACGCCTACGTTTTGTTTCTATTTTTCATTCGAACCTACGATGTTGACTTTTTTTGGTATCGCAGTGACAGTTCTAATTTTTACAAACGAACTATATTCTCAGTAGGGACTTTAAATTAAACTTTATTTTGGCAGTGAAAATTATTTAAGCCATTTGAAATGATTGGGCTCCATTGGTGTATACGAAACTGGACCAGAAAAAAAATACTGCTGCGATGTGATACCATAGCTTTACAGTTGTAATCGTTACTTGTGCAGTAACTATATATGAAATAATTTAATTGCAAACAACATTTATTACTTTTACAGTGCGTTAGTTTAATACACAAATATAAAACAATTAAAAAACGATTCGACAAAACTCTTGGGAACAAATTGTAAATGTGGCCAAGGAGTGGAATTGGTCTGTAATTTTGCAGAAGTGATTTGGCACCCCTTTTAAAAAACAAAACACATCGTCACTCCAAGCCATGCCTCAGGAGGTACGCCAGACTAATCTCACTCAAGCTGGCGTTCGGAAGAGCGCCTGACAAATGTCGTGTCAGGCTTGCACGCCGATCGTTGTTCAGGGTATCGGGATTAGAAACAGTCCTAACCTTCGTCAGATGACTTCTTCCAAGTTCCTCCACAAAAACCTTCGACCCTCTATTTGCTCAATCGCCTCGGTAACCCGTTGCGCATTTGAGCTGTGTAGGTCTCGGCGTATTAGTTTGCGGATTCGCTTTGAAAGAAGCTCGACATCAGCAGACTGCACGGAGATGGTCTTTCCCTCCTATACTTACTCATACAATAACCTTCACCCACGTCCCGCATACAACCGATCACGGCACTCATGGTCTTGTCAATTGCCATTGTAGTTTCCGACATATCTAGGTCATCGAACCAGTTCTTTAATTCCAGTTGGACTTTTCAGGACCCTACCATGGTTCGTCGGAAGTTAGGTGGGAGTGTTGACTATACTAATCGTACACGCTTCCGGGTTTAAGCCTGCTGATCACGGAGACATTCTTAAATATATTCCTTCCGTTCGTCATAATAAAATCAATCTCGTTACTTGTCACAGTATCGGGCGTCCACATTCACTTCCTGTGGGACTTCTTCTTAAAATAAGAGTTCATTAAGAAGAGACCCTCTTCCTCGAGGAAGTTTATCAACATTTGCCCCCTGCGATTTCGACTTTCGACTCTCATGAGTCTGGGAACGACTCAAATCGACACCATTTCGTACTCCCACTTTGGCATTAGAGTCCCCCATAACAACACTAAAGAGATTTACAGGCTTTTGAGACATCCTCACAAATTGCCTCCACGTCGTCATAAGAATATGTCGAGGTTGGTGCGTATACTTGTATCACTTTGAGGCTGTACCTCTTAGTGATACGCCATACTACCCGACTCACTAGAGATTTCGACGATGCTGTCTACGAGGGACTTATTCACGAGGAATCCTACGCTGCCTTGTGATGGAATGTCGCCTTCCCTGAAGTAGAATAGGTGACCAGATAGTAGAGTTATGGTGATTTCACCTGGTTTTCGAACTTCACATGACCCCAGAACACCTCCAAGTCAACCAAGTGGTTGTCCAGTCTAAGCGTTTGTCCGTTATACGTAGCCAGTCCAAATCGGTGGTGGCCGTAGCCCGGAGATTCAGAGCACTCCTTGTTCCACCGTTAACGTGGCCGCTACCGTGGCCAGGACTAGTGGCACTACCGGGAACCAGGGGCCGAATTCTGCTGTTGTCGTCCATATTGGGTATCTACCCTATATATATAGCATCTGCTCGTCATTGGCACGTTAAGCATTGGCAATCGCAGATTAGATTTCGGACCGGCGCTACTGCTGCCTGTCGCTTTGATGGTACCGCCATCACTCGATGCGACCGCTGTCCGGTGTTACCGTCTATTTCACTGTCACTATGAAACATACCGGACACCGAAATACCAGCTCGCTGAAGCCTTTTAGATGTTAGGAGACTATTGCCCTTTGGCGACTATTACGTCGCTCTGAGCTTGGACTGTGGGCGAGGGCATTCTTAGGCCGCACCTGCACAGACAAATGGTTCTGGACAAAAGTGTTGTTGGGATTTTTCTATTGCTAATAACGGCCCTAATTTAGCGGTGTTATGCCACCCGTGTTTCGGAGAGCACGTTTAGCCGTCGGTCCCGCGCCTCATTTCGCTCCGGTTGGCCGCCGTGGCCGAAATTCGGCTAGGACGACATTATATATGTCAAAGTTACAAACTGTGCATACTGCACGTGGTTCGCGGGCCTGCAGCGAATGCTACGCGCAGTAACATAATTTGCTGTACACTAGGCGCTACGGTGTATCACGAAAGGTAACGCACTAACAACACAATTTCTCATACTTTAGATGTCATGCGCGCATGAACTGTGCATTTCATGTGCACGCTAAGAGGGGAGCGAGCAGTGGGCCCGGAACGGGGGAAATTAGACAGACATACGTACAAAAGGTGATCTTAAAGTGGTCCCGTTTTCTCCTTTTAAAATACCCTATAACGTCAAAAGAAAGTTTCAACAAAAACATAAGTACAAAATTTATGAAAAGATACGCTGATGTTATATATGGTACATCGAAATGACAGAAATAAGCTCAGCGATATAGTAAAAGCTAAATGTCGAGACGGCGACTACGCTTGGCTAGGCTTTGTCACTTATATTATTTCACTGTTTACAGTAAATTGAGACCGTGAATTAAGGTCATTTTGTGCTCAAAATAATAATGAGTAAATACAACAGCTGTGTGATAATATCGTATATGAGTATCCTCGAATTTATAAATATTGTTGTAGTGTCAATGAGATTTAATGTGGCCCGATGGCGGAGTCATGACGGTAGTCATCAACTGCTCGTTTGGTTCATATGTCATAATAAAAAACTGGCCAAGAGCGAGACGGCCTCGCCTATGAACAGTTCAGTACCAGCAAACAAAAACATCTTATCTCTTTAACTACTAGTTCGATTTTGTACAAACCAATTTTCGATTGCAGTTTTTATTTATTTCTATTATCCCCAATTTATTTCTCTTCTCTGAAAGTACTATCATAAACAACAATTTTTGGAAAACTCTAGCTCGTTTAAAAATAATTATTCACTACCTATTCCCCACACGGCTATTCTTTCTCGGAAAAATAAACATCCCTTTAGTTTTTCAAAACCATACTTCATCATTGTAGCGGTTCATAAAATACAACTACCTTCCAAATTTAAAACATCCAGTACCTACAATCAGTACGACTGAAACCTCTGTGACATACGGAAGGTCAGAAGCGCATGACGAAACAAATTAAGAGTTCCTTTTTTATCAATTTGGCACCGGAACTCTAAAAAAATAATGCTAACGGGACGCACACTGCCGTGTATAATTTTAAACCGTTTTTACAACGCCGACTACTATTTAAAAGATGTGCAAAATTTCAACATATTTCTTTGAAATATCAACCATACGCGCACGTATGTAAGCTGTTTTTACAAAGTGCACAATCTGACAGTTACACATCTTTTACATGGACGGTTTTGAGACGCTCAATATATTTTCAAAAGATAAGTCATAAATCATAGTTTTAATTCTAGCTATATCAATATTATAAGGAGGAACCATTTGTGTATGTTGGTAATGTTTTCACACAAAAACAACTGGAACGATTTCAAAAAGTCTTTCACAATCATAAAGCTATATCTTTACTAAGTGACAAAGCTTAGATTTTCAAAAACAAAATTTGGAACCCTAATAAAAATGTCGGATTTTTACAGTATAACGCGATGCTACTAATGTTATAAACTCGAAAATTTGTAAGTACAGATAGATGTTTGTTACCGTTTCACGTAAAAACTATTGAATGGGTTTTAATGAAACTTTACAGCTTATACATCAGAATAACACATAGGTTGTCTCTTTAGCTATGTAGAGCCAGCTCTAGCTGCGTAGCTCTAGCTACAAGTGTGTATGCAGGCACAAGTACACTCCCTGTTACTTTGTTTCTCTATTCCGATGGGGGGGCAGTCCGACACGACCGGAGAGTGATCCATTAAACCACGAGACAGACGATCGTCATCAGAATACTGTATTGTATAGACTATAGTGCATGTATAGACAGACGCACATATTTCCATTTATCGTAAAAGCGGGCGACGCGTCAAGCTCTTTGTATTGTTGATTTCTGTAGCAATCGATAAACACTTTCCAACATTTTTTTGTTACTCCTGAGGGCGAACGAGTAAACAGAGCTTTATGACGTCTACCAACGCCCATACACATCCGCATTATTGTGGTTATACAGATGCATTGCCCTCTATTCATTTTCCCTTCCAGGCGCACCAATGGGATTATGTACCAGAGTATCACAAGCGCTATGGAAATATTTTTGACGACCTGCTGGCATAGTTGGTAACGTGGAGGTTAGTCCGCGTGTTACGCCAGAGGTTGCGGGTTTCATTCCCGCCTAGGTCATGGATATTTATATGTATTAACATGTATTTCTATACTAAAAGTCTACTCTAAAATATAAAAAATAAGAAATATATTTCCGTCGTCTAGTACCTGTAACACAAGTGATTACGTCATTACGGTACTTACAACAGGAATAGGCTAACGTGGTGATATAAAACCGCAGACATTATTAGTATTATTATCATTATTATAGTAATCTTTGCACTTAGTTATGACTGTGGTCTACGTTGATGAAGTTGCGGTCAAAAGCTAATGACTCCATGAAAATTATATGAAGCTGAACAGTTTTATTGTTTGAACTCATGAATTAAGTACAGATGCGAAAGTGTGAATGCATGTTTGTTATTCTCTCCTGCCAAAACTACTAGACATGGTTAAAGTTAGGCACAGGTAAAGATTACAATCTGGACTAATGTTAAGATGCTTTTTATTCTAAGAGTGGTAGAAATAACAGGATACGGCTCGTATTAGGCATGTTTTATTGTTGGTCTTTCTTCTCTCTCTCTCTCTCTCTCTCTCACACGACAAAAAATACAATGTCACTACAAAATTTTCAACAGCCGATGACGCGTTGTTTATCGCAACAATATCGGAACTCAAGGCTTTTCGGACGTGTCCCTGGAAAGGTCGAGTTCCGTCGGACGGGGAGAGTTCAGCGTCATGCTGCAGTCTTTGAGCAGATATAAGCGTACGTTATTTGTGGTGACATAATATGATGTGTCATTATATTTATGGTGAACATATTTAAACCAAATCTGTTATCTGTATAAATCTCTCTCTCTTCCGTTACTGGGTGACTGATTGACTGACTCACAAACAACGCACTGCCGAAACTACTGTACCTAAAATCTTGTAATTACCATATAATAAAGGATTTTTGGAAATTAACCCCTACGGGGAAAAGTTTATAATATGAAATTTTTGTATGTTTCGCGGGGCAAAATGCGGGTTGTTGCAAGTAGTATTATAAAGATAAGAGTTTGTTTAGTTGTTATGTCTAACCACGGGACTGGTTCAATTGCTAAAAATCTTACAGTGTTAGATAGCCCGTTGGTCGAGCATGAGAGCGGATTTGTAGGGCAAATGATTATTATGTATGTAACTTAACAACGTGACTAACTAATGGTACACCATTAGTAGCAGTGGTGTGAGAAGGGTGCTCTTTCTTATACAAAGGTTTTGTTGACCTCCGCACCATGCCGCTCCTATTTATCTATACTGTATCAAATACCTGAGACAAACTGTACACACCGACTTCAAGAAAGAGATCGAATCCAACTCAGATGGGCAGCATTCGGTGAGCTTAGGAAGATCTTTTCGTCCACAGTGCCTTAAGTCGAAAATCTTTAACCAATGTGTTACCAGTGATGACATATGGAACCGACACATGGCCGCAAAATGTGCCGAAAAAAAAGGAATCTCGTTTGTAATATCTCTTGCGGCTTGTGAGTAGTCGATGACCCATTATTGTGGTGGATGTTCATGGGCGTCGGTAGTCATGAGTGCGCTCTACGGGGGAGACCCACGTCCAGCAGTATACGTCGTCCGGCTGATGATGATGACGATATAACTTAGTTTTATTGTATAATTATAAATCATTGATGAATGAGGTTATTACTGTTTAGTATTGAAACACGTAAAATGTTTTAAGCGCTCTACGAAAAAAAGTATCAGTAAAGCGAGCAAGCATTTCAATATGAAATTTATAAAAAAACGGTCTCTCCGGCGGGGAATCGAACCCCGGTCTCCCGCGTGACAGGCGGGGATACTTACCACTATACTACCGAAGACATACTCATCCTATGAAATTACAGCTACTAATATTATTAGAATCGCTTCGTACTTCACCTAGCAAGGTATTGTAGAAAATATTCAAATTTAACACAATGTTATTATCTAATGGTGGTCGATGCTTCTATATTTTTGTCAATTTCGTTGCAATGAAAAGTGTTTTTTTTTTGCATGGGATGGCAAACGTGCAATTGGAGCCTTTTGACGAGTCCAGACGCCCATATACATCCGCATTATTGTTGTCTGATGAAATGCGTTGCCCTCGTGATCTCCTCCAGTCCAATGGGACACCGCCTATAACAAACCGCACGAAACGCGACAGGGACTTGGACTCCACTTGGACGTACCGGCCCAATTAGGAAGCAATGCACCATGACACTACGTCTTATTAAAATTTACATATTATTTAGGTTTTTTTTTATTAAGTTAATGTTAACTTAAAAACGGGAGACCTTGAGGAGACGTATACCTACCCAACAGTGGACGATAATGGGTTGAGAAGGAATAAAAATAAATGATATTTTTGATTAATCATAAAATAATTGAATCAACATAGGACAAAAGATTCAAGACAGGCGGCGTGTGTAAAGTTGATATGTGCCCCATTCGTTAAATTCATAAAAATTGGGGAAGAATAGTAGTGTAAAATTGGGGACATTCTGCCAAATCTGATGTGACGATGAAGTGTTAAGTATGGAGTAACTTTGAGGCAAAACCTCCAACTTTAGATTACTCCCATTAAGGAGTATTCTTGTTGAATTTATGATCTAAACTAAGGAGTTCCTGAGATTAGCGCGTTCAAACTCCTCCACCGAATTGAAAAAATCTTCTCGTCCATTTATCGAGGAATGCTGTAGAATATATAACATGACACTACGACTAATAGTGCGGGTGAAGCCGCGGGGTGATGCTAGTATACAGTATATGTGTAGCAATATCATTTCCGAGCGCTTACATGTTAATACGTATATCGACGCGTTGATAGAATTTTATTATTCAATCAGACGTAAAGGGGTGGAGATGTAAATAAAAATTGATGATATTTCCTAAATTATACTGAAACCCGAGACGGACGAATGTTTACGTTCAAGCTGGAATACGGAGGAAAATAACATTTCTGGCAGAGTACAACAAAAAGGAGAATTTCATTTTCGCCCCATTGAGTGTTAGATCATGTACTGAATGGTCTAAGTAGAGTTATGTTTTGTATTTTATGTTCGCTGCAACTTCCTCAATGGTTTGACGTGTGATAACATAGGAGGAATAATGTCTTGTCTTTCTGTCCGTAGCTACCACAGAGTAATTACAGTAATTGCTCTTTGGTGTTTTTTTTTTATCATATAGGGGGACAAACGAGAAATCGGAGCCTTTTAACGACTACTGAAGCCCATGAACATCAGCATAATTATGTCGATGCGTTGCTCTCATCTTCAACTCCCTCCCCCCAATGGACCACCGGCTACTCACATACCGCACGAAACGCGATACCGTAGGTGCCACTTTACGGCGGTATCAAGTGAGCGAAAGGTACCTCCCCGATCGTGCCGGCCCAATTCCGTTGCACATCTCCACCTCACACATACCTCTTACAATATTGTTAAGTACGAGGTGGCCCATGTTTCATAAAGGTTTATTTGGAGCTGTCGGAATTTTTATTTATCAATTTAATGTTAATTTTTATTGAATCACGTTGGCCTTAAATAAATGACATAATGATGTCTTACGCTTACGTAAGTGTATCTTACTACAATAAATTAAATAAACCGCGAGATAATCCGTAAAGGTAGTTTTATTGTAACAGATGGCCACCCTCCATTGGGTGTTGTGGTAAATATATCCAACCATAGTCGTCTGGTCCGTAGTCAAGAAGTTACACCCCTGATCACGGTCAACCGTGACCCCTAAATTCTCTCCCGTCATGTCGGCTCCTCCCGTCGGAATAGGAGAATAAGGGAATAGAGTCTGTCTGCGGCACACACTTCTGCCCTCAATATGTCCTGCGCAGATGGTAAATCTCAAGAGAAATGGCTCGTCATTTCATAGAATAGCGACGCCCGCAAACATCTGCACAATTTATATGCTTAAAATTTTTATTACAGAAATATATATTTACATGGATATAAACTTTCATGACCTGAGCGGGATTCGAACTCGGAAGCGGTACGTTTGTACCAGTTGCCGATTGGGCCAACCGGTCGACATTTGTTAACAATCATTATTTTTTATTATTAACCTGTATTTGCTTTCGCTTTTACAGACTACCACGAAACAAAATCCGTCCATAACAGTCGATGGGATCTCCACGTATCCGGGGCTGGAGTTTGGCCCGATGGGCCCAGTCGTCCGCATGCCGGGAGAGGTCCCGGGCACGCAGCTGCGACAGCAGCAAGAGACCACTACAACCATACCAACTACAATTAAGCCTAGGAAAGAGAGAACATTTGTTATAGCAGAGTTTGAGTTCCATAGAGTTGAAACGCCATTTTTAATTGGCGTGTGGATATTTTTCGCCAGCATTGCAAAAATAGGTAATATTCGTTGTTCATTGAAAATGACATGAAAAATCTATTAATTACCGGCTGACCGAGTCGCGTGTTGCTGTGGGAAACAAAAATACGATGTGATCGAAACAAAGTATACTCTATATTTGAAGTTGGATAAGGCTGCATATCTGTGTGAAATTTCATCAAAGACGCTTCATTAACTTTGGAAATTTGCTTTTTCTTTATTTTTTTTATAGAATAGGGGGCAAACGAGAATCGGAGCCTATTTACGACTACCGACACCCATAAATATACACATATTTACTATGACGATGCGTTGCCCTCCTCCCCCCCCCCCCTAATGGGCCACAGGCTACTTACAAACCGCACGAAACGCGACCCTGAAGATGTCACTTTTCGTGGGTATTATGTGAGCGGAATGTACGTCCCCGGTCGTGCCAGGATAAAATCCGATGCATAGGAGGATGTAGTGTCATGCGCTGTGCATGTTACTACTATCATACAATCCTATGCAGCATGGCACTACCTCATCCTAAGATAGCATAGTTAAACAACTTCTCTTCTTCATGAGATTTTATCAGATTTATCAGATGATATCTGGATGGCTACCTAATCTAGGGGACAGAAAGTGTTCTTAAGTTAGAAAAACTCATTGGTTTTGGTATTGGTCAACGCAATTCTACTCAGCCGTAGTCATCCGGTTAATCGTTGGCACGCCACAAAATTTTTGTAAAAGACAGTGCCATGCTGCATAGGAGGTAGTGCCGTGCATGGTGCATCACACTAAATCCTCCTATGCAACGGAATTGGGCCGGCACAACCGGGGAAGTACCTCTCGCTCACCTGATATCGGCGTAAAGTGAGCCGGTGGCCCATTGGGGGGGGGGGGGTGAATGTGCAAAACATTGATAAAATATTACATATTACGTTATGTAGAATATCCGCGTCCGGGAGGCCTGGAGCCAAGGTACAGACGTTAATCAAGTTGCCACCAAAATTTCGCTCATCATATGGCTTTTAAGATGGCGTAGTTATTTTATGATTTGTCATTTGTGAAGAAAAAAAACAATTTTAAATTATTTATTCCTAAATCTAGCATTAGCTAGCGTGAAACCAAAAAAACACAAAAAAATATAGAATTAAAACATCACTGAATATAAAAGGCAATAAAAAACTTAATGTGAAAGTGCCCTTTTGTGGTCAGAATATTCATGAAATGAATTTATTCTGGATATAGTTCGTTTGCTTTTGTTATTCTGTTTTACTTTCAATGTTTGTGACGGTACACAATAATGCATAGTTGGATTATTGTTAGCAGAAAAAGTTTTTTTATGAGACTGCTTAATGTTAATCCCGGCGAGTCTCCTATGTTTCTGCTGAGGCAGTTTTCCATGACTTGGACAATGTTCATTGACGTCGTAAGATGTGGTTGATCCTGTGGTTATAGACACCTCACTGTCCGCTCGAGATTTGTCGTCACTCCTCTCATTGTAAGCTTGATTCTGACGATGTAACTTTAATGAATCGTTTTCAACATTGCTTATTTTCGAATGATTCCTGGTAGCCACATCAGTTGTTTTGTTTCTGAATTGACATCCCACATCCCTGATGTATATAACATCATGACTACTAACGCTGTATTGAACTTCTTCTTCAATGTTATACTTACAATCTGCGCAATTATATTGAGAGGATGTTGTCGTCCGGTAGCACATATGCGGTGTCATTACATTGCATGGTGCATTAGTAGACATACAAACCATTTTCGATTCGGTAGCAAACCGCTCATTTCCGTAATCACAAGTCTCCTGGTTTGGATGATATTCATAAATGTTCTGGCTTGGATTACAGTTATTTGGCGTATCATTTGTGAAATCACGTTTAAGTAAACAAAAATATTGACCTCTCGGTACATGCGAGCATTCTAAACTGTTATCTTCCAAATATTGCTCATCGTTGTAGAGCGCGTATTCGTGGGTTTTTGAGATTGGAACACAAAGAGGTGAATTTATACATCTAGGATGATGTAGGCACGGTGGTATATATTCACAGTTATTTTTAAGAACCTTAGCTTTTTGACAAGATGGCACAACAGTACACGGTGGATGATGTCTACATGCCTTCGTTACTCTGATGCTTTTCGAATTGAGTTTGTTTAAACAGTTTGTCCTCGTAGGCGTATTATTTTTACACTCCATTTCATTAGGCAAAATTTGACAAAGAGGCACAAGCTCACATGGTGGATTATGGCTGCAAGACTCCTTTTCATCTAAATTATTTGTATGTTTTGCAGTTGGACATTTATCAATTTGATAATGTTGCAGTGTTACATTTGGTTTAGTATAGCTTGTATTTTCAATTACCTTCTCAATTGTTACAATTTCTTTACAATATGGACAAATAAATTGATTTCCCTTTCTTAAGGCATTCGACGTATTTTTTATAGTCATTGTAGTAACAGTATCTTTAAATTTGGATTCATCTTCAAAAATAGTTCTTTTGATGTTATCCTTATCGGAGCAAACATTTTTGGAATCCAAAGCAACTTCTGTTTTATTAGCAGTCGTCACTTTATTCTCGTGGTGCCCGACAGGACTTGATGCTTTCTGTTTTATTACATGACTTTTATGATTACAATTAAATGTATTTGTATTTGTTATTTTATCAGCGTTCCCCGATATCGATTTACAACTATTTGCTAACTTTGTCAGTGACTTTTGATTAGTACAAGGACATCCGTATGAAAATAATTGACATGGACAAGGATCGTCGGTGCGTTTTCCACGGTCTTTACTTGTGTGTTTTTTCAAAATTTTCGGTTTTATGTGGTCCGTGCTAAATTTCGCGTATGACCAGATTTTCTGGCTATAGTTATATGTGCCGTCATGATCATAAGAGTGATTATTTGGGACGTTATCTTGTAATAAAATTCCAGATGAAATTTTATCATGAATATAATTATTTTTATCATCAATAATACAAAACCTGTTATTGCCATTTTTATCGGTTTCAATTTTTTCTTGTAGTTTTAACTTTGGTTTTATTTTTGTTGCACATTCTTGAACTATAGCTTCAGACTTTGCTTTAAATCCAATTCCTATCCCGTTCTCCTCAGTTGGTTCGGCAAGAACATTTTCTTTAGTAAATGGTGTATTATACACACAGTGATATGAGTGCCTATTTGTAATGTGATCTAAGTCATAAAATAATGTACTTTCGGAATGTTGCAGAGATATTTCACTCACATATTTATTGAGATTGTGGTATTTTTCACAAGTCATATATGGTGTCTGATTAAAAACTAAGGAATTGTATACAAAAATGTCGTGATTAAATATTCCGTGGCATTTTTTTGATACGCTTTTTCCAGCCATCCCCCTTAGGCCTCGATCAAAATTGAATTTATAAACCGCGTCTAGACTTGGAGATACTTTACACTTTCTCATTTTTACCATTTTATTTATGCCTCTATACTTCAATTATTGAAATGATAAAACACCCATATAATGTATTTAATAAAGACATTAAAAATATTACGTATACATTTTTTGTATTTTTATTAATTCTACCATTTTAATATTTAAATGTCAGAAAGATTCGATGTTTTATATTGTGTGTTCAAGGAGGTTACCTGTTTCAGGTTTTCACATGGCTCCGAAGTTCTCTAAAATGTTCCCGGAATCGTGTCTTTTAATATTCGTGGGAGTTCTAATTGGTGCACTACTACTAAGCACACACAGTGTCCACGTGCAGCCTCTTACACCGGACACGTTTTTTTTGTATATGCTGCCTCCAATCATCCTCGATGCCGGATATTTTATGCCAAATCGGTTATTTTTTGACCATTTGGGAACTATACTCCTGTTTGCTGTTGTGGGAACTGTTTTCAATACTCTTACTATTGGTAAGTACTTATTCCTAACTACATTATAGAAGTTATCTCCTACTTGATGCGAAAATCAAAACTAGTTGGGCCAGAACTACCGATAGAATGGATTAAAGTTTTAAAATTATGTTTCTTTAATTCTATGGGTAAACAAAAAACTATAAAATGTAACTAAAGGATGATGTGGACACACTAAGGTGGGAAACTACGGGAATACAACGATTACGCATAGGAAGTGTACGGTGACAATAATTGAGCAAAGAGACTGAGACAAGTCTACAGATAACTCATAGAGTATATGTTTTATTCATTGTGCATGTAGATGCTTGTCGTATTTGATTTATGGAAATAAGCTGTAATAAGCGCCTAAATTATTTACCTCTTAAAACTTGTAAATATTTATCTCGTGAGATATTTTTTATAACATAGGGAGGCAAACGACAAACCGAAGCATTTTGATGACTGCTGGCGCCCATAGATGTCCGCATTATTGTTGTCATGCAAATGTGTCTCCCTCCTTTACTCCCATCCAATAGGCGACCGGCAACTAACAAAGGGCACGAAACGCGACAGAATAGCTGTCACTCTACGGCGGCGTCATGTGCGATAGAGATATCCGATAAAGTGTATTATTTTGTGAAAATCTGTTAGACCCCAAACATGAGAATATCCTTTACGAGTTAATCGATTTAATCTTGATAACACGTGGGTGCGGTTAAAGGTATTATTGTGTCAGAAATTTCGTTAGAGATACCGCCCCTTCTGATTATATCGCTCGTTTTGTATAAATTGTACTGTTATAAGAATGAGGCACAATTATATCGCTCGTATAGTATAACTTATACTGTTATAAGAATGAGGCACGATTATATCGCTCCATTTTTATAAATTGTATTGTTATAAGAATGAGGCACAATATGTCGCTCGTTTTGTAAAAATTGTACTGTTATAAGAATGAGGCACAATTATATCGCTCGTTTAGTATAACTTATACTGTTATGAGAATGAGGCACAATTATATCGCTCGTTTAGTATAACTTATATTGTTATAAGAACAGCTTATACTTACGTAATTTTTAGTTTACGATAATTGATTGTGTAAATAATATTGTTTCTAAAGAATCATTTTATTTGGTATTGTTTTAGGCATATGTTTCTTTTAATTATTATAGTGGGACAAACGAGCAGTCAGAGTATTTTAATGACCACCAACGCCCATAGACATCCGCATAATTGTTATGATATAATGATATATTGCACGAACAGTCCTTTTCTGCAGAACAAAAATTGGATCAATATCAGCGGCATTACCCCATAACAGAATTCCATATGACATAATGCTGTGAAAGTAGCTGTAAGTAAACTAAGCTGTTTCTACGTCTGTTGTCTGTCGAATTCGTTTCGTGTTCGATGAAATATCTATGTGGGCACATGATAACGCCTTAAAAGTAACTTTACTATTTCGTGCGGTTTGTGAGTTGTGGTGACCAGTTCTGTTCACTTGTTATCCGTCTCGATGTTAATAGGCGTCAGTAGTGCCAGTGCTACTCTGATAACATATGGGATACTCCACAGGGGCATCTCTGTGGGCTTGTGGCCAGACGGGGATGTTCGGTTGCCCCACCCCACTGCTGGACATGCTGCTGTTCGGGGCGCTGATCTCGGCGGTGGACCCGGTAGCGGTGCTGGCCGTGTTCGAGGAGATCCACGTGGACGAGGTGCTGTACATCGTGGTGTTCGGGGAGTCGCTGCTCAATGACGCCGTCACCGTGGTGCTGTACCACATGTTTGAGGCGTATACGTAAGTGCATGTTTACTGCACTCCCGGCGTGAAAGTTGCACACTAGCAAGTGCCGTTGTTCTTTTTCTTTTATTGACGCGGGGGAATCCATTTATGGACGCAGAGGCCTGGGTGAGCCCTAGACCGTACGTGGGACTCGGCAATCGGGGGTGTAATACCGTCTAAGCACAGGCAGGTGTCTGCTTTCCCTTCTCCTCTCCAGTGGGCCACCGGCAACTCATTAACCGCACGAATTGCGACAGCACAACTGTCACTTTACGGTGGCATTCCGTGAGCGAGATTTACCTCCCCGTCCGTGCTCGCCCAATTCGGCTGCAATGCGATACGAAATAGAAGTAGTCTCTTACTAAGATGCTACTATATATGTGGCTGATAACTGTGAAAAAAAAACAAAATATGGTAAGGCTCGAGGACATCGACCGCATATTTTCAAATAAGAATATGCGGCGGCTTCTAAATTGAACATTATTCCCTATTGGGCCACCAATCTCATAAACTGTATTTGATAAAAAAAATCAAGCTGTCTCTCATCTGTTGTGAACACAAAAGATAAAGTTTCAATTACCGACAATTTCAATCATTTAAGGACATTTTCATTTGCAGTGAAATGGGACCGTCGAAACTGATGTACACAGACTTCCTGGCCGGTTTCGCCTCGTTCCTCGTGGTTGCCGTAGGCGGCACGTGCATCGGCGTGGTGTGGGGCTTCGCCACCGGCCTCGTCACGCGCTTCACCAACGAAGTGCGAGTCATCGAGCCGATATTCATATTCGTGATGGCGTACCTCGCGTATCTCAACGCTGAGATGTTCCACATGAGTGGAATTCTTGCGTAAGTAAACGAGGTTAAAAAAGGGTGTCAGCTCTGAGTTCAACTCAAACGAACATGATTCTTAGGTGCGCGAGACGGTAGCGAGCGTCAAACGGAGCGTGTTTCACACGATTTTTACACCTCACTGTTTTTTATAATAAACATTCGCGTAAACCTAAGAAAAAAAACCTCATATTTTTTTTTATAATCACAATCCCTGAATTCCAAAAATCCCTCAAATAATCTCGCTCTTAAATAAATCCTACTAATCCCTGGTGTTCGAAAAGTGTCGAAAAATGTGTTGAGATCTGATATTAGGATCGGAAGTCCGTGTTGAAACCTAGGCGACGGAGATGAACATATAAGATGTATAGAGGCATGTACATCAGATCTGATCAAGCAGAATGACACAACATATTCAAACTCTTTGCCACTACCGGTTTTTGTTAATCAATGGCCGGCCAGTTAAACATTTGATTAATATGTAGATTATTCAGTCTTAAAACCTAATAAAATAATCCTACTATACAAACCATAGAAGCGGAATTTAAATGTATTATTGTGCCCTACTTTCATATTTTTATATTGCACTTTCTTTTGTGTTGTTTTAAATGTCTCAAAAATAAAATTATGAAATTTTATTATTAGTTTTTTTGGACCTGAACTTATGCCGTAGAAGCCAAGAGAAGAAGTATAATTATATTACCATAAAACTACTTTTACTTTTAAGTTTCTGAAGCTTCTGAAACTTCGAGATCGTAAAATACTTAATAAACCGCGATAAAATCCGTTAAAGTAGTTTTACTATAATGTGTCATGTTCGCGTAAGCCTAAGAAATGATTAGGTATAATTATAGTTAGCTGGTACTAATAAATCCACAGTATAACGTTCTGCGGTATAACAATGAAGAACTACGTAGAGGCGAACATATCGCACAAATCGCACACCACCATCAAGTACACCATGAAGATGCTCTCGTCCTCCTCCGAGACCATCATCTTCATGTTCCTGGGTGTGGCCACCGTCAACAACAACCACGACTGGAACACGTGGTTCGTGCTGCTGACCATCGTCTTCTGCTCTGTATTCCGTATTATAGGTGAGTAAGAAGAACCCTTTCTAGAATTACAAAAATGTTGCGCAGCTTCGGCACGCGTCTGTAGTGTACTCCACGAGATATAGGCGCGGTAAAGCGTTACGTTCAATTGCTTGATCGCTATTTCACACGATTTTAGATCTCACATGTTTAGGGTTCGTAACGTTAAGAGGAAACTTGGGACAATTTTTTGTCCCTTTGTATGTCTGTCAAGAAGGAACGCGAGGTGGTGCGACGTCTTGCGCCCAGCCAATATCATACTTCTAATTCAATGCAATGAAAAGATAAAACTAAAACCTATAGGGTCCTTGCGGTTGACCTAGAGACATAATATTTGGCAGGAAGTGAGAACTTACAGTCCAAATGAAGTAGGATTTGTTACTTGATATCTAATGTAAAATTGTCTAATTTTAAATGTGTCACAGGAAAACTGTTACAACTTATGTTTGTAATTCATCTAGTTGAACTCATTTTTAGTTACCAGTTTCTGCGTGTTCTTCACCAGCCAACGCCGGGGTTATTCTTTCCTTCTCTATTCAAGAGTACACCCCGACTCATGGTCGTCTCGTGTTTGATAGTAGACTGGGATAAATAAAAAAATAGAAAGAAATAAATAAATGGGTGTCCCCATGAGAAAATACTACTCAACATATAGAGTTGGAACAAGCATAAAATAGAGACTAGGGCGCTCTGAGGCTGACAGTAACAGTAAAGATTTCGGCCAATTGTTTTGTACACAAACTAGGACACAGGAAAGTAGGTTTGGCAACATTTAGATGTGGCGTCAGATGCTTTTGAGCAGAGAACATTTTATAGTTTCGCGTTATCGACATGCTAATGTTAATGCTGATAATTTTGCGTGCTTTTTTATATAGTATAAAGGGCAAATGAGCAATTGGAGCCTTTTGATGACTACCGAGGCCCACAGCGATCCGCACTATCGCCAGGCAGATGCTTTGGCCTACTTTTCTCCTCCCCTTCAATGGTTTTTGTTTGTCTTTGAAGCGAACCGAACAGGTGCTGTTAACATTTCTACTATGTATACGTTTTCTGAAGTAGAGAAGTGAATAAAAAGCAGATATGAGATACTTATAGGAGGGAAGCGATGTTTCTAAAATGCGTGTGGTGGGCTGACGTGAGGCTGAATGCGGGAAGAGGCATACGCGGGATAATATAAACTATTTGATTGCTAGTAAAAAACCGTCCACCACTATTCAAACCGGCAAACGAGAAATCGGAGCCTTTTGCTGACTATCGACGCCCATGGACATTCGCATGATTGTTCCGCAGAAGCGTTTCCCTGCTATTACCCCCCACCCACCAATGGGTCACCGGTTACTCACAAACCGCACGAAACGCGACAGTGAAGCTGTCACTTTACGCACAATATCAAGTGAGCGAGTGGTACTTCCCCGGTCGTGCCGGCCCAATTCCTTTGTACAGGAGGATGTAGAGTCATGCACTATGCATGGCACTATCTCCTCCTATGCACCATGGCACTACCCCAAAAATGCAAACTCTTTCATCGGTTTCTCCAATATGCCGTTCTGCTACATAGCTTATTAAATTTTATGAAAACATTAGTAGTGACATGCTGCCCTGGAGCCGCATCTGACCGTCACCAGACGTACCTCCCACTCACATGATACTGTTGCAAAGTGACAGCTGTGACAGGGATTGCAGATGTCTAAAGCCTTCGCTAATCGGTACAAGGCTCTACTTTCTCATTTGCCATCTTATATCGTAAAAAGTAACTTGATAATAATTTATAAACAATGTGCATTAATTTCAGGTGTGTACATATTTAGTGCGGTTGCGAATAAGTTCAGACTGCACAAACTGAACACAGTTGAAAAATTTGTTATGTCTTATGGAGGTAAGTCGATTTATACTACCTGGGAATACGGAGAAGCAAAAGAGAGGGTTGTGATTTTAGCGGCGATGTATGTATGTATGTTTATATTCTATCTCTTAGTAGTTTAGAACTAATCATTACAAACATCTTAATACTCCACTAGCTTATAGGCAGTCGATGAGTCACATGACGTCGAATTTCGCGCCATCAACGGGACACAATGTCATAAGAGAAACAATATTTTTTCTAATAAAAAGTGTAAGATATCTAGAGCATTAATATCTTAATAACATATATTATATATTACCATAGCACAATAACATTTAAATAAATAGTAATATAGTCAGTTTTAAAAATATATTTTTATTTACATTCTAATAACTAATTATATACAAAAAGCATTATTTATCATTATTCCAGGAGTGATGCGTGTAAGTGGAAATCGGTCGTCTTGGTGTGCATTGAAGGAGGCCTATGTCCAGCAGTGGGCCGATAAGGGCTGATAATGATGATGGTGATAATAATTCAAAAAGGTTTATACTAAGAAACTGGGTAATTTTATGGCTTCGAGAAAACGATGGTGTGGGCGTGCCGTTTTTTGCTCGAGTTGGTGGGGACTTATTAGTCAACATTAAAACCGGCCCATAATTTTCCGATGTCCTAAGGAAACACCGCAACATGTAGCTTCATAAGTCAAACCTTAATCAACATACGTTTGTTTGCAGGCCTCCGGGGTGCGGTGGCGTTTGCTTTGGTGCTATTAATCGACCCTGAAGTGGTGAAACTTCAGCCCATGTTCGTCACGACTACCATAGCTGTTATATACTTCACGGTATTCATACAGGGCATCACGATAAAGCCTCTCGTGAAGATATTGAACGTAAAGACTGTGGAGAAGAGAAAGCCGACGATGAATGAAAGAATACATGAACGTGTAAGTGGGGCTTTATATACTTATTAACTCTGTGTTTCTACTTCTTAAAATGCATCTCATGGAAGAATATTTTCGGACAAAAAGTATTATTAGAAAGAAAGTAAGAAATATTCATATTGTTCGCAATGATTTGTAGTGTAACGCAGGCGACCGCGTAAAATACTCATAGAAAAATGTTTTAGTGTAAAAAGTATTATTAGAAAGAAAGAAATATTCATATTGTTTACAGTGTTGTGTAGTGTAACGCAGGAGACCGCGTAAAATACTCATAGAAAAATGTTTTAGTGTAAAAAGTATTATTAGAAAGAAAGAAATATTCATATTGTTCACAATGTTGTGTAGTGTAACGCCACCTGCGTTACACTAAATACTGCTAAAATACTCATAGAAAAATGTTTTAGTGAAAAAAAAAAGATTAGAAAGAAGAATCGAAAGAAAGATTGTTATTGTTCACAATGTAGTAACATCACAAACCAATTAACTATACAATAACTAATCAAAAATACAATGAATACGTAATCCATAGAGCATCCGTGGCCACGCAGCATTAGCCATACAGAGTACTTAAGGTACGACGCTGATGCCGTAGAGTATGTTTCTCTTTGCTCGTTTAAAATAATATAATCTAATGCCGTGTAATCAAATTTTATTGGGATTTTCAATTTCTAATAACAGACCGAAGTCAGGAAGTTGGTAATGTTATACCCACGTCTCAGAGAGCACGTTAAGCGGTCAGTTCTGCGCCTGATCTCTCGCCGGTCGTGTAGAATTGCCGTCAAATCGGAATAGCTAATGAGGGAACAGGGAGTGCACTACTGTACACACACTTATGTCTTGTGTTAGTATGTCCTGCAGCTAGTCCCTATCGAGATTTTAATGTAATTAGTATAGATTAAAATATTAGCTATCTGCACATCTTCTCTGCAAATAATCTCTGTGTGCACCAGATTTCAAATTATTCCATCCACGCAATTATTTGAAAAGGGGATTTTATTTCTTCACGTATTAACACCTAGATTTCGTACGGTTTTCGTATATAGATAGTCATAATAATCTTGGTTACTTATGTCTACGTATTGATCACTTTTATCTAAATTCTAGAGTGAAGTGGAAACGAAGAGACGTTGCGTTATTTTTTCAGCATTGCTGTTTCACACATTTTTTTCAGTCCCCTTAATTGTTTCATACTTCGTGTGAATCTAATGCTATAAGGCTCTGTTCATTCGAGAGCTTTTTTATCGCGTGTTAAGGAAGCGTTGAACCTTTTCTTACGGCGCCAAAAAAAGAAAAGTTACGTGAAAAAATAACAAACATACATACAAACTTTCACTTTTGTAATGTTAGTATGAAAAAAGAAGACATAAGAGGAATGAGGAATAAGGCATTTTCCCAAATAATATATCTGTGAACTTATCACGTACTCCAGTCCTGTGGCAAGTACCGTAGGGACTTGTGTTACGGGTACTACTAGACAACGGAAACATATTTAATATTTTTATAAATTTAAGGCATATATTCAATATTTTTTATTATAGAAATAATACACATATAAACATCCATGACCTGAGCGGGATTCGAAACCACGACCCCTGGCGTAACATCAACCACCACGTTACCAACTGAGACACCCGATCGTCATATTTCTACGCTTTTCTAGAAGCTAAAATTTATCCGAATATGTGTATAGTGTATACTTACCTTGTGTTGAATCACTGTTAATTATGTTTTCGCCAGACTTGTACACATGGTATTAAACAAGTCAGTTTGTAGTTCGACTTAAATTTTATGTCGTACAGAAATTTATGCTCCAACTTTGCCTACGTGACATGTTATGGGTGTTCGTAAAGTTACGCGGGCGTCCAACTTTTTAATCGTTTATTCATAATATCCACAGGTTTTATGTGTTTTAATGGACACTAACCCCCGCTTGTATAATATTTGGGTTTCACTTGAGTAGTTAATATATTATTGAATATATTCGACCATTTATGATGACTATCGCAATTAGACTATAACCAAGTAATAAAGATATACTACCAGAATGTGCACGTAAGGTGTTTGTACTAAAGCGAAATATTCTCAAAGTTGTATTTCTATGTTCAATGTACCTTCCTACCTCCCTGTGAGTTTTTGCGCTTCTGCACACACACACTATTGCAAAATTCTGATGATTTAGGTTATGGCTTAATTGGGCTACATGTTTTTCACACACATAAAAGTTTTACAATAATACTCTGATCGTAAAATGCTAACTGAAATGAACCGCCACTGCTTTGAGGGCGAAACTTCTTCCTATGCGTATTATGAATATTTTTCAGTTTATGGACCATTTGATGGCGGGGGTGGAGGACATCTTAGGTAAACACGGTAACCACCACATGAGGGACAAGTTCAAGAGATTCGATAACAGATTCATAAGGCCTTTCCTACTAAGGAATTATCAGGTAATACCGCCATCAGGCATACTTCATTATTCTTTCTCAATTGAAACTGATGACATAACTTTTTTCTAAAAACGCTACAACAAAAGAAAGCAGTTAAGGTTCATATTATGCTTTTTTCGGACCTGAACTTATGCCCACTAGGAAGGAGCTTTATGGGGCTTCTCTTCGCTTCCAATGCATAAGTTCAGTATCCATCGGATTGAGTCAAATTATGTGTTGTGAACAATTTATTTCATGTCCATTTTGGTTGCTTCGCTAGCAAATATTAATTAGAAAGTATAACTAAGTATTAAAATATAAGCTTTTACTGACGCGATGCCTACATTTTTTGATGTTCTATTTTATGAATATCGCATTTCACTGCGCTATATTAGCTACACGAGCGTAGCACTGCTACGTAGTCGTAGCAGACGATATACAATGAAAGAAAATTAAGATACGCAGCACATACCATCGCTCGCCACATCTGGCCACATAATTTTTTTTTTCACTATCCAACATTTTATTATCAGGGTGCCGAGCCGAAAATACTGGAGACATATTCTAAGTTGGCAATGAGGGACGCGATAGAGTACATGCAGAGAAACGCTTCCACCATCGGGAACATCTCTGGGGCGGAATCCATGTCGGCTATCTTCAAGAACTACACCAACACTAACTTTAATGGGAGGTGAGACACTTCAAAAAAATGTTAAGCTACCTTTCCAAAAGACTAAGTGATTTGTCCAATAGGTTATTCATGTATCATTTTTTACTTCCCTTTTTATTCACGCACAATTAATAATGAAAAAGTAAGCAGTATCGACACAAAACACAAATAAAACGTAGGAAAAACTTTTATCATGTTATATCTTAGAAATGGGAAACGAAAAGAACACATATTCGTAATATTATTGAAATAGTTTGCGAAACCAGGATGTTGTTGAAACTTATATGTAACTAATAATCATGTGACAAATACTATAAGACAGGGTGAGACGAATATTATCTAATGCTACATGTGTCTGATAGGCCATCAAATATGACGCAGCGCGTAGTAATTGTTCGCGACTTGCAAAGAGTGAGGTTGAAGGAAGGGTTTCCTTGTTTGATTCCATGTCGGATGTGAGAACATATGTTTGTGTATGATAGCTCCACTGGCGTGGAAAATTAAAGGCTATATACCATGACGCCACAACCAGCCCTGGAGTTACGCGGGTGAAACCACGTGTCGTTAGTTATCTAAAACGTTGGTATTGTTTCATAAATAGCTCTTGTATATTCTGTAGCCCGAGCTTCAGTCAGCTGGACTCGTCAACATGGAACATCGACATGCAAGAGCTCGAGTATAACCCGTCTAAGAAGGATTTAACTGACGCCAGGATACACCATCTGTTAGCGGAGGAGCTGTGCAAGCCCTACAGACGAGTAAGTTTCACTAAAGTACTTATTAAGTAAACCTTTGAGTGCATGAGTTCTGTCTCAGAAAGTAGGCTCTGCTCTGGATGTCACTATCACTATTAAGTGACGTATAGCGATGAGTGCACGCGCACGTCACGCCCGCAATAACGTGCCTTACAACATAGCCAAACGGATTTCGTGAAATGGAAAATCTGTTAAGAGTTTGTGCCAACTGTGTATTGCTGCCGATTTAGGCCGGCCCTTACATGACATCAAACACTCCTCTCGGATACCAGTAAAGTCCTTGAACCCCATCCAGTTTTTGAACGTCCCAATAATCTATAATTTACAGCTGTTCTGATAATTTCTCAGTTTAACTCTGTGTTGAGAAATGTTTATCGAAAGAAGGGAGAGTATTTATATAGTCAGACTATACCTCTTCAGCATCGTCGCTTGAGCTACAGCCGACACGCGGTCAACGATCGTGATTTAGGTATCCAAGTCAATTACAAAACGCACATGAACATCCGCCGGCTGGTCGGCGACAGGAAACATCACCACAAACGAAGTAAACGAGGAAAGCAGGTCATTTATTTTATATTAATTTATTTGTACTGTGTGATAATTAATTTTATTAAAACTCACTCAGGCCAGCAAGGAAATGTATCTTTGTGTTCGATTGGCTATTCTAATTGATGATCACTGGGAGGTACAGATAGGACGGGATAAAGAAATATGCGCACTTTTCATATGCTCTAGTCTTCTGTTAACAGTTTAGTTCAGTTATGTAACGGCAGACAGAAAGACGATATTATGGATCAAAGAGAAGTCTCATAAGAAGACAAGTTTATTGCCCGTATAATTGTAGTACATACAGCAGAGTCTTCCACTAAAATTAGTTTGACCGTAACATGAACTAAGATATATTTAAGGGCAAGTCAATAGATTTGCTACGCTTCAAGGATAGTGCTACGATACGTCTCTACGAGAATCATGTCGTAGACTACATAGACAAAATATTAATAATTAATAATTATTAATGAATTACTACAGTAATTATTAATATATATTATTGTACATTTCAGTAATTACAGCAATATTTTATTAATTAATAATAATTCAATTGTTATTACTATATAACACTATGTTATAGCACGGATGTTGTTGGAGCTATATGAAAAATTCTCGAAGCAGTTTCGATTTAGCAGAGAACATCATATACCAAAATACAATATGCTATGATTTAGTGAATAGTAACGTGTATTATAATGTTTGAAACGTTTACAGGATGGCAAAAACCATGTCACTTTCCCAGAATTCCAGCAAAATGGTTCGGCAAAACAGTTCACGCACGGTAAAAAAAAATATTATAGATTAGGTACATAAATAATTATCTAATATAATCACGAGTGTCAGTGCATGCACGTGTGGGTTTATGAACACCTTTTGTTAATTTGCTTCACGCATTGCTTCTCATTTGTAAAATATCAAAAACAGCTGAAGTTCTACTGATTCTTGAAGTCACTGCAATGATTTATTTTATTTCTGCATTATTACTATCTAGTTGTACATAGCGGTGTGTATATTTGCAAATATTAATAGAATATATTTTAGATGTATGATTGGTATATATGTGTAGATATAAATTTTGATGTAGAGTCGGCATCAAAAGTCGCCTAGTAGATTTTTAATGCAAATAGTTTTTACCATCGAAGGACAAAGGACATACCCAAGTTTTACCAATTACTTACTCCATCATTGTAAATTTGCTGACTGAATTTTAACTATTTGTAAAGTTCTGGAAGCCTGAATCGGTTCATCGATTATTGATGCTAACTAAGTATATTTACACTTACACTTGAAATTATAACAAGGTAATAATTGTTTAACACTGATTTTCAATCTACCATCTGATCAGCCAAGTCATACATCCCAGTTTGATTTGTCCACAGACTACATAGACGAAGTGCTTCAAGAGGACGAGGAGCCACCACGTAGGGAGGCAGACGATGGCGGTATAACTTTCACTGCAAAATCCCCGCGTAGGTATTTTGCATGTACCTGTTGTGTGAACCTATTGAGTTTGAACATTTGCTCGCGAATCCTCGGAGATTGTTTTAAAATGTTCAATCAGAGCAAATGAGATTTTAATTTGTATCGTAGATAGATCACTATCTGAACATTTTAAGATAAAACTCTAAATGTAAGGAAATATGAAAGTAATAAACATTTTTCTGTTCAAATTCAAAAATTTTCGATGTTGTGTTAAGAGTGTTTGCAAAATGATTACAATCTGTAATTTGTATTTACACTAATGTAATTGGATTTTGTTTTCAATTTGGTACGTACACAAATACTATTATTGGAAGGTAATAACTGAATAACTAGAAAAATAGCACGTCTTATCTAAATTGTCCAGATTTAAAATGTTACTGTTCCAAAAATTGTGTAAACCAATTTCGTTTATTTCGCTTGTCCGCTTGTGTTTTTTGCTAAACAACCCCTAATTGACTTTCATTTGGAACTTGTCTTTGCAATATTTTGTAATATTATTAATTTGATACAAACTTCGTAAGGCTCGTTTTGGTCCTGTTTTGTTTACTATGCTCTATTTTGCTTGAAAATTGTTTGTTATTATTGTCATTTTCTTCCCTTCCGGCAACCTACATGTGGCACCAATCTAAACAATACTCTCGACAACTGGCGGTTCTAACTTATCAGCTGGACATAAAGAAGTTAGTCCTACATCCTCGCATAAAGAGAACAGTAGTTCGCTTCTAAACCAATTGGCAAACCTGCCTGGATTCAATCCGTTGAAAGCGAGGATCGTTAAGCAGTATGCTAAAACACCAGAAGAAATACTGCCAACAGCTGTTGAGAAGTCTTTACCGTGGAGAAGAGACAGATCCACGTATAATTTTGGTATGTGTTTTAAAAATTTGCGCATAAATTCGCTTTAATGCCAACCCATCAGCTAATAGTTCTTTTTCTAAATTAATACTTGCTTCAGACCTCTTTACTTTACACCTTTGCTTGATGTTTAAAATCAGAAACGCTTACTGAGTTTTATAATACATCATTTGTTAATGTTCATTAATTGTATTTTAATTGGCTTCAAGAAAAAGAATTATTGGATACTCATTTATAGGTAAGGGCTAAGAGACATCTAGAATAGCAGAATACCTTTGTGACAATGAAAACCGACCATCACGCATTTAGCAGATTTTAGGCTTGTTTATATTTTTATGTAAGTTTAGTAATGCAAAAACTGTTTTTTATCAGGCGGCAGTTAAGTGATTAAAAATAAAATACGCCTTGAGTAGTAATGACTTCAACTCTAAATGAAATGATTAATTCCAACCTAGTTAACTTTTGTTTTACTATAGCCATAATGGAATAGAAATTGGTATTGAGATTAGACAAATTGTAAAATAAAATCGCTCATTCGAATATTTTCCACTGTTCCCGACGTTTCTTAGCTCTGACAATCATCTGATTGTGCATTGGCTTTAATATTGTCTTGCGCTTCGTTGAGTGACTTTAAAGCTGCTTTGTTCTATACCTCAAAGTTTTCAGCAAATATGATCTCAACCTGACAGTAAAAGGAGGTTTACTCACGCAAGACCTTGATTTAAAAAGGAGCACCTTTACAATATACTATATGCAGTTATGGTCAATTTTGTGCTTCAAATTTAGTATACATTTTGCATGTTTTTTTTAATTAACATCATAATGATAAGTATATTAATTACCGTAAGATCATACCGTAAGTAAAAATTTACGATTTCTGTCCATAACAGACACCCCTTTTTGATTTGACTAACAAAGCTATTGAACAAGACAGTATTGTCGCACAATAGTCGTTTCACCCGCTATCTGTATCAGTCATATTTCGTTCTCTTAATGTTAAAACACGCATTGGCAAAAAGGGCTCATTAAGTTCTATTTCCCAAAATTTTATTATCTTTTTGCTGTAATCATCCCTAAGCTACAACTACTTAAATAGATAATATTGTCAAATAAGTGAAACCTCAGTTAGAAACTTATCAGGTTGAATTTTTTTTAACCACAAACTCATGCTGTGTTTTGGTAAGCGTGAAGTAAGTAGCAGTCTCGTAGAGTTGTATTACATTGACATTAAAATACGTCAAACTCTATGCGTTACGGTAAATAATAATTGTGATTCAGAATAGCGGATACTAAATTCCAGAATTCAAGTTCAAGACTTTTCTTTCTCTACTTATTAAATACTATCCAAGATTTTACTTCAGTTGTATTTGAAATATTGCCAATTTTTCGAGATTAGCAAGATGCATTTTCCGCAACGGATGCCAAACTAGACACGCATGAACCTTAGATTGCCTCCTTTGTAAAAAATTAATAAATATACGTTTCCGTCCTTCTAGTGCCTAATGAGGATATCCTTGAGGAAGACGAACGACGTCTGTCTGATGATATGAACGGTAATATTTTATACGCCAAATATTTTGTTAGTCTCTTTCCAAAAAGCAGATTTGTTCTTTATCTAATTTGTGTTATATATTTATGTGTTGATGTGTTACGTCAGGATGACATTAGGGGGGCTGTGTGACCATTCCAAGTGATGGATTCTAGGTAAACAGTATTACATGTATAATGACAAGCTATCACAGAGATATACACCCGAGGTGTCCTCGTCTGCATGGACTTCGGGCCGTGACTGGATATTGTATGTGTCACAGTCAGCAGACACTGCTAACATCACAAGACGGGCCATGTAAATATCTTAGCAGATATGCTACAATTTGTTTCGTCTAGGTAAATCTTAAAACACCGATGTTATGCCATAGAAAGACATGCAATAAAGGCTTAAAACTAATTAGTTAGGACACTGTTGCAAATAGTCATGATTTGGTGCCCATATTACAAAAAAATATCCACTAGTTTTAGAGTTCCCTAGCCTAATTTCAAACAAACGGAACTATTATAATTTTATCATGTCCGTTTATATCATTTTAAATATAATACTTTGAAAAAAAAAATAACTATTAAGAGAGTAGCACTCCATACATGTCGCTGAGGGATATTTTTTTTTCGAGAGGGTATTGTCATGCTGATATCATCAGTTAGGTCTAGTTCTAGTTAATATGGAGTTTCCTAGGAAAGTTTCTTTTTACTTTACTACTATTTCCTAAGATGATGAAGCCCTCTGACTTTTGAACTACCGAAACAAAATTCTAAAAAAAAATCAGATTATAGTATTCAATAAAAGTTCCGAGCGAAAATTCGTTTGAACAATCGATTTGGTGGTTTAAGAGATACTCTTATGGATCTTATTTTGTTTGCTGCTCCGGAACGGAGCTTTGAGTAAGAGTGCCTGGTTTAAGCAATCTCTTTACAATAAATATAAACCGGTTTGTGGTTTATAAGGAATAGCGTACACAAATTATACCTCATGCACGGAGAGTATTAGGAAGTATGAAAATGTAAGTAAAACAATGAACAATATTAAGAGTCACAGTCGGAATACTCTGATTAATTGCAGATACGTACATGACAGTGATCGAGCAGGCCCGAGTGGCGACGCCCACGGCCACGGAGACCATGTTGCCGTGGAAACGCGAGGAGGGAGAGGGCTCCGGAGCGCTCAAGCAGTCCGAGTTCCCCTCCTGGGCCTCCAATAAGGAGTATTTAGCGTACAGCTCCCCATCTGCCACGTTCTTGGGTATAAATGCATTCAATATTATTTGGTCTAATATTATCTAGAGAGGAAGTAGCCTTGATACTTGTAGATTACAAAGCAAAGGTATTAAAATATGATAGTTGGTATTACAAGAGGTTATCTACAACACTGTATTCATATTATAAAGGGAACAAATTGAGTGTCTCGTAGTCTAGTGGTAAGCATGTTCAACCACAGTAGTGAGGTCTTGGGTTAGAGTCCCGGATCGGACCAAATTGTTATTAGGATTTTTCAGTTTCTAGTAACAGTTTCAAGTCAGGAAGTTGGCGGTGTTCCGCCGTGCTTCGATTTCGCTCCGGTCGTGCTGGATTGCCGTCCAGTCCGAATCAGAGAATGAGGGAATAGGCAGTGACAGTGCCAGCGCACTGATGTATGTTATATTTTCAAAAGAAAAAAATGACGAAATCAGTCATGATATTGTAAGCTATAGCTTAATGGTGCAAAAAATATTTTATTCGTAAATGTAGGTATTCATTTTAAGGTATATATTTTAAGGTAATGTAGGTATTTCATTCTAGTCTAGGTGCGAGAGATGTACAACCGATTTTATTCCCTTATGATTTCTGATAGGTGGTGAACAATACGAGTATATTTAGTGGGGCCATAAACACATACTGTTACAATGACAAAAAAAATACATTTGAATTCGGAATCTGTCATTTTTATAAGATTATTTCTTGTGTTTTCTCATTTTGGCGCAAATACATTGTACAATATTTTGCGATATTACAGTGTAGTGGGGCGATAAAGGGAATAGAATAGCTGTGATTGCATTACACAAAGTAGATATGGCGCCAAATGCAATTTTTTAAAACACTCCATACGCTTGGTATTGGTCAAATGTTTGTGTACCAGGCTATTAGTAGGTACAATGTGACTTCCTCTGTTTATGACAGAAAAAGATCTGGCCGTCCACGTAGGTTTCGTTACAAAAAAGATGATCAAAGCAGTAAGGTAAAGGATTCTGAGAAATCCTGTCCGAAAGGAAAAGATTTTATCTCGGGAAATGAAGATAGCACCTAGAACCATGTCGCGTATTTTAAGAGATAACCAAGGACTTATAACCAATAAAAGACTCACTGGTTATTTTTTACTGATAAATTAAAGGTGAAGGGAATGGTAAAACCGTAAACAACTACTGAAGCGGTACACAAAGGGAGTTCACAAAAAGAATTGGTTTACGGATGAGAAACTTTTTACAATTGAGCAACATTTTAACAAACAAGATGTCCGTGTTTATGCTCAAAGCTCTAAGTGCAACATGGGCTTTATCCGACTTCAGTGATGGTTTGATGGGGTGTTAGCTATGAAGGAGTGACTGAGCCATATTTTTGTGAAAAGGGTTTTAAAACATCGGCAAAAGTGTATCAAGATACCATCTCTGAGAAAGTAGTTACGCACATTAATAACACCATGTTCAATGACCAAGAATAGTCTTTTCTTGACGGCCTCTCTCTTGAGTCTTTATTTGACGACCGGCTGGCTCAGTTGGTAACGTGGCGGTTAGTCCGCGTGTTGCGCCAGAGGTCGCGGGTTCCATTCCCGCCTAGGTCATGGACGTTTATATATGTAATATATGTATTTCTATAATAGAAATCTTAAATATATAAAATTTCTTAAATTTATAAAACATTTTAGATATATTTCCGTTGTCTGGTACCTGTAACGCAAGTCCTTGCGGTACTTAGCACAGGGCTAGGTTAACGTGGTGTGATAAGCCCACACATATTACTATTATTATTATTATTATTAGTCCTCCAGCAAGACTCGGCGCCTAGTCATAAAGCCGGGTCCACGCAGTCTTGGTTGGAAGCGAACGTCCCGAACTTCATCAGAGCTGAAGACTGGCCGTCGTCTAGTCCCGATCTTAACCCGCTGGATTATGATTTACTATTTTTAGGGAGCTGCTGTACAGCTTGCTCTGAACGCCCCAAAGTCCCTAAAGGAGTCCCTAAAACAATACATTCGATACGGCAATGAAGAATTTCCCCATTTATAGAGTGCTTCTATTGATAACTGGCCTCAACGTTTAAAGTACTGTATTGCAGCCAATGGAGACCACTTTGAAAAAGCTTTTTATATTTTTAATTTATTCATGTTTGTATATTAAACACACTGTAAAAGTAATAAATGCTATTTGCAATTAAAAAAATATTTATTGTCTTTGTTACAATATTTATGGCAAGGCTATGTATATAAATAAAGAAGAAAAATGTAACTAATTAACTTCATTATAAAGTTATTATAGTAAAATACAAGCTGTTTGGTTCTATTATAATTTATATACGTTTGCGTTAATAATGTTTAAATAAATTAGAAAACATTTGTTTAAATACGCTGACTTCGGCTTTAAATACCTGAATGAAATATAGAGGCAGCGTTTTTGGCTATAGTGTTAAATTTGGACATTAAACGGGCAAAAATGATAGAGACAATGAATTACAATAAGAACGCTTATACGGATTTTATCGCGGTTTATTAATTATTTAACTATCCCGACGTTTCAGAAGCTTTATAGCAACCATGGTCACGGGTGCACTGAGTTGACATAATAACATCTGTCATCTCAGTCCACCCGTGACCCGTAACATCGGACATCTGTAGAGCTTTTGAAACGTCGGGCTAGTTTTATAATTAATAAACCGCAATAAAATTCGTAATGGTAGTTTTATTGTAATGTGTAACATTCGCGTAAACTTAAGACATCAATAGAGACAATGAAATTAATAGACAAATAATATAAACAAATAATATAAAATAGTAGCTGGTCGCTAGGTGCCTAACATTACCCAAAACATGCACATCTCAGCCACTAGTAGGTGTGAAAGTCAAGACGCACGGTTTTATAACTTAAACCCTAAATAAAAATATGCAAAGCTAGGACTATCTCCAGTAGCGCACATCGTCCGGCTGATGTTGATGAGTAAAAACTAGCATGTGTCATTTAGACAATTAGATATTTTTACGAAATTTATCTATAAGTATACTGTTCATTTTTTTCCAATAGGTTTTAGTGCCACTAGCTAGATTATTAATTTAATACAATTATAGCATTTCCTTATATGTTATGTTTAAGTATACGTTCTTCAGTCCAATTGTATAACATTCTTACTTCCTTTATATGTATTTAATGCACATAATTCTTGGTTCTAAAACTTTCAAATATAGAAAAATACGGAAAATATTTTTAATTTTCCTGCACGTATTATATTACTCCAAGCTTCAATCGGTTTTTTCATTATAGTCTCATTAACATTCATTTTTCTCTCCCCTCTTCCCTTCCGACATCAAAAAAATACAACAGGTGGTATAGAGAAGCCAAAACATCCGAAATCTATCATAGGTCTTTTCCGAAGAGAGAGCTCCAGCTCTACCCAAGCGCAGGACTTACCCATCCTCTCAGACACTGAGGGGAAAGCGGACTCCTACAAGGTCGAGAAGGGAGAAGGCTCGAGGCAAATGCGTCACACGCCACCTTGTCTTTCGAAACGAAGCACAAGCCTTGGCGGCCCTTCGGTCCTGTTGATGGAAGATGTCGCCCACTCTGACCCACTCGGAGCCTCGTCACGACCGGCTAGTATAATGCAAGGTCCAAATCGAGGGCAATGTAGACGTGGATCCATGTTGGAGCTAACTGGGTTAGTAAAAAAATTTTTTTTTTTCATTACGTAGGAAACTTAGGAAAGTGTAGACACGAGAGGACTTAGGTGTTTAGGTGTACGTACCTTCCTCGAGTGTTTTTGAAGATAGAACAACTGAAGTTACTGTCGCAATCACAGAAGTAAAAAACGTATCTCTGCAATAGGCCTCTATGAAAATGGTATATTCAGTCTTTGTATGAACTAATCCTACTAATATTATAAATGCGAAAGTCTGTATGTCTGTTTACTATTCTTTCACGCCAACTGAACTGCTACTACTGAAGTTTTTGAATGAATTTTAGCACATATAACGCCAGGCAAATTGACTACAATTTTGAATAATATAAGATACTTTCAATCCCGAAAATATTAAGGGATATTTTGGGTTTAATTTTAAGTTTTATATGTCATACTGTTCTCTCTTCCTTGATTATCCATGCACGTAACACATTGCTTAACCTAAGCGCTGGTCCAAGGAGGGCTGGAAAATTTCATGTCGTAAAGATCTTTATGGTAAGGCACGAAAACTTCTACGTCATGTTATTTTTATTGTGGAAGTGACGTTAACAATTACCTTATCATGCTCTATACATTATTTTCAGATCGCTGTCACGTGATGCTATAACAGAAGAAAAATACAGCAAATCGTTGCCTGAGAGCGAACGTATGGGCATTCGCCGTTTGGCTCTAGGACAACAGAGCCTGCCCAGGGAGCCATTCAATCGCCAACTGAACATGGCATCGAATCTGCTCACCAGCTCATCATCAGATGAATCGTCCGACGAGAATACCTGAGTATCCCGTTGTGGTAACCACGATAGGTTGCCACTTCTGAAATACAGAACCTTAGAATAAGATTCAAATCCTACCATACCATAACGTCTAGGTCATAACATACGGGTAGGTCCATACTATATGGTCCATATGTTGCAACTTAAGGTTGTGTTTTGTACTTTCTATAAACTTTGAACATAGTGCTTGTGTGTATCACTAAGGCTAGTGGAAGATGGACTATGGCGTGAAAGTTGCCGCTTAACATTAATATAATCATTGGTGAATAGTGTTTAAATTCATTCAGAGTGAGTTTTGAATGAGTGTTTTCGTGTGTGAGTGTATGTGTTGTTGATTTGAAGCTAGTTCGTAATTCGGTGAAACAACTGAGTTGTCTATTGTGTAAGCTTGATAACATAAGCGTTTCAGAATATTTTTTGATAGAACATTTGAAATGGAATTGCAGTAAAAAAACCTCAATCGCTGCCACATAATATATAGAAAGGCTATAATATATTAAGTGAACTTTGACACAGTAAATTTCATCTATACTTCTATACTAATACATTAAAGTTGAAGATACTCAATATTTTTGCCTATAATTTATGAGGCGTCACAAAGACCCGATAGTTAAAGTCATCTGCTACTAAGCAAAGTGGAGTCTGTTAAGCTTCGGTTTTTAGACTGGTCAATTATGTTGAAACTGATGAAAAATACTGCTCCTAAAATACGTGAAGTTTAACAGTGGCTTAACAGCGACTCTGTTACTTACAAATGTTAATATGTTGCATCTGTATGTAATAGCCGGGATGGATGCGATGCGGTAGCAGGAGATCGGTCGTCTTGGCGTTCATTGAAAGAGGCCTGTGTCCAGCAGTGGACCGATAAGGGCCGATAATGATGATGATGATGATGTAAAACTATTTTACATTAGTAATTATTGTCTGACAGAAAATTCTCCAACACAAGCAACGAATGTTAAATGTACCTATCCAACTTTTCACATGTATATTTACATATTTTTAGACTTTCATTTTCGCAATATGGATAGTAATGTTGTTTCTTATTTCTGCGTTTTTGGCTACTTTAAATTATAGGTATAACATTTGTGACATACTGTCTGGCTGTCCAAAATAAAATAGGTATTGAAATTTAAAAGAAAATTACCGTGCTCTAATAACCCTTAAAATGTTTAATGCATATGCATTAAACATTGACTATATAGTGGGTAGTCGTTTTTTTTAAATTAAGTTTATGAAATATTGTTTATAGATATGTTGTTAATAGTTTTCCTAATTGTAGATAGATAAATGTAGCATTAATTTAGTACCGTGTACAATACACGAAACGTACTTACTAATGTAAATTGGGCTTAAGATATAAAAAAAAATAGGCGGCAAAATTTTATGTGTTATTAAAAAAGTGTGTACATGCACTGACACTTATGTACATTAGAAGTTGTACTTCCTTGTTGTCAAACCAAAAATAACTAAATTTTAATGAAAAAACATTTTATTGTTTACAATAATGCTAGGAGTACTTACTACCTTGTTAACATTGTTCCTAGTACCTGTACAGAGTGGGGATCATAGTACAACGAAAATTAGAAACACCAGTATTTGATAATTTTAAGATATTCCTATATACTAGTATCTTAAAATTATCAAATAAGTCCTAACATCAAAATATAGAAAATGTTTTTTTTTTACCATTCGTGCGCAAAGGAAACACTAGCGTGCGTTCCCAGTTCCCGCTCAGATAAGATGCCGCGGCACACTGACCTACCTAACAAATAAGAATTAACATCAAACATTTCGCACCGAATAATGAAGTGATGACGAGTGAGTGGTGAGGTGACCTTGGAATCGGGACGATTCGTGTGTACTGTTTAGTTTGTTTTCCCTTTTTACGCATTAATAACCTTCAATTATTAAGAGTGCGCAATATTCAAACGTATTTTAAGTAATTAGCGGTGCATGATTTAATATTTTCTAATCCTTTTTCAAATATTGATTTTATTGATAGGTTGGCTAAAATGGCTACGTAA
The DNA here is from genome assembly GCA_017140195.1 of Eumaeus atala. Taxonomy (NCBI): domain Eukaryota; kingdom Metazoa; phylum Arthropoda; class Insecta; order Lepidoptera; family Lycaenidae; genus Eumaeus; species Eumaeus atala. The sequence goes on from JAFELO010000802.1 coordinate 58,424, forward strand.
ATAACTTTACTTTTTAATATGTTAAAAGGTAGACATGGTTACTGTGGGTCATCTTAAAGAGACTGACAGACGCAAAATGAAATTATTTGTAATTCGTATAGATATACTATTCCGTGGTAGGTAAATTATGTTGGTCTATTTACTATTTACATTGAAAACTCGCAAGTTTTCAATGTAAGCGAACAAAAGTAAGATTTTAGGACAATTATTTGTGAATCTCGGTTTTTCAATACTACATTATGCATGTATTGTATTTTATAACGTGAATTCATTCCTGTAAAAAGCGCTTGCGTCGTACATCAGATGTAAGCGTAAACACAAGTGGCGGTTTCGTTAACAAGTACGTACCCACTGTTGTATCTAATGCGACTCGCGTGAATGTCGCGTACATCAACTACCGACTGACCAGAAATTGATAACATAACATACATCGTGTTGACATTTGTTTAAATTAAAAATAATGTTTGACGACTAAAATGCCAAACAATTTTTATTGATTATTTGTATGTAGACAACGAACGTCATACATACGATGTCCAATTTGTCGCTGTATCATAATCCCCACCCCGTATATAATGATAATATTATACTCATATTGGTATTTTAGTAAGAGTTAGTGCCATGCTGCATTGCTACCGAAATGGGCTTGCATGACCATTCACGTGATACCGCCGTACAGTGACAGATATGCTGTCACGTTTCGTGCGGTTTGTGAGTAGCCGGTGGTACATTGCAGGAGTAGGAAACGCATCTGCACGACAATAATATGCCTATGGGCGTTGCTAGTCGTCAAAAGTACTATAAAAAATACAAGATTATAAATTTGTCTGTCAGTTTATGAAGTCCGTGTGCGCGTCCTTTGTAAAGATCACACATCATTTCCGTCAAACCAACAAAAGAAGTATAACTTTAAAAACCTGTTGTTGATATTAATAGGGATAAGCCTGGTCGGCTGAATCGGATCCATATAATTTATGGTAGATAAATATACTTTCGACTGAAGATTCTCCGTAGTTGTCTGGCTGTGTCTGTTGCGACCGTTTATAACTAAACAGTATTTTTCTATGCTATTTATAACATAACGAAATGTAATGTTGTGCGGTGATATTTTTAGATAATACAGAGTAGTGCAGGATGTTTGTTTGTTAGTAAAATGGCAGCAGTTGCCAGTGACAATACTAGAATAGTGTAAATGATGGTTTAACATATTTTTAGGTCATTTGTATTATTTTTATTAGTCATAACTGTGTTTTATTAATTAAGTTTAGTTATATATAGGGTGTTTTGATTGTCTGCTGTATAATTTTGTGCATTGTAAACCTAAATATGAATATTACACTAAAACTACTTTTACGAAATTTATCGCGGTTTATTTAACTACTTAACTAGCCCAACATTTCAGAAGATTTACAGGAATCACGGTCACGGGTAGACTGAATATGTCTGACCACGGGTTCCCATGGTCATGTTCTGAAACGTCGGGCTAGTTAAATAATTTAATAAATCTCGATAAAATCCGTTAAAGTAGTATTGTAATGAGTAACTTTCGCGTAAACTTAAGACATCACTAAATGTGAATACTTTGGAGGTCCATTTATTTAAGAAAACTGTGTAAATAACACATGTATGTTTTAATATAAATTTAAGATGAGTAATCAATCATCTGTATTATCATGATATCGACTTACAAGAAATTATATCATCATATAATTTCTTGTAAGTCGATATCAATTGTAAACAATGTGTCAGCATGACAAGCCATAGACTAAAACGTTTAGAAACAAAAAAAAGTAGCTAGTTGACTAGTTTTTTTCAGTTTTTCAGTTGCTTAGATATTTAATACACGGCACTCCAAATACCTTCACAATGTTAAATGTAAACGCACATTGTCAAAATATCTTTATTGTTATATTATAGCTAAGTCAATATTTTAGATTTAGCACCTAATGAATTATTTAGTAAAATTGAGAAAGGATGGTATTGATGTAATGATTCCTATGTAGGTATACCATGTTGATATCATTTTTAAAGTGCTGGATAACGCTTCATTACATGACGTTTGTTTAGAATAGCACCTTCAATATTTTAATGAATGTATTTTCATTGACTTTAGTCGCCTTATATCGTATACTAATTTAAAGATACAGAGTTATGAAAAAATCGAGTATCCAAATAAGAACTAGGCAAGTGAAATATGTATTAGAATTGCGTTTCGTTTTATTTATTAATATTTAAATCATTGAATATTATCTGGAATAACACATAAATGCTCTTAACCAAAAAAATGAATGGTTTTCATAGAACAGATTTTACTCGAAGAAAACCGCAAATCCCGGGTAATGTGTTTATAAATATCAAATGGAGACGCTAGGATTGATATAATCGAATTAAATTCATTTACAAAAGTAGAAGATACACGATTTCATACTGAACTGTAATTCTAAAGTTTGCAATAACTATGTTTATGTACATACAATCACGGACTTCTTGAACGTAAACATATATTTTGCAAAACCAACCTTACGCTCATGAATTTAAGTAGTTTTTACAAAGCAGAATACACGTGGGGTGATTGATAAGTATCCGAAACAATTTTATTTTTCAACGTACTTTCCTTCTACCTCGATGCATTTAGTTCAGCGCTTCTCCAATGCTGTTACACCAGTTTTATAAAATGTATTCTCTAACCCCTCAAGATACTCGTCTACGGCGACAGTGACTTCATCATTTGATGAAAATCTTCGGCCACTTAACCATGTCTTGAGATTCGTGAATAAGTGGAAGCCGCACGGGGCCAGATCTAGAGAAATAAAGGGGGGGTGGGGGCGGTTTGGGTGTGCGGTAACAATTGGAACCGCAATTGCATTGGGTTGGCAACTGCAACCCTTGACCGAGTGCACAGTTCAAATTAGGCGTTCTTGTTTCGAAAAGATGATATATAATGTAATAACGTCTATTTGTCTATCTTTTTTTTAAGTTCGTTGTTTCGACCAGTTATCAATCAGCCTGGTATATGAAAGAAATGCATAATTTGTACAAGCTTTTATTCAAAGTCATCCGCGTAGATATTACGCACACGCATGATCTGAAGTTGTTTTTACAGTGTATAAGTTCTACATTGCGCACATTTTTTATACGGACGGTTTTGAGTCGCTTGTTTGTGTCTTGGTATTTGTGTAAATCAATGCCGACAAGTAAATATCATTGCCAATGACGCCTTTGTTTTTAATATAAATATAACCTATATTTATACGAGTTCTGCTAATGATACGTAAAACGATGTATATCAACATAGGAATTTTAAATGTTAAACTAATCATTATATATCTTGATGTTGCCTGATTTTTATTTTTTCTGGTGGTTTTAATTAAAAGTTGTAAATTGAGAATATTATCTGCAAAATAATCGTTCTATTCTTAGTAGACAATATATTTTTCGACTCAAATCGTTATAGTTCGATAAGTATGTAAGCAAGTCTTCATTACCCGTTTATGTTGTGTAAATTAAACAATGCTTCTGTAAAAATAACATAAAGTCTTGTGTAAATAATGTTGAAATTGTAAGTTAGGCTGTATAAGTCTTATGTTCTATTTATATACAAATAAGGGTTTATTTTTATGACTCATGTATGTTTTATTATTTTGTTTTTTTTCGTCACGGCAAAGGCCTAAATTAAACAGCAGGAAAAACGTAACATTTTTAATTTGTAAATACAACTATTAGCTAGTACTTTCTGCGATAATCCATCGTGTCTTTATTAATAACAATCAAACATTATTATGATATTTTCATAAGTCAAAAGCGTATTAAAAAGTAAAACGATACCTTGTCAAGCGTAAACAACATACTTAAGTAACGGATACTTTCAAAATAATTTGTTTACATAACATTTTATTTGGGATATAATATAATAATTATACCATTTAGCCATTATGGTTAAACGAATTATACTTTTTCTGAGCAACATTGGGTATTGTTTGTTTTTAGAAATAAACTACGTAAATATATTGACGTTATTAATGTGTCGTTTCAATAGGTCAATTTACTTTAGTAATCACGGATGTTGTGATAATGTAAATACTATTTTAAGCATATAGTTCTAAGACTTGTTTTACAGTAGATAAAGTCTTAAAAGAGACAATAGAGTAGGGCTCATGGTTTTAAGCACTCAATCAATAATGTTTGCTTGCGTCAACTGAATAAAAAAACAATCGGTAAGCTCATTTTAAGTAAATAAAATGCAAAAATAAGTATTTCAGACACTTTAAATTAGTGAAAATCGAGAAATACAAGAAATAACTATTTGTATTTAGAATATTTTTAAATTATTTTTTTTGCAAGCTGCTATTGAAATTTACTTTGAAGGGGTTACACATTTTAAGTGCCATACTTGATGGATAAAATTTGTTATATATTAGACAACTAAATAATATCAAAATGGAACGCCAGATCTGATGATAATTTTTTAAAAAAATTTTGAACAGCTCCTGAAATTTCTTTCTTATTAGAGATTCGTTCTAGACTTAGATCAGTACTAAATGATCTAAGAATTTAGAACATGATATTGTTAATTTCCTATAAAAGGCCCATACTGACTTCTTATCCGTAAAATGATTATTGTGATGATACAGGTTTGTAAGATCCTATTTCTTAGTAATGCTATCGGCCATGCCTTGCGTACGTAGATATGGGTAATATCTCAAAACGATAATAATTAACGGGATCATAATCATGAGGAAATAACACTTTAGTGACAAATCATGATGTAAAAACTGATGGTAGGTAACTAACTATCGCTAGGTTAGTAGCAAGTTTGAAGTGAAATAAAACTAAATATTTAATTTGTTTTTATTAGAATCTTAAAGTAACGTGTCTATCTTACAATGTACTAAGCTTAAAAATATTGTGTGTCAATTGAATAAAAAAAAAAACATTATAGTGCCTAGTGTAGACTATTGCAGTTCGTTGTATGAGTATCATATAAATGTATAAGTTACAGTTACAAGTATTATTATAGACTGTGTAATGATTCTTTGAAATAAACATTCCTGAAATTAGTTGTTTCGTTGCCTATATGCTCATCTTCAGTAGGTGCATTTGTGTGATGGTTTCTGATATTTTTTTCGCTATTGATCATAATAAACAATCAAACATTTTACAACAAAGAAAGTGTAATCAAAAACTCATTCGAGTGTAAACGCATACCCTGCGCCTTAATTTGTAGTGTAGGAATAAATTCAGATAGTTGAGGAGTGTGTAACACAGGTATATTTCAGTAACAGGTAGTGTCATGCTGAATTGCGGCCGAATTGGGCCGGCGCGATCGGCGAGGTACCTATGGCTCACATGACACCGCAGTAAAGCGACAGCTGCGCTGTCGTGCGGCAACACGGTACATCTCTTCCCATCTACGGAAAAAGGGGGCGGTCTGTTCCCCTATCGTCCCCCTACAAAAGTCTTCGCTAGTCCGATAAACTAGGCGTGTGCAATAACATCGCCAACCATTAGTGGGTCCTTCCGAAAAAATAAGAAGGATTCGTCCGGTATGTGAGGAGTAGTTCATTAGAGGGAGGTTAAGAAGAGAGCAACGTATCTGCATGACAACAATATTGCGGATGTCTGTGGGCGCTGGTAGGCTTAGCCGTCTATATAATAGGTATAAAAAATAAGGTTTAGTAAAACCTCACTACTGGCAGCTGGCTATTTTTAATTTAATTCAAGGAATCTAAAAAAATAGATATCTATCTGGAGGTTCCCCTATGCAGTCGTGTCGACGACAGGCGAGTCGACCATCTGGAGGGCGGTAAGTGGTAACTAAAAATACATTAATATGTCTAAGCATAATTTTTTTTACACCAATGTGCAGTGTGAGCTTCTCCGATCTACAGATATCAATAGCTCTTTTAAATAATAATAATATTATCATAATCAAAATGATTGAGCGCCATCTATCATACTGAGTTATAAAGATTTAAGCCTGGGTGAGGTTTGGAAATTCTTGCTAATAGATGTCACTTTTTGTACTTCAAATTGTTGGAACACTTTGTCATAATTATTTTAAATTATAACAATGATTATATATAGTTATCTAAAAACATGATTTAAAAATTTATTCCATGAAATTATTTTTTTGGTATGATCTACCATAATTCATAAATGACAGTCACGTGACATCTTAACAGAAAAATGTCAAACTAAACAATACTTTCTTATCTGTTGTCCGCTTAACAGCCCGTATGCTTGTCTTGTAGTTTTCCTCTTTTTTTTATAATTTTCATGAAAATAACGGAAAATGACGTGTACCTGTTTAAGTATTATTAGGAAAAAACTTTGAAGTTGATAAAACTGGAATTTTTCTTTAAACTGTTAAACTGTGCAGATTGTGTGACAGAGTTTTGAAAATGGAAACGAAACATACTTTATCTTTGTAGTAATACTTTAAAGCGGTAAGTCTTACTGGAATTAATTAATAATTATCTAAATAAAGATATGTTAACTTATCAATTGTAATGTTTACATATTTATTCGTTATGTAGTACTGAGAGTGTGGTCTTACGAATCTGTGTTTATTAAATAAAGTGTTAAATGTTGTTTACAATTTACATCACGTTAAATAATTTAGTTATTCAAGTTCTTCGTAAAAAACGTACATCCAGTAAATCTTCTAATCATACGTAGATAACAAACGTAAAGCTTATTATTTTCAAATCTTCAATCTTATCAATAGATATCAACATGTAGCAATGGATATTTAGATTTTCTTCTTCCACTGCCAGCAATTTTTATCACATTGCTCGGAACTGTTTGTTTATGCGAAAGCATGTAATAAAAATTAAGAATCTTTATATTATATTATATCATACTATATAAAAGAATAGGCAATTATCATTATACACTTCTTGTGAAAGTAGAGTTTAATTGTTTAGAAAATTTTTTCTATTTTCCACTTACATTTATAATTGTATATTTAAGATATATAAATGAGGGAGTACAATTTGATGCAGATTATGAACTGATTCGGTGATTATGAAAGATAGCAACATTCTCATATTATGTTTATGATTTATCTCCATCATCCTTTTATTGGTCTGTTAGCATTTACAATCATTTGATCAGTACCAGGTAATGAAAAAAATTGTATTCCCTAAACACAGATTTTCCACCTATAATGAATACATTAATGCCTTTCTCATCATCATCACTATCAGCCCTTCTTTCCACTGCTGGCAGTGGACCGATAAAGACAGTATCAGTCCAGACTGATAGGGCGGAACATAGGCCTCTTTCAATGAATGCCAAGACGACTGATCTCCTGCTACTTGCATCCATCCCGGATGGATGTGGTTTGTCTTTCTCATATTATGTTTATTTTAGAAGCTTACTAGTTTGAAAGTCTACTAGCCATCCTAGTGGGGAATAGGGAAGGGGAGACCGGACTAGGGAAGGGGAAGTTTGTGGGTATCCACACCATGATGTGCCTTGAGCCCCACACACCCGTGGACCCCACCCAGGTCCAGTGATGGTGCGTAAATGTGTTTTCCCGCATCAACAGAAAAAAAGGGGAGGCTGTGAAGTTGTGTGTGTTGTTATGGTTGCAGTTATTTTAATAACAAAGCAAATAACACAATTTTCTCATACTGCAATATTTGTAAAGACATAATAATTTGCCTGTGGCTGGCTTTGTTGTCAGGTTTGGTTATAATTTGTGATAATTTTGGATTTAGTAGGATGTAGTGCCGTGCTGTATTGTAGTCCAGATGATCAGATTGATACAAATGAGAGATACCTCTCACATGATATCTCCATATAGTTAAAGCTTTACTGTTGCCTTTTGTCTTGTTTGTTACCAATTACCCACGGGACGAGGGTGAAAAAAAGGCTACTATCTGCACAACAATTATGCACGTCTTTAGATAAGCTTTTATTTTGTAGCTTTACCATTTTGTTACAACATGTCATAATTACATTCAATAATTAACAATAAACTCATATTAGAAAATTATTTGTTTATATATATAGTTGGTTCTCTCAGGCATATAGTATAATCATATAGGCTCTCATATAGTATAATCATTAGAATACAATAAGTATTATTATAATCAACGTTATGCTGACAGATTTACTATGTCAGCTAAAAGCGTCATTGTCTTTTTATTTATCTAACAAGGGAAGGCCCAGGAGTCTCCAGAAAAAGTTACTAATTATGAGCACATAATCTCAGCTTTCACTGTACCACTCTACACAAATAAAACACTTACAAGTATAGGTTTCTCCACATTATAAAATACTTATTTGCTCATTTGTTTTTAATAAATAATGAGATTAAAAAATTGTATAAGTACATAGAATCATGTTTTATTCTTACAGTCACCCTGGCCCATTCTTTAGTCATTTCCTCTTCAAAAGTAATAAGGAGTTTAGTGGGTTTGCATAACCAAGTTCTATGTTACACGAATTATATTATTCCTGCACAATGAAAAATTATTTGGGAATCTTTGATTTAAGAGGCTAAGAAACTGTAGAGTATGCATTATTTATTATACTCTCTCAGTCTACCCCACCCGCTAATGATATGAATATGTTGTAATCGTTCTTGTTAATGGTTGTCAATAGAAATGTAGAATTGACATACACAGCAATTTATAATAAACGCCTCTGATATGAAATATAAAATTTAAACACGCACCCACGAATCACGGACACAGGCACAGCTATACGCGCACACGGACGTTCACAAGCACGTATACATGCACGCAGGCACGCATGGCACACACGGACGCTCATTCATTCACACGAACACAAATACACATATACTAATATTTACGCCAATCTTTTCGGGGTTAAAAAAATACGTTCTTGTAAGTGACGGTCGCCCTGGGAAATGTGCATAAGCAGAGATAACACGCGAGTTGTCGGTCTTTAAAATTAGAAGGATTGGAGGGAAGGAGGACAACGAATCTGCACGGCAATATGCGGATGTTAATTCGTAGTCATGAATAGGATCCGACTGCTCTTTTGGACCC